>OX123181.2:5789636-6241444 GCA_944739405.2 Euclidia mi | reverse complement strand
AGCCTGGTATATATATATATATATGGTGTGATATAGACATAGATACACAACAGAGTTATTAATGTTATACAGTTCATGCAATAAATTACAGTAAAGTGAATAACAGACACTCACCGGACTATTAGCTGCGTCACTGCCAAACTTACCCCTTGCCCTGTGCTGATCACCTTCTCTTGAAGCCGCTCGCCTTGTTCTTCGATATCACCAAGCACTAATTATCGACCAACACCGAACCTCTTACGCGCTAGGCCAGGTCCGATCTCTCTCGCGCCAAAAGACCAACTGTCTGAAACACCACGCTAGAGCGTTCCCGTGAACTGGCCTCTTCCGCGTCCTAAGACTGACTGTCCGAGATCCGCCCGGTTCCGCGTCCCAACATTGACTCTCTCATCCAACACCCCCACTACCACGTCACGCTGTCCTGGGACCCGACTGGCCCTGCCTCCTAAGATCGACTGTCCAGTCAAACACCCCCAAGGCAACGCCCCTGACCTCTTACTACCTGACAAGGGTTCGTTTTTTTATCGTTGATCCCCTTTTTTATGATCCTCAACTATACAGCATGTGAACACTACAGTGCCAATATTTTCTCATATTTCATGGCTATTTCTTTACTTATATGCCTGTCACATAACTCTTATAAATTTGTCAACCTCTTAAAGTTTATGAGTTTACTAATTGCAGAACGTTGGCGCCATCGTAGCGATAAGACAAACACATGTGGAAACAAGTATGCGACCTAAGGACTATATATTATTATTTAATTTGGTGCTGCCAGCAACACCATTACATTCCCCCTTCTGAAAATCAGACGCGTAGACTATGTCATAGCCGTATGAGCTTTCACCACAGATACAATAGCATATGTAGTAGAGTACGCCAGTTAAAACTGCATCTTATTTTCCACCATTTAACTGCCGGCAAATATCATACAACTTCCAATAAGTATCCATTGCTTCATACCACTTATCCTAACTTATAGTTGATTGATAATAATAACCCTACTTTACCCTTGCTAAGGCCACACCGTACGATACACTAACTAACTATACT
This sequence comes from Euclidia mi, assembly GCA_944739405.2. Lineage (NCBI taxonomy): Eukaryota > Metazoa > Arthropoda > Insecta > Lepidoptera > Erebidae > Euclidia > Euclidia mi. The sequence goes on along the minus strand of OX123181.2, from coordinate 6,240,391 downwards.
CCGCCCATCCCTATACTATGACAACATTGACACTTATAGGAATCTAATTGCAATTGTTGCCTCAACCTCGTTTACCATCTAAAGTTTATGAAAATTAATGGAAAAGCTTATTCTAATCCGTCTATGTACTACTTCTCCTACCAGACCTAACCTTCTTATTAGAACTAGCGCACATAACCAAGATCACCAGTTGCCCGTAACCTATGTTTTCCAATAAGCCAAATGGCGAATTAGCAATAAATTCTCAAAATAGTAGTACAATCTATAAGACATCCTATCCATGCTTAGAATGGAAGTGTACATACCAGATGTCTTCTTGATAAACGGGCAGCGTGGTATGATCAGGGTACCTGATTCGCCATTGTCACTCGTCGAAATCGGGTTCAGTAGCGGGTGTACATAGAGTCAGGTAGCAGTGGCTGGAATAGTTCGCACACACTCGTATAAGAGACTAGTTTTATCAAAAGTGACAGACAAGTAGTTGCAATAGTTTTATATAATGAGCTAAATAGTCGTAAACAATAGTATAGTGCAGCAGTCGTTTTCCCCAGTTGATAGATCGACAGTCCCTACAACTAAACAATTCTTAACTCGGTCTCACACTAGGAATTATTCCCATTTAGCTAAAAATTGTACGCGCGGGGTTCGAACCCACAACATCCGGCGAGATGGCCGCTCCAATCAGTTCTCCATTCGCATCATCAAGTGTATAGACATGATATCTGCTTCATTATTAAGGCTCTGATTACAGTTAACGTAAATAACAATTACGATTATTACTCGTGCAGTTGGACGCAGTTGCCAAATATATTATGCCATAAAAAAAAGGTTCTATATAACGAACGACACACATAAGGCCCTATATAACTTAAACCTTCGTTTAATATTGTATGTATATCTGAGAGTTCGGATCAGGGGGAGTCCACTTGCTTGAAGTTAGTCGATGTGCGCGTTTATAGTTAGTAAGGATGATGAAAACTTAGCTCTGTGTAAGATGATCCAATGCGAGATATGTCCTTCGACGCATACTGCAGCTGCCTTTCACGTTACCGGAACGCCGCTACTTTGTAGTCACAGCCGACGGACGCAACAACACGTGCGGTAGTTGAAGTAAAAGGTGACGTAGGGTCCTGGAATTTTAAATGAAATGCCACGAGTATCAAACTTCCAAGATTAGTCATATAATATACGACTTCTATTTGAGTACTAAACCCGGATACAAACTAACAGATGATTAGAGATGTGATGCGGATCACCAATTAATATTTTTCAGTACGGATGCGTAATAAGTATTTTTGCATGAGTCTAGCAACAAAATATTATTTTTATTTGAACTGCAGAATCAAGTTAGCTGTTTACGAACATTACACGATAGGGCTAAACTATGTCTATGAGTCTAGTATGTATCAAGACGTTGTTAGCATACTGCTTACACACCTCTCGAACCTCATGAGAAATATGAACTCAATGTCAAGCTCTAAGCAAACCTGGGGCTCGAACTCTGGTACATTGAGCGCTCTTAAAAGTTATGTGTACAATATACCAGGCATAACATATGCATACATCACTGCCACTGGCTATCACATTGTAACGCAGATGAATAAGTATTGTAAATACTCAGCGAAACTAAAATTTGAGATAGCCTAAACTGTAACAGTTAGGTAAAATACTGATGCTTAGAATTAACACGTGTAGAATATCTATTTCATATGACGCACGGCGGGAATCGAACCCATACCAAAGACGGCAGAAATGACTTACAAAAGCCATTCAGTTTTTCAAAAGAATGCAGCACATGTGCAGTCATATCTTAACAAAGTAGCCGATCTTGGCCCTTGGACAAAGCACGTCAATAATACAAAAGAACTATGGCTTCTTTCACGATGGGAATCGAACCCATCCTAAAAAACGGCGTAAATGACTTTCTAAAGCCATTCAGTTCCTTAAAACAATGCGCCACATGCGCAATCATATCTTAACAAAGTAGCCCATCCTGTCCTTTTCACGTGCGCGTTGGCGCGTTCGGACAAAGCACATCAATAATACAAAAGAACAATAGTTCCTTTCTAGCCTTCTTTCTTTTAAGTAATAAACATCTAAAATGTGTTTCCCTTTTTTGTTTTATCCCTTATTTTTTCACACGCTGGCATTTGGAAACAAAACGTGCCAGATGTCGGCTTATTGCATTGCCTTTCTAGTTTGGGAAACAATTTTAAAACAAAACATTTTAAAATAATGGTCACTAAACCCAGCTCCAGACAATAATAACAACAATTAACAAAATAGTTTCGTGTTCAACAATAGTGTGCATTCTTTTTATGTTTGGGAATCGAACCCAAAATATTTAAAATCACATTGTGCGACTTCTATAAAGCCGACGCCGATCATTACGTACATGAGTATAATATCCGCCGACTTTCACCAATGCTCAGGAATCGAACCTAGAGCTTTTATAAAGTATACCAAAATGCTGCAGTGGGCTAATATTACCCTAATCTACTTGCTAACACGTTAGGAAACTAAATTTACTGATATATGATCTAAGAATAATCCTTTTCTCAATTATAGCTCGTGTACACTTCATCATTAAAACCCCTATGCATTCTGTAAGAATCTCAACTCAACCAATGTAATAAACTAATAGATGCTTGTCCAAAGAACGCGTATGCATAAGATAGATATTATTACTAGATTTCGTAATTTAATACGTTTGTTGACACCATTTTGAAATATCGTAGCAACAGGAATTGAACCAGCTATTTCAGTAAGTTTTTAGAAACCATTTTAATATATCGTAACAACAGGAATCGAACCCGCTATCTCAGTAAGTTTGTTGAAAATATTTTAAAACATCGTAGCAACAGGAATTGAACCCGCTATCTCAGTAAGCTTGTAGAAACCATGTTAATATATCGTAACAACAGGAATCGAACCCGCTATTTCAGTAAGTTTGTGGAAAACATTTTTAAAACATCGTAGCAACAGGAATCGAACCCGCTATCTCAGTAAGTTTGTTGAAAACATTTTTATAATATCGTAGCAACAGGAGTCGAACCCGCTATTTCAGTAAGTTTGTTGAAAACATTTCAAAATATCATAGCAACAGGAGTCGAACCTGCTATTTCAGTACGTTAGTGTAATAAATTGCTGTCCCGCAACTCCAACAAAATATTATTCATTATTTATCCTTAAATAATTCCCTCTTATTATATACAGTTATCGAACACGCTATTAAAAATACGGCGTCTAGTTTGTTGACGTTGCACAACAATATAGTTATAGTCACAGACATTGCTCAGGAGTCTAACCTGATTTAACTACATCTAGATGTTCCACGGAATATTCTGGTGTACATTATACATTAATCTCAAGACATGCTAATGTTCTACACCAGATTTTCTATAAAAATAATCTTTATAATATAAAATCCTTCTCTTTCCTTATCTAAAATTAGTTCTAACCATCGCTAGTCCGCATCGCGTATCGGACTCAAACAGCGAACCTGATACACAAGTGCTTGTAAACCCATAATATGCTTATTATCGAGAGTCGAACTCGAGATATTAAAATGAAAAGCATTTTCTGTAGCCAATAATATAACCACTGTCGCGACTCGACCTCGACATCCAGTATAAATGACACGCATGAGCTTTATGTAAAGCGGTGGATCTATGTAGCCAATTATATGATTACTTTCGAATTGCAGCGATGTTATAAGAGGAACCAAAGTGCTATTAAAATAAATAACACGTGCGAGAGAGCTCTCCTCCGATTATTAAATATTAAGATGATTGCCGCGCTTTATCAAAAGCATTTCTATGTACCCAATAATATAACCACTGTCGAGACTCGAACTCGACATACAGTATAAATGACACGCATGAGCAGCATTTATGTAAAGCGTTTCAACATATGTAGTCAGTTATATGTTTACTTTCAAGATACAGCGATATTATAAGATGAACCACAGTGCCATAAGAATAAATAACACATGTGCAAAAGTGTGGCACTTAGGCGCAATATCGCCCCCCTCGGACCATTACATATTGTGATAATTGCCGCGACTTAAATTATTTCGTCTTGCTAAAATGAACATGATCGTCTATCGATTATCGAATAACAAGTTGTGCCTAATTAGATCGATATTTTCCTACGTTGTGTTTGTATTTTTCTACGTTGTGTTTGTATTTTTCTACGTTGTGTTTGTGTAGTAACCCTTTAGTTCTTCCTCGTTGTTCTGAAGTGAATCAGAACATTTTATGACGAGGATCCTGGTCACGGCACCAAATGTAACGGAATCCTATGGACCCCAGGCTGATTAAAATTTTAGTTTTCTTACTAACTGGGTCTAAAATATCAATTTCAGCCTGGCCCCGCCAAGTAATTTGTGGCCAGGGTTCCCGCGCCCCTACGCCCGCGCAGGAACTATGGAATTCGTCCCTTCCTATATATTCCTCTACTGACAGCATTTACCAAACGTAAACGCTTATAATTGAATGAAAGTGGTCATCAAAATACTAAAGACAGCGATACATTAGTATTGGTTTGTCATCACAAAATCACTCTCCATATATTCATGCTTCACATATTGGTACTTGAGTACAAGGCAGCGTATCTCAGAGACGGCAGCTCCAGGGAGACGGAGAACATGATCCAGGTATATTAGTCATATAGTATTATCGGCGCCGAGTATTTCAGCGATATCCAGTGTATAGTATTGAACGTACAGTAACAGTCTCAGAACTGATGTCACAAAACGCCTCCTTGCCGCAAGTCACAACATTGAAGCCCATACAAACATAGTCAATTAAAACGTATTAAGCCATCGCGCATAGTTTGCGGGGAAGCTCTCGTTACAATCGCCGCTAGGTTAGCCGCATTAGGTCTTACTGCTACCGCGTGACCGACAGGTGGCTCTTCTTTCGCTCTTTAAAACCTTGTCAGCTGCTATGTACTGGCCTGTACGCAGGTTTAGACAGCGATTGTGAAAGTCCTGCATTCTACCACCTGATCGCAAATACGGAGACTCCCATCATACATCGCTCGTCTTTACATCCATCATCAACAAGGTACGAACCACTACTAATGGTACACGCGGTTATTGATAATATAACTATGTACAATATCTCATAGAGAACTTTATATTTTAGTCAGCCTGGTATATATATATATATGGTGTGATATAGACATAGATACACAACAGAGTTATTAATGTTATACAGTTCATGCAATAAATTACAGTAAATAACAGACACTCACCGGACTATTAGCTGCGTCACTGCCAAACTTACCCCTTGCCCTGTGCTGATCACCTTCTCTTGAAGCCGCTCGCCTTGTTCTTCGATATCACCAAGCACTAATTATCGACCAACACCGAACCTCTTACGCGCTAGGCCAGGTCCGATCTCTCTCGCGCCAAAAGACCAACTGTCTGAAACACCACGCTAGAGCGTTCCCGTGAACTGGCCTCTTCCGCGTCCTAAGACTGACTGTCCGAGATCCGCCCGGTTCCGCGTCCCAACATTGACTCTCTCATCCAACACCCCCACTACCACGTCACGCTGTCCTGGGACCCGACTGGCCCTGCCTCCTAAGATCGACTGTCCAGTCAAACACCCCCAAGGCAACGCCCCTGACCTCTTACTACCTGACAAGGGTTCGTTTTTTTATCGTTGATCCCCTTTTTTATGATCCTCAACTATACAGCATGTGAACACTACAGTGCCAATATTTTCTCATATTTCATGGCTATTTCTTTACTTATATGCCTGTCACATAACTCTTATAAATTTGTCAACCTCTTAAAGTTTATGAGTTTACTAATTGCAGAACGTTGGCGCCATCGTAGCGATAAGACAAACACATGTGGAAACAAGTATGCGACCTAAGGACTATATATTATTATTTAATTTGGTGCTGCCAGCAACACCATTACAGTACGTCAAGCTCTTAAATCGAAACAACAAATCAAACAACTAATAAAATAAGAAACGAGATTACATGTGTTTATAAAGGCGCCGAAATAAAATTGAAAGGAAATCATTTGAGAAGGAGGGCTCACTACACTACTGATGGGCGTACCTTTCGTCCTTTAACAATCCTTTTTAATATCACTTCATATTAATAATAGAAGCATCCAATTCAAACTAATGGCACCAAATTATAGCATCGAGTAACCAATTGTGTAGAAGCCTAAGCTGTCTCGGAGTGGCTCTGGTACAATTAGCGCGTCCTTGTCAAGAACATTCGTATCGTTAATCAGGTGCTGGATGTTTTTAGATCGTATCTCTCACGGTCAATAGCAATCATCATACTTATGCTGCGTTACTTAATTGAGTTAGACGATGTTATGGAATTATAAGATCAGACGATGTATATGTTCTTGAAGACTGGCCTTAGTCTTCACATTGTGCATGTGCGTTCCTGGAACGGGCGCTCGGCGTGTAACAACACCCAATCTGAGATCAGCCTAAAATACAGTTGAAGGAAAACATTTTTGGTAGGGAGTATTTGAATGGGGAATGGGTATCAAATATGTAATAGTTTTATTGCCTGTGCTTTCTCATGGATCTACCCCCTCGCATTGCGAACGTGACACTAAATGTAAATACAGAACCGTAATTTAATGATTTTTTTAATTCGACGTTCATAAATATCACGTTGTGCCCTAAATAAATGAATGATTTCAACTTTCATATAAACAACTTGACATCACGTAGATGCTAATACCTGGTTATTAGCGAAACCCAGTAATTAAAAAATACAAGTATTTTAATGATACCTACCAGTCGATTTCGAGAGTTGTACAAGAACGTGATACGAACTAATCGTACCTACATCTAATTTTCTAGAGGTATCATATAGAGATAATAGAATATTTGATATGATATTAGTTAGTATAACAATCGAAACGTATTTATACTAGCGACCCTTATATGAGAGCATTATTCTAGGTGGATAACAAGTGTCATTACTGGTAATTCGAGCAGAAAACCTACGTACTAACCATAAATTAGGCTTGACATTTATCTACAACATAACCAAGACGTCCTACACAATCAATAAAATAACAGTAATGGCAACATTACAGCAAAAAAATAAGATACGCGGATTACTATCGGTGAAATAGTATTACTATTTTTTGCACAAGTAACCTTCTTGTTAACAAAATCTAGGTTATGGTACACTTAGCATGAATGATTACTTTGAACTTGGCCGGATTTTTAAGTGCTGACACACTTAAGTCAACTTGTTAACACTGCTGAATTAAATTGTGCTATTAACGATTTAATTACTTTATTAGTAACGTTAATAAATTTTAATACATTGAACCTAATATAATTTCGTAACGCAATCTGCTGATAATATGTAGTTCAACGATTTTTAATATCATGGTATTGAATTAGTAAATGCATGATAAGAAATGATGATGAGAAGTGCTGTTTGAACTCTTACACGTTAAAGAATTGATGGAACTTTTTAAGTAAGACGCATAAATTAACTTTCATTAGCCAGTCTTTAAGCATCTAAATACCAAACTGTGAACGGACTAAGTAGGTAAGTTTCTGTCTAAAGTAAACATACGTCACTAGAGGAATACACAAAAAAAACTGATGCGAACAAAACAACACGTCAAATTGGACAAAAACGACTTATGACTGACATTTAAAAACATGCCAGCCAAAACGAGTCGTTACGTAGAAGCGAAGCATTAATCCACCAAAGCCGAGATCGCAGTAGTGTGTGATTGTTGGAAGTAAGATGAAACAGGTTTAGTCAAAAGAACAAGACACTTCATTTATCTAATACGAGTATGTACTGCGAGTAGCGTGGCCCGACGCCCGAGGCACCCGATCTCTGCTCCACGTCTTTGTAAAAAGGTGGATGATCTTTAACTAATTGGAATGCCAAGACTATAGAATGACTTTAGTATCAAAGGATAATGAACTAAGATTATTCATGTTCTATTACAACTTTATTTATAAGTAACGTTGGCTCACATTAAAGAGATTACTTTGTGGCTTAACATCTGTAGAGATTAAATATATACTTAAATTATTTAATTAACACTTGTGATAGAGTACATGTAGTTAACGACTGCAAAATCGAATTAACTGAAAGACGATACTGACTTGTTAATCTTGAATTACCGTTGAATACAAATCCTATCTGTATTCAACGATAATTCAAGGGCTCGTGCGTACTTCTGAGAGGATTGCTCAAATGATACAGACTACGCAACCAATTTACTTAATTACACTCAAGTCTATTTATGCACACAAATTCCCTTATAGGCACAGCAAAATCATTCCGAAACATCTTATACGCGATAACCTGGCATTGATTAAGAAATCGGAGTAACGAGCAAAATTTAAAATAGGATTTACGAAACAATAGTGTAAGACAAAATGAGCATAGTGTAAGAATTAGCACAGCTCAGATGAGGGGGCGTCTGAATGCATGTTTGAGTGGTCGCCCCTCACACGTTGCATGTTGTTATGTGCGGGCTGTGCGCCGTGATGTATGAATGCCTGAATATGTATAGAAACACGCCACCCAGCGCTCTCAGGAAACTACAGATTGACTCCGCCGGATCGTCACTAAGCCTACGTTTATGGAAAATGGATTCAGTGTTTCCTATTGTGCTGGATATTTACTGATTGAACACGCCACGATTGAACCTTGTATTTCTTATTAATATTCTTTCTTTATTATTTGCTTGCTTTTCGTTGAAATTATCAATTAAAGAAAATGATCTACGTCTTGCTTAATAAATCAAGTTCAATTACAATGAACATTATATTACAGTTTAAATCTGTAAACTTTAGTAGATATAAAATAATGACACAGGAAATTTTCTAGCTAAGCAGATATATTTCTACTAAATTTCATAACTAAAAATGCTGTATAAGGTTTCCCCACTCATTACTTCACACCAAGAATATTGTACAGCAAGTCTAAAATATAACCTGATATCCAAGAAATATAAAGTGCAGTGTGCGCTAGATCAAACAAATTGCCTATCTGAGCACTTGCTCAACATTTGAACACACGAAACAGAATAGAGAGATATTCGTCGGAGAGCGTGCGGCCCGGATATCTAAATAGACACGAGCGAACAAGTCGAACCTACAACTACATTACATATTCCGGACACGAAGGAATAGGAAACCGAAAATGTACTAACAGTAAGGTTGTACGAAATCTGTCTGGGGCAGTACTGGCGATTAAAATAATGACAGAGCACATAACAGTAAACAATGAGACACGACCTCGATGGCGCTGTTGATGAACAAGCCGTTTTAATTATAATAGCGACCTGACGTGACTGCGCCGGACACGACCAGCCCGTCCAGCATACGCACCACGAGAAAATTATCTCTACACGTTTACTCGTGTTCGGTCGTGTTTATGACGATTATCTCTATTAACTCGCTGACTCTAACATGGTTACACACACGATTCGACTCGTTATGTCAAATGTAGCTATAATAGTCGTTTTTACTTATATGTGGCATTTCTCTCGACGAATCCTAACATGACGGCCCAATATTACTCGATGATGACAAATTTTGACAACTAAAATAGTAATAATAGTCGTCATGCTTTCATACGACGAGAACTACACGAGTAACTAAAAATATTTCTTTAAAACAACAAAGAAAATGGCAGTCCCTTATTATAATTATTTAATAACCTTATATGAAGAGCGCCACGCGAGAAAAGTTCAAAGAAAGCGAATTAGGGATCTCTGTGACCCTTTTACGTTGAACGACAGAGAATTCCAGTTGCTTTGGCGTATATCAAAACCAATGGCTCTGTTTCTCATAGAAAGGCTTGCCACGGATCTCGAGCCTCATTCAGATGGCCTGGCTCTCTATTTAAAGATAAGTTAATATCATTATTATCGAAGCTGCGCATGGGACCTCATTCTTATTCAACACAGTAGGTAACAATTGTTAATACTTTGTAGGTATTGACATCAGTTTCGAATTAAAACTAATCAACTTACAATACATACAAATTACAAATGTCAGATAGTACATAATATGATAAGCTATAGAGGTGGATACAAGTCTTTTGAGCCATTTGAGCACAAATTGAATGAACTAAACCGGTGTGGTTACATTAATAAATGCCGTAATTGACATTCTATGTTTCAAAGGGCAACATCGGTTACTCGTGCAACGAGAGAGAATTCTTCGACGTGAAGCTTGTCTATCGTGGCGCGCATGTTAAAGAAAACGAGATATTAACCGATAACGACAATATTTCTTCATTCACGCGTGTGATACCTCGTGGTGCGTATCCTAGGCGGGCTGGACACTACCGCCGATAATAGCATTCAAAACAATAGTCAGCTATGGTGCACGCGCCTACCATCGCCGCACATGCTGCTAACTATGACCGCTGTAGTTAATTTGTTATTTATGTCATTTAGGTGACATAATTCACAAATTAATTAGGTATACCTAAATTGTCAAATATCAATTTATTTGAAAATCAAAGTATACCTAAAAAAAAAACTTATTAAAAATGTCAGGATTCGAATTAGGCAGTCGTGTTTCGTCTGTTGCGACTGTCAATACATCATTTTCATCCCGTCAATCCGATTGTAAATATCCAAGACATTCCTTCGCTTTGGAACCCATAGTACGTTTACTACTTACTCTAAATGAATTTAAATATTAAATATTTACAGAGCAACTGCCGTGTGACCGCCGAGTGGATTCTGTGAACGGTCAATATACAGAGTGTTGATTTGCATTTGCAAAATATTTTAAGGGGTGAATATACTACTATAACTGAATACAAATACATGAAAAAATAAGTCACAAAATTTTTGGAAAAAGAAATTATCATAATACACTTAACTCGGTGATTTAACCGCCGCCACCGCTCAGCTGATCACCATTGCATTTGCCTAACACACACAAGCACACGTACCTACAGTGACCGCGCGATACAGATTTATTTTGCACGATTCAACAGTTTATTCTGATTTACTTACTACTTAAGTGAACTTTAATGAAAATAGGGTCTTATATCATCGCACACTGTTTAAAATAATTTTAGGTGAATAAGTATACTGTCTATACTGTATGATTAAAATATTTTGCAAATGCATATCAACAGCCTGTATAACGGAACATTAATATATATAACTGATAACACAATATTCACTGATAGAAATCAATGTTATCAACCTTCATCAGGTATTTAACATTTTAATTAATGATTTACGAGTCAATATGTACATATTTGAAAATCAATTACTAACAGCAATGTACCATTGTATTATTAAAATTATATTGTCCGAAAATCAACAATTAATAGTAAATCAAATCGGATATTCTTTATTTCTGCACCTATACAATTTCGTTATAAATCAATAAGCAATACGTTTGCAACTTTGTCAAAATGCATCGGATACTGGAAACAAAGGTCATCCCGAATAATTACGTATCATACATAATACGTATTTAATTTCTAATTTTATTCCATAGGCACTTTTAATTATAAAATTAGTTTTTATATTATTACTTTAAGAAACCTCACCATCGTGTTTAAACTTCGTCATTTATTTGCTCGGATTCTGTGCAAATCAAACTGCAACTACAGTAGTTCGTGAACAATATTCAGTGGTAGTTGACATGTTCTATTGAGTGTAAATATACGACAGTTTTTAATGCACCAGCTAATTGTAAACCGAACGTGTGCGCTTTTGATAATGATCTTTATCGAAACCGATAGAATTTGTTATTATTTGGCGTAAGTACATATTTATTATACCCCATTACGATATCCTGCAGTGTCTCAAGACGAAAGTCTTTGACCAGTGTGTGTTACCAGTGTTGATCTACGGAGTCGAGACGTAGTCGCTAACTTTGGGCCTTATCCGAAAGCTCAGGGTCATTCAGAGGTCGATGGAGAGAGCTAAGCTCGGAGTTTCCCTGCGAGATCGAATCACAAATGAGGAGATCCGCAGGCGAACCAAAGTCACCGACATAGTTCTCCGAATAGTCAGGCTAAAGTGGCAGTGAGCAAGCCACATAGCCAGAAGAACCGATGGCCATTGGAAAAGAAAGGTTCTGGAGTGGCGGCCACGCACAGGACGTCGTAGCATGGGTAGGCCTCCCGCAAGGTGGACTGACGATCTTGTTGGAGTCGCAGGCAGCGAATTGATGAGGGTGGCTCAGGATCGGTCCATGTGGAGAACCTTGGGAGAGGCCTATGTCCAGCAGTGGACGTCATTCGGCAGATAAGATGACATATTTATTTAGGTACGCATATTTTAGAACTGTGATTGTGCAAGTATGGTTTTGGTCGAATTATAGCAGACTATTGTTGTATGAAAATGAAACTTCCAAATAAATATTGATACCCGTCGCGTCCATCATATCTTGTACGTCGGCTCTACGTTTTGAAGTTATTCGCTAGTTGGTACAAATACATAAATTATTCTGGAAGTCTATTTGTTAGTCACAAAAGATGAATAACACACGTGAGGTACAAACGCCTACGCGCTCATTACTACAAAACCAATTAACAATATCCAACAAGACGTGTGGCTAAATATTTTCAGGACAGTCATGCCGTATCTTGAACTGTTAAGTACTAAGATATTTCCAAGGAACTTAAGATGAAAGGCACAGCTTAGTTATGCTCACAAATCCTCTTATCATGTCTCGGAAGGTACGTTAAGATGTCGGTACGTATTACAATCCCTAGCTTCCGCTAGTAATTAGGGCAAGAACTTAGGTAGATAGATAACAGAATTACGGTGGGATCAAACGGTACCATTACAGGTACTGCAGTAAAGCATAAGGTGAATTACATGAGAAGTAACAATGTGTCTGTGTGGTGTTTGTAGCCGTCAACACATCGCATTAGCATCAAGTGCAGATAACATCGCCTTACCGATACTACGTTAAGAATTTTTCGCGCGCGCGACCCAAATTACTCGAATAATTCGTAGTTACGTAAACGAATGAATATTCAACAAGGCCAATAATAAATGTAAATTACATCCGCAGTGACAGCGAAATATATCTAATTTCAAAGGTAATTTAAGATCCTACGGTAAATTAACTTGATGTTCACATTTGAATATGGTAATTGCGCGGAATAGTGCTGATAAGCCACTCAACCCACGTTATAAGAAAAATGTTCCAGGAATTATTTCTAAAGTTTCTATGAATCAGTAATAGATATTATTTTTATTGAACATTACTGCCTACGCCTGTGAAGGGATAAGGTACCGGCAAAATAGACAAAGGTCAATATATCTTAATGTTGCTTTAGGAATTCAGAATAGAGTTTCTCTAAAACAAAACAGCTCTATGTTAATTCGATCGTCATTAAGTACTAAACTTATTTATTTGCATTAACTCTCTCTCATTATGTTTTTCGCTTTCATTTATGTGTTACGTAAGCTTTCTAATGAGTAAAAAGATGCGTTACGTCCATTATCTGCACAAAATTTGTGTAACGATGGATGAGCGAGATAACAGCTGCGCGAGGGGCGCTCGGTAAACCAAAACTTTCGATTACACAGACGAGAAAATCCCTCTAAAACTGCTAATGTCTGTGTAAACCGTCGGCACGGTGCTGTGACACTAGAAAAATTCACCCAGGCAGACCAGTAATCAGTCAAGTTTTAACTCGGCATTACTGTAATGGGACGCCCAGAGTGAATGCCGCTTTGTCTCCGAGCGGCGCTTGAGCGGTGCGGCGGCGGAGGGCTCGAAGTGAGCGTTTGTGATGTAAATCATATGTGACGTCACACTGCGCGGCGTCAATGCCTTATCGAGCCATGGTTAGTTCCGCTCTCCTTGTGCTAATTGAGGCTAATTCGAGAATGCCTGGGGCGCCGTGCCACCCGCCGCGCCGTAAACCTGCTACATAGCACTTTATGTGCACGATGTCCACGTTTTGTACTATAATATAACCTTAACTTCGTTACCGACCTACATTACACAGATATTTCAGGTCTTTAATAATAAGTATTTACAGCACGATAGGCAACAATGCCCTCAGTAAATATATCTTCTTTGTGTTTGTTATTCATGTTATGCCATTTGAAATATTCTTAGAACGCTTTTAGCAAAGTCTCTTTTCCTGACAAGGTTAATTAAGCATCGACTATTCAAAGAATCGCACAGCAATCTGCCCTTGTCAGTTTCTCACAACCAATATAATGAATGTGAGATGCTATGATTACCTGCATAGCAAACATTTAAGAACTAAAGACAACAGATTGTATTTTCTGACCTAGGCATACATTGTCTGTTAATTCTCTACTTACGGACTCCGCACAAGATAATTTCTCAGTACAGGTAGCGAATATTAAAAGTTGAACACTAAGCCAACTGAACAACATTTTCGTTGTTTACTTTGTATTTTAAGATTCGGCAAAGAAAATATATTATTGAGTTAACATACTTGGCACAAAACGAAAACGTATATATGTACGTTCGGACGAAATCTTTCACAATGAGTGTTCAAACTCCAACATGTTCAAAGACGTTGATTTTGTCGAAAATCAATAATTTCAGAGATAGGTACATACGTAATGGTCTTTGTTCGTGAGGATTTTACTACATTTAAATTTTGGAAGCTAGATTCCAGCTGATGAATTTAAGGCACGCCCATTCACCATATACTTATACCCTGCTAGGTAGAAATCATTTTAGACGACCATACCGACCACGACCATTGCAATTCGGGAAAGACCTGTTAAATAAAAAACGTGCAGAAGCTAGAATCCGCTTATAAAACCGCTGTCGTTGTGGCGTCCCTCTAATGTCGCCGTCCGCGTTTCTTGCTATCAGATAATTCAGCGCTATTTCACGACGCACTTTTTTAATCTAACTGCGATCACCAGTGTTCGGATAACACGCGACCACAGATTTTATCTAACGTTCACACCAAACATCGTTAAAACTCACAAATTAGTTTTTGAAAGCGGTATGAAGCTGTCTGTATATGTTGATTGCATCGTTTTTGGAAGCAGTAGGTATAAATGTTTCTGTGTATGTTGAGAACATTTCTAACTTATCAAAAGAAACGAAACAGTAGTGAATATTTATTTCCGTTGTACTAGTTTTTTCCTATTGCATAAATGTCTACCAGCAATTACCTACCACTATAACACCTCTAAGACCAGAATACAGTGACAGAGATCTGCTACAGTTTGTAGTAAGTCATCATGAGCCCTGTATAATATATACTTAGTGCCACTGCTGGGCGAGGGCCTCTTTTCACTATGAGAAGTAGTAAGAAAGTGATAATTAAATGTGTAATAATTCCACCATCAACGAGGTAAATTCTACTTCCTTATATTGTATTGAGCTTTACCATTCATATGTTATGTTATGTCTGAAGGCACAAAGCTACTCACGAGTTAATGAGTTCGAGGAGACGTCGTGTGTCGTGCGTCGAGCCAGTTACTATTGTGCTTACCTGAAACAGAAAAATATCTATAAGCAATGCATACAAGTAAAATAGCTACAGTTTTACTTTAAGAAATAAGTATTTAGATTGTACCTATTAACATACAATTGATAATTGATTCAGAAGGCCGAATTTGTTATTATTAAGTGTGTGTATATAAATGGGTTCCTGGATGATATATATTTGCCATTGACCCTATGGGTTACGTCGCAAAATTACGCGGTTGAACCTCGCAAAACAGCTACAATACAAGTAATGAAAAAAAAACACAAAATAGGTACATACATAACATCGTAATATGTTCCTATTTTCAGACATATTGTACATATCGTTATACATCTTAGTCGTTTGGAAATGCGCATCTTGTGAAGGAAAAACATGATTTTCGCGAACGGTTTATATAAAGCTCGGGTGAGAGAAATAGCAGTAGGAAATAAAGTTAATGGAGCGTAGTATAAGCCGGTCCAGTCGCCTCGTAGCTCGCTCGGCGGGTATACGGAGGGTAAGTCGGGACGATTACAACCCGCCCCACGAGCTCACTTTTAACTTGAATGAATAATCGCAACAAATAAACATCTCATAGATGCTACTGTTCCTTTCACGACAAGCGAATAGTTGGCTGCTATCGTTACAGGCGGTCATTTTGATTGAAGAAGTTAAGTTTTAGTTGCGACTTGAATATTAATAAACTCACTGCTAAATGGTCCCTTAGCGGCCATAATCCAGGGGTATTTGTAACTCAATCTTGTTCATTGACGCGATTTAGGACCGTTAAATAAAGTTGTATGAAAAATCCTTGACATATAACCTCAACAGTCAGTGTTATTGTATGGAAATGTAGCAGGACCGCTAAAGTCGGCGACAGTGACCAATAACGGACACGTGTCGACCCTCGTCTGGTCAACAGTCCCGACAGCAGTCAGGTACCGCCGGGCCAAATATGGGGCAAATGATACAGGCATACTGCTCTGTATCACAGAGCATTTTAATTATGTGCTGGTTTGCTGTTTATTTCAATTAGTTTATCGTGTACAGTTATAGTCACAAAGTCGACTTTAATTAAGTGCGATGAAAAAGTAAAATGCATTCATGATCGATGTTCAGGATGTATTCAAGACTTTTCCTCTGGAAGTCCGGCGTCCAATTTTTAGCTCAGTGATGTGACAAAATATTGGCTTAAGCTGAGCAAATAGTGTAAGTTATAGTTAGTTATAATAACAATTCATTATCAACTAAAGTAACGGTAATCAATTGCTACTAGCAAAATACCAAAATAAACTAACATCATTAGGTAAGTCTTTTTAATAAAAGATGTAATGTGTATAGAATTGCAAGTATCCAATTTCCTCGTTTAAAGTACCTAATTACACATTATAATTACCTACAAATAAATTAACGTCAACAGCGAAAGAGTCGAGTAGTTGACATTTCAGAAATGTATATTGTGTTTTAAACAAATGATCATTAGTTTGATTTAGAATAAAATGTACACAATATGAATAGTACACCAGTTCCTCAGAAATCCAAAATAAGAGTAGGTGCGCAGTCTGCCACGTTGATGCAATCGTTAAGTAAGAAGGCCAGAAACTTATTTCCTACTACCAAAAGCTCAAGGAAGAATTCCAACTGTAACGAATCTGCTAAGAATGTCTTACAATTTACAATATATCCGAAGCAGAATGTGACTGAAGTGGAAGCACTACACAATATTAATAAAGGAATCTTAAAAGCGAGCGTATAATTACAAGAGCACTTCAAGTTTATCTCGGAAGGGGAGAGATTGAAACAGTTCCGAGTTATAACTGTGTCCCACTCGAGCTGAGTTTCGAGTGGCTGTCCAGCCACTCGAAACATCCTCCATCAGTCATCATCTTCGCTGCAGCTATTTCCGAGACCTCCTCCACTGTATTGACAATACAGGTATACACGTAAAACCCATTTGTATTCAACCGTATCCGTTCGCCAAGCGGTCAATCTGTGCAATACAAGCTGATCGTAATTTTCTAGTGCCAATAGTAAAAGGGATTCTCTCGTATATTCATTTATAGAAGTTAGACGAGTACCGGGGAAATGCCTTGCCGAGTAAAAGCTGCATTTTGTTTTACGGTATCATAGAGTTCCTTAGCAACAATGATGTACTCGTGAATATCCAGTATGGAAATGTTCATTATCTTCTGAAAAATGAGCATCGGGTGATCAAGAAGGACTCGCCTATTCATACATAGCATGGTTCCCACGCATTCCTTTAACACTGCACCACTTGCTAATTAACTTAATCTGTGATGTGGCATTTCCATATATTGTCGTAACTCATGTATGTCTTTGGCGTGAAAGAAAGTATCGCTTTTGATCAGTATATAATATTTCAGTTACTTACTGTTTTTGAAGTTATACCTTTATACAATTTTACACGCGACGGCGACGCGGCCATATATGGCTTCGTTATAATTAAATTACCGAATTTAGCTTTGAGTAAATTGGTCCATTAACGCATACTATAACGTCAATACCTAAATGTACTTACAACATATACTCATACTAGTAGGTAATCAAACCGTAATACAAAAAAGGAGTTCGGTTTTACTTTAATCTACCTATAATTAAGATGTGCTTAGCAAGCCCTTTCATTTCATACAAATAAAGTATTTTTGTTTTTGAAGTAGTTAAATCGTGCTCAAATCATATGCAGGAACAGATAAACATACATAATAATATGTAATCTGTACTTCATTATCTGGTAAAATTCTCCAGTCCCTATGATTGATTTCAATCAATCAATTACCTTGTTGAAGATTCAGATTCTATGGTTTTCATATTTGCTGAGCCAGCCGCGTCAGCAAAGCATAACTTGTCATAAAACGAAAAAAGAAATAATAATGTTTGACTATTGACAAAAAAATTACCTACATTCGTTTGTCGTAGGTACCTAGAAATAATTCAGGTAGTGTAATAAAATGACTAGTTTGTTGGTATGGTTTGCAATTTTTAGCAAAGCCTCGTAAAATGAGCGCATTTAAGTGAACAATAAATACTATTAGCGGTGACGTTAAGACGATACACGTGTCCAAAAGGGTCAGTGCGCTTGACTTGACGGGCTGACTTGACCAAAATGCCGACAAAAATCAGGAAATCTTTTCCTCGTACTTTGTGTTTAACGTGTGAGAATATGTGCCGAAAAATGAGTAAACTAAGTACAATTTCTCACCTACTTTGTATTGGTATAATATACCCCCGTATTACATCAGACAAACGTATCTGTTAATAAAAATCAGGTAGGTACTTTTCATTTAGGCGAATTGTTAAATGCAAATGCTACATTAACAAAAAACGTACTTACATCATAACCCTTTACTTAAAAGTAGTATCTAAAATATATGCCTTCTTTAATAACTATTCCTTTCAAAGTAAAACGGAGCACTCAAGCAAAAATCGGAGATAGAAAATATAATGCAGACTATTCCTTTCATGTTGAGCAGAAGTTCGAGTAGGAACAAAACCACAGCTGTTAGTTGTTACAAAGTCACGCCCAAGATCCAGTGTCGCCATAAAACCTAAGAAGGATCCACAAAGATGTATCTCCAGTGAAGGGGCGACGGAGCGACGGAGATGCACTTCAAAAGTACTAAAGACAGGAAGCAAAGTACTACTCTTTTTACACCACTGGAATGGTCGCGTCATTATGTGAGAAATTCTATGTGTTCATTGAAAAGGAAAACTCCATTTTCCTTTTTGTTAGAGAAAATACGCGGTCGGCAGGATCGATAGTCGAAAGTCATCCATTATATTGTAATAATGTACATGCATCGAGGTACTCCCGCCACTACAGCTCTAACACACTATTAATCACAGGCCCCGTGTCGTACACGCACACTACATTATCTTCTTACATACTCATTTGCTGCGGAATCCATTAAAACATAAGTACGCCACACAGGCACACACGTGTGTATATGTGTACAGACGCGCGCACACATGCAGGGCTAGCCCAGACAAGTCCCGGATTGGGAGATCGGGCCTTTGGGCCGACTGATCCTACATATTGTAACCAACCTCACTAATTGTACACGATGGCGGCGCGGTGACCTCCAGCTGATAGTATGCAAATGAATAACTTGGCAACTATAACAGTATAATGTCTGAAAGGACGCATAATTAAAAGGTAACTTAATTGTAAGGCTTCCTCGGCTAACAGTAATACATAATTGTTACACTGTCACGTCGTTTTAGTCTGTTATCTTATGCAGGGCCTTGATGAAACGTTTACAGTTTACAAGGTTAGGTTGATTCAATCCAAAGCTTTTCTTGCTACTGTTCGTATTATACAGAAAGTACTTACTGGAATGGAATCGTTTATGTATTGAGCTGAAGAGTAGATGCGCTTCGTACGTCAGCAACAAGTCAAGTAACATCGACTGTGGAACTTCTTGCCGTTTGTGTCTTTGATTCACAACAAGGACAGAGGGCCGCGCAACACAAGTGTCGTTTTATGCCAAAATACGAACGAACATAAAATAGTCTAATGACTACGTATGAATATGAAGGAGAAATGATTACATCAGAGAGGTTATTACGACGTTATTATGGTGAAATTTGATAGCGAAAATATTAAATTACATGTGGAAAAGAGATTTTTCTTCATATTAGTACGTAGCGTGGTTATTAAAGTTCGTTCAACTTCAACCTAAATAGCGCGGCACGGCGGGGATTTAATCACGGTCGCGGGCATTGCTAGTGTTTCATAAAATTCAACGTTCGCCTCGTTTCGCTTATAATGCGAGATCCACTGAACCGATTCTGATCGGATTTTTAATATACTCGAATGCAGCTATTGCTTATACACCATTTACCTTTACACGAAATAGGCTACACGGTCAGTACCTGCCTCCACTCGGATAAAAGAGTTATTTTTGCTACACGAGGCAATTAAGAGTTCTCGCTTCCGTTACATGGAATGTTAAATTGAATTATTAGGATATT
Source organism: Euclidia mi (assembly GCA_944739405.2). Lineage (NCBI taxonomy): Eukaryota > Metazoa > Arthropoda > Insecta > Lepidoptera > Erebidae > Euclidia > Euclidia mi. Next base: position 6,219,958 of record OX123181.2, on the reverse strand, counting down.
ACACTTGGCCATTTACCTCTTTACAACCTTGACTTTATGACTACACACGTAAAATACTTTTTTTGGTAAGTAACTTCTAAAAATTGTATGATCGAGTTTTCAAAACAACTTTTGCAATTTTTTTATAAAATTTTCTTACCATTACCATACCAGTTTGCATAACTGTCATTATTTTCTCTTAAATATGTAACTGGGTAATATGTAAGTGGCAGCCCGAATTCATCAGAGTCCGTCATTTATTTTATAAGGATGTTTATCAACTGTTGTTGAAGTGTGTTCAGGTGCTCGGGTAGTCTGAAGTTATCTGTAAGTGTTATATCCAATATAGAAACCTATCATTTTAATTTTTAAATTAATATTTAAAATCTTGTTTTATTTAAAGTAGTTTAGGAAATTATACAGCTGGCGTGGCCTCGATGTCCTTAAAGTTCATAAATAAATTTATGAAAAGCGTTCAAGATCTTTAAGAGGTTTCAGCTTCTTGAGATTACGAGTATTATGAACGAAAATTCAGAAACATTCATAAAATTAGGTACAGTAATATTGTTCTAAAAAGTGGCACACGGTAAGAAGATTTTTATTGATTTTATAAAGGAAAGGATGTTAAAAATAAATTCACATTAAAACCCACAGATTTAACAAACAAGAACCAGATGTAGCGTATTCGTCCAACTAAGTGAGGCGCGTTGACAGCTATGTGTGCGTGACATTTGGCGACTGGCACTGTACGGACACGCGCGTCTATGTGTGTGTAAAGTTGCCAGATTATGAATAATCTCCCACTATTTTACATATAGTTTTTGCAAACGAATATAAAAATATTACATAGGTAATATTTTATATTCGTTTGTGGTTTTGAAGAATTTACCATAGATTTAATTAATGCTTTTAATATGTAATGCTGTTGTGAAAATTATTCAAATAAAAAATACCATTAAAGAATGCTTTTATAAATACATTTCTTAAAAAATATAGGCTCCGAGTTAAGTTTTAACTAATTTTATTCGTAAATTGAGAAATAAATAGATAGGCTTGCGTCATAAATATTAATTAGCTAAAAACATTTTGTCATGCATACAATAAATTATGAATATCATAATCATAAATCGTAACCAAAAAAAATTGCAATTAAAAATAAATAATAGCTACAATCAATAATTTCTGTTTCTGTACTTAATGTACACACGGCGCCAAGTCAAGCTAAATAGTCGAAGTACGATTTTGATACTTATTCCCTACGCCATAAGAACGGTACAAAGGTCTAACAACGGTACAAAGGTCAAAGTTTATAGCTTGACAAGTAGCCGCGTGTACACGAATATTTGGATCGTTTGGGGATCGAACTCAAAACAATGTATATACTAATGGAAATCCTATGAGTATATTTATAAGAAAAATTTTTATCTACAATATACTTTTACAATACGTTAATGTATTTTTCATTAACATGACAATCATTATTACCTACATAATCAATTGACAAGTGCATTTTCCCTGATTCAGGGAAAACGGTGTCGACGTAAACTGGCAACACTTACATATTTTCTGCAGAAATACGAATTTTATCGAAATAATATTATAAAACGGTCAAATAATCCATAGTTATCTGTAAGAATATATTCCATCTTCCCGTATTTGCTTTTAGAAACAACTTTTACAATGTTTAAAAACGCAAGACAGCATTTTATGAATTTAAAAGCTGGATCGATCGTGGCGTGTGAACTGTGCGATGCTTCGCAGCGCACTGAGTCGAGTTTGTATTCGCTTTTCAATTTTGTATTTGCTTTAGTGGCCTCACGCAAGTGTTCCGCGCGCTCTGTCTGCCTTTTATTCTATAGTCTTAGTTAAAACCAAATCATTTGTTGGTAGGTGGTGTCTTTTGAGACAGAGATTTACAATTACAGAGGTTGACAGCAAATGGATGAATGGGTGCTCAAGTGGCGGCGCACATGCGCACAGACACATAGACACATAAGCGCACAGGCGCACAAGAACCCACTGGCGAGCCGCGCTCAACATAGTAAAATTACTACTTGTCACGTTTTCAATTTTGAAAACGTGACAAGTACGTAACAATTGATTCCGAGACAGCGCTGCCTGAAATATTACATTACACATCAAAGCTTTAACAACAACAACCGCGCCGTAGACAGTTTTTAGGTCTCATTTTATATGATAAAAATAGTTATTTTTAAATATTTTCGGTTTTATTTGTACTAATGTTACTTAAACATTATTGTAATGTCTCGGTCATTCTCTAAACTAATGTTGAAGTATAGTATCAGTGAATGAAGTCTCTAGATCGCTAGGATCCGAAGCGACGCGATGCACGATTGTGAATGGATATCGTGGAATCCGTCCACAATATTTGGGATATCAAAGCATAGGGAAAATACATATTGTTTAGATTACAAGATACCACGTCGGTACACTTCAGAGACGTGGTGTAGGTCTGAATGTCTCATGTAGATTGACAGAATTATTTATTGTACGAGGGTCAAACTGAAAGTTCTTAGAAAATCAAAAACTGATTACATTAGCCAGTTATTAGTTTTATTATATCTTTTCAAAATATTGTCCATTGACGTCAATACACCGCTGCATGCGATGGAACCACTGGGAAAAGCACTTTGCCCACTCGTCCTTAGGGGTCTCTTCAATGGCATCGCGATACGCAGCCACCGCTTCTTCAGCATTCATAAACCGCTTTCCTTTAAGTTTTTCTTTAATTTTTGGAAATAAATAAAAATCACAAGGCGCGAGGTCGGGGCTATACGGCGGGTGACCCAGTAATTCAACGTTTGATGTCGCCAAATAGTCGATCGTTCGCTTGGCGGTGTGCGACGAGGCGTTGTCGTGGTGAAGGAGGATCCAACTGCGAGGTCGTTTCTCTCGAACTTTTTCCAAGACAAGTGGCAAACAATTGGTAGTGTACCATTCTGCAGAAACTGTTTTTTGATCCTCTAACACAATTGTTGCGAAATGACCTATCCTTCCAAAGAACGAGGCCACCATTTTTTTTCCCGCACTTCGATCTCTCTTCACTTTAGTTGGCAACTCCTCGAAAGGAAACACCCACTGAGCAGATTGTCTTTTGGTTTCTGGATCATAACAGTAAATCCAGCTTTCGTCACCTGTTAGTATGTCGAACACAGCATTTGAGTCACCTCCGTTAAATCTTTCAATCATTTTACGGCACCAATCCACACGATGGAGTTTTTGAGCCTTAGTCAAATTATGAGGTATCCACCGGGCGCAAAGCTTCCTGACCGCTAAATGTTCGTGGAGGATTTTGTGCACTTAACTCATACCGATGCCTAAGCTTGTCCGAATCTGCTGATAGGTCACTCTTTTGTCAGTCTCTATCATACGCCGCACAACACAGATGTTATTTTCAGTCGTCGCCGTAGAAGGCCGTCCCTCACGTACATCATCAGTGAGATTAGTGCGACCACGTTTAAACTCATTAAACCAGTTGTAAACAGTCGCACGAGATGGGGCTTCATCGTGAAAGGCCAATCGTAGTCTATCATAACTTTCTTGTTGACTTAAATGACATCGAAAGTCATAAAAAATCATTGCACGAAAATTTTCTCGTGTTAAATTCATGTTGACGTGACACAGACAATTTTCAATTTGCCGCCAAATCGTAAAACAGATGACAAATGAATGAAATATATACTCAGTAATATTGGCAAAGAGTTCTATTTTCAAATTTTAGAATATTTTTTTTATTATATTGTTTATAAGTGGCCAGTTCTAAGAACTTTCAGTTTGACCCTCGTAATTAAGCGTCGCTGAAAAGGTAACGCGTACAGTTAGAGCTGAGCACAGCACCAGACATCGTCGCCGGTGAGACCGGCGCCATCTTGCATACAAACTTACAGCCAACGAGTGCATTTGAATTTCAAAATCTCCAACTTTAAGCTCTACATATGCTTGGCAAAAATGTAAAAGTCCGTCGACAAACAGCCATTTCTCTGCAACAGTTATAAATGTGGACAATCACATTATACGTATGTACTACTATAAATAAACGGCGTACAGCTAATACACTATATTTCGTCGTCTTGTACGAGTCGTGATGTAAATGTGAGCGCACGCGCAACCGCTAAGCGTGAGATCCTGGTTAGTGTAAGAGAGGAATGTCATTGAGTTTTATTGTCAACACAAACACGACTACAATAGAATTTTAAAATCTCTTCTATACGTGGGGAAATCAGGTTGTAATTCTGATATACAAGTATGTGGCCTATCAATTATAAGGGTTTCTAAAGCCAAACAATAAAATAGATTTAAAATCGTAACAGTTGATAGAAATGATGTACTCTTTTGTAGGAACACATGGCTCAATACTTTTATTCCTCTTTCGTAAATAAAGAGCAGAGAGAAATTAAATAATATTACAATAAAACATAGCGAACTCTCCAGTACTGTACGTCGGTACAACCGTGTGAAACAGGCGATATTATTGACGTCACCCTACTATAACTTATCAAAGTTCTCGCTCATAATGAAAATGTTAGCTTATATTACCTTTTCCGTGACAAACTGTTACTAATTTGAACGTAACAAAAGCACCTCGCATTAAGATTACTAATTCAGTGAGAGGCCAATTCCGACGAATACGTTCGGTAGTTCGGTGATCCATTTTGGGGAATATTGATAAAGAATGAAGTGAGTATAGAATAACGAGCGGCTAATGACCGCCCACCCCGGGGCCGCGGGCGACAATACACCAGTGCTCGCTCCACGATCGCGACACTAATGTTGAAAACCATTGCGTCGGTCGGTACACGTTGTTAATAAGTATTAAGGTCACGGATGAGCAAGCACCTATAGTCGGGCACATTACTCACGCATGTTGATTTCATTACGAGAAGTGAAATAAAATGAACACGTAATTCGCCCTATCGTGGCGATGGGGTCGAGAACTGTGCCGTCGTTCACGTGGGTTATTCAAAATTCAGTTATTTAACACCTGACCTCACTGGTAGTCGCTCCACATTCAAGTCTAAATGTATTAACATTAAGGTCGTAACTATGAAAGCTCGTAACGACGGAACATATTAGAACTTGTCTGAATTAAGTAGAACGTGTCTCCAAATGTTTGAGGTGATTACTTTAAAGACCGCCGTTAGCTGGCGGGAGCACGGAATCCGTACACATTAGGAGCAAACTGACATGATCCGGCTTCCTTATTTGATATAAGCAATGACCGTTTCCTTAGTAGTGCGGTGCGGCGGCAACACTGCGCCTCATTGCGACCGAGCGCACTAACAGACATTAAGGAATATTCCAACAATGTTTGCATGGACAATCTCTATCACGGGTTTACGCTAAATTAATAATAAGTTTCGTTCGTTCATTTCAATCGCAAGAAATGTCAGTATAATATGATCTTAGTCATGGACACTAGAGAGACAATACCTATTTTAGCCAAGCTTTATGAGGACTGTCCCCACTTGCCAATTGATTGAAATGAGACAACAGATTCACTTGCTAAGCAACCCTATGATGCACTAGCCAGTGGCGCAGAGGAGCAAGCTTTTTCTTATGTAAAGTGATCGCAGTTGCCTCTTACTCCAATAAGTAGAAGTACAGAAGAGCAAAGTAATAAGTTGAGATTTCTACCGTACGATTCTCGGTAGCAGGTTTGTATCCGGAACTGAGCTAAGACACTGGTGGTCTCACCTTACTTGCCAGATGATGATTACAAGAGAAACGTTAGTCGTGCAACTCATCAAACTTTCGATTCAACGAAATTGTGGTGATGTATTATGTTATGCGTATAACCGTGGGCCACAATATCTCCGAGTCTACTAATAAAATAAATTCGAATATCTGTTTATTAAAGAGGTATTGTAGTAATGTAAAAATCCGTGTAGGCAATCCATCAACGGCACGTCAACAGAAACAAAACATCGTAGCGACACGTGTCGCAGTTTGCGCGAACCAAACAAACACACGACGAACAAAAACGAACCGACGCGACGCGACGCGATTAAATATGATGGACGACCGATGGTAAATAACAAAACGACCTAACCGTTCCACTAACGATCCCGATGCCGGCCATCGCATGTTTCATACGCTTCGTTTTATTGAGCAGATTAGTGCTCGCAAAAATACAAACGATGACAAACGCACTTCCTACAACACACAAACTTGTATAAAACTTGTCAAAACAAGTCGTTCAATCGTATCAATCACTTTGTAATCGCTTCGTAAAAGTACTATCCAAAGAAACAACGATGGGAGGGATCGAATAAACAAAAAAGCGACGGAAGCGGCGGCGACTGTATCACAATAGCACAAAGGAAACGAAGAGAAGCCGCCTTGCATCGCTCTCGACTCCCGACTCAAGAAAAACGTGAAGGTGGAAACATGACGGAGAACATTTTTCTTCTCAACATTAAACTTCTTAATGAGGTTGGTAAAACAATTGCTGTAACACTAGGAAGGTACGTGGAATGGGTAGCATTAATTAAAAACAGCACCGCAGTCGAGGCGCTGCGGGCAGACGAAAATGTAACGTAAATAATAACACAAGCCTGACAGAGACGAGAAAGTATAAAAAGTAAAAGGGCGGACGCTACTGAAACTTTTGGACCTCCCTTTCATAACTTTTTCGAGGAACCTTTTTTCGTGCCATTATTTTATTATGCCTCATTTGACTAAAAGAAAGTCCGGGCGAAGCGTCCGTGTTATACGTCGGTCCCTTCATTTAAAATATGTATGTGCATACGCCACGCCACACCCAAATAACCCTAAAGTTGAGTTTATGTCTACAAAGTGGATTGATTCACACAAATTGAATTCTGCACGAGTTCATTTACATACACACCATTTTATGTGACTCCGATGGCTCGCGCTGTTGCACAGTTTTGTCGTAATGTACAAGTGTTATTGTTATTAAATATGATTACGTTTTGCTTATGATAGCCGGCGTCTTGCGAGTGGTTGGTTGATAAGGGGGTAATTTTTCACCGCGTCTGGTGAGAGCCTGCAAGTCAATCACTCGCGGAGGGTTGAATAGCCTGGTGAGCGTTTGTCTTGAGCTTTTAGTTGAGATAAAAATAAGCGTCTCGGTGGTGTGACTGTATCCATCAAGTTTAGCCTCGCTACCGTAATGTAACGAGCGCTGAGCGTCGGGCGAGGATGCTGCGGCAGCAGCCGCCTTTGTTCACGTCTCAGCTTCACCACTATACATTGTTTGCTCTTAAACTGTTATTGGCACGTTTATAAAACCATATAATATAAATATAATAATAAACACTTCTTCAGCAGATGTAATGCTCATGTCCGTGGTGATTATCTTGAGCAGGGCCTAAATCTCAATGAAAGAATTTGTGAAGACGAGAGACACTTGAAAATCGGTGCTACGTGACGTGAATGAATGTGCTACACGTACATTTTTACCAGCTGCGATGAATTTTCACCTGTACACCCGATATAGCCCTGATAGGTACGATGATGCGAACTGATTGGGAATTCACCCTCGCCTTCCGATTGTCAAAGCGTTTTCTTGCTACGAGACGTAGGCGCCCCACTTTATCGGCTACGATTGTGACGTCTACGATAGATTTTCTAAGAAGTATACAAACTCAGACTCAAACTCAAATATGTTTATTTTCATAAAAATGTTTAAATTTTTTGGACACGTCAGAAGGTCATACAAATTAAAAAATAAAAACGTAACTTAAATGCATATTAACATAGTTGAGCATTGAAAAAAAAAGCCTGTTCAGAAAGTAGAGCCTCGTGAGAAGAATTAGGCAAGAAACTCCGGCCCACTCTTTTCTTCGTCTTGACTCTATACAATTTAAAAACTTAGTAACTACATTGAATTTTTCATAGGTATATGAGGTGGTGTGTCTATAATGTTGTTGTCAATTAATAAGGTTTTTTTTAATAATAATGTAAAAGTACTAAACTAGCATAATATAGACACAATAACTCACACTCACATGAAACTTACACTAATCAAACATAAGTAGCCTGTGGGACCGAGCAAATTAATCCCAAGCATTTTTGTCTTCAATATAATCTAGCACTGAATGGTACCCTTTTTGACAAAGTTTACCTTTTTGAATTTATTAAAACTTAAATTTTGAATATTGCTTGGCACTTTATTGTAAAAGCGCACACATTGGCCTTGAAAACATTTTTTTATTTTCTCTATACGGGTAGCCAGCAAGAGAAAATAGCTTACTCTTATTTCTAGTATTTAAATTGTGGATATCACTTTTCTTTGAGTATGAGGCCTTGTTTTGAAATAAATATATTAGGTTGGAATAAATGTACTGGCTTGCAACTGTTAAAATGTTTATTTCCTTGAATTTATTCCTTAACGAAGCCCCATAATCCAAATCATAAATTGCTCGAATAGCTCTTTTCTGCAGAACAAAGATGGTCTGAATGTCGGCAGCATTTCCCCACAAGAGAATACCGTATGACATTATACTATGAAAATAGCTATGATATACAAGCCTGGCAGTGTCAATGTCAGTTAACTGGTGAATTTTCCTGACTGCGTATGCTGCAGAGCTGAGTCTATTCGACAATTTACTAATATGTGGTCCCCATTGCAGCTTAGAATCTAGTGTAATGCCTAAAAATTTGGTGTTATCCACAAGATCCAACACATCATTCTTAACCTTTACTGAGGTGTTCACTTGTTTGACGTTAGGCATCAAAAATCTAATACATTTAGTTTTCAGTCTATTTAAAAGCAGGTTGTTAACCTCAAATCAGCGAACCACCTTTGTGATAGCGATATTTACATCGTCCATATCAATTTGTTGTTGTATTAATTTAAATCAAAGTGAGGTATCATTGTCATTAACGAGGTGTGGTAAGTCATTAATATAAACTAAAAATAAACAAACACATAACCCTCCCTTTTGGGCTTCGCTGCAGTCGGGTAAAAAGGACCGAGGATTGAACCCTGTGGGACGCCCATATTGACTTCAGACCCATGCGAACGCGTCCCGTTGACATCAACTCTCTGAATCCTATTACTCAAATATGAAGTAAGAAGATGCAGAGCAGGACTACTTAAACCACATCTACCTTCATATTATATTTCTTCCACAAATTATCGCAATAATAAGAGTACGGAACGTTGTAAAACTTCGTCTATAACAATCGTTCCGGAACCGCTTTGATAATTAAAAGATATAAAATTATTAGAATTAATTACATTCGGCAGCTCAAAGCCGGTAAGGTACATACGATGAAAATTTTCCAATGACATCTGTTGAACATTTACTTCAAAGGCTTGCTCTAATAACCCGCTAGGCTTTATAGCCACATTTCTGTTAAATTAATGCATTTTCAGTGTTCAAAACCGTCGTCGTTATTTCACGTTCCATACATTAGTAGAATTATGAACGCAACACCTTTTAATAAGAGCGTTCGAGATAAGCTTAGTGCACTGCTGAGCGCTCGCCTCGAAATGTATACAATCAAATTTACACGTTGTAAACCAGAGTGTGTTATTTTAAATAATTAATGTAGACATTTTGAAACATAAAGTTGAGTAAACACTGTAAAAAAATATGTTGTGAAATCTTATTTCGAGATCGATATATTTATGAATTTATGAACTAACCAAGTTTATTTTCCTCTGAAATATGAAAATACAGTTACAGCTTTGATATTTCAACAATCTTAATATATAAAATCCTTGCGTTACTGACTGAATGACAGATACGCTACAGCCGAAACTATTGGGCGCCGGAAGCTGAAATTTGGCATGTATGTTCCTTGGGGACCGTAGGGCTGCACTAGGAAGGGATTTCCCGAAATTCCCACGGGATCGGCCAAAACGGGTAAATTAAAACAAAATGCAGGCGTAGCTGCTGGCACCCTCTTGTACTATTATGATACTGAGAAGTTTTTCTGGGCTATTCGTATAATCCCTTTTCAGACCAGCGCTGAGCATAAAGATTATGAAATATTGTAACTCACAGACTACCACCAACTGGCCAATTTATAAAATTCTCTCAACTACTGGTCTGATTCGAAAAATTATTTCAGTGTCAGATAGCCCATTTATCGAGGAAGGCTATAGGCTTAATATCGCGCTATGAGCGACGGGAGCGGAGCAGTAGCCTTAAATAACGCGGGTGTAACCGTGGGCATCCTCTAGTTCAATATATAAAATTACTTGTCCTAGCTGACGCATCATCGCAGAGCTTAAACTACTGGATCTAGAAGCTTGCAACTTACACAGTAGGTTCCATTTATGATCTAAGAATTATTGAATATGATTTTGAAGCTAGTAAGGCAACGGTTGGATGCGGGCGGCTCAAAATCATTCTGTGTGGAGAAACTTGGGGGTGGCCTATGTACAGCAGTGGACGTCTCTAGGCTGACATGATGAAGGCAGCGATAGCCTAGTTTAGATACCAACGGACTGATTACTTAGCACTGATACGGACGGATTACTTAGCAGACAAAAACGCCTGGAATTGAGTTTAAAAATTATGAATTGACATTAAATTATGAATTGACATTATGAATTTTGGTCTCAGCAGCACTCGCCCCCTGAATTTCGACCCTTCGAATAAAATGTTCGAGTCGCCCCTTTTTTGTGTACCGAATCGCCCCTTCGCAAGGGGCGAAGAAAGCTATAATTAAATAAAAAATATTTTGGTGTACTCATTCGACCCTCAAGGAATTTCTATAGGAATTAGCGCGAGCAATGTACAGTTGGCACGAAAAAAGTAAGCAAGTATTTACATAGATGAATTGGTTGAAATAGTTACTCAAATCATAATCTCATAATAATGTGCGCCATGTGCAAGCTTGCTCTTGGCATCTGGTTTACCTGGTATAGCCAAAACAAAAGAGGTGTAATTTAGTGTCTATCTGACAATGGTCCACTAAACAAAGGGCAACCTAAAAAGGGTTGGCTAGTGTTGTGAATTATATAATTCTTTCTCTTTCTAACTCACCAGTGAGAAAGAGAAAATGGATATCCCATGTCACTACATAGGATATCTATTTCGCGTTAATTGCGAATTTTATTTTATTTTATTTTATTGGCTTACCAACAACTGTTAACACTTATAATAGTACATTATCACACTGACATATTAACTAAATCTAGTGTTACAGTCAATTATAGGTGAGCACCACATGAGCTATGTTTAGCAAAGATATGTTAACTTAAATTAAGATGTATTAAACCTATAAAATTATATTAAGTAGAAAATATCTATTAAAACAGAGGAATTTAGAGGCACTATAATAACTAACTACGTACTTGGACATTAATTAGCGTGAGATTTAATGATGTTACGGAACTTGCCAAGTGAATCGGTGTGCACGTCAATGAGGTCACTGCAACTGTTCAACAGTCTGCAAAGTCTGGGAATGGCTGAGTTTGCACCAAGCACAGTACGACGAAACGGAGGACATAGAGGTGTAATCGGGGCGCGCGGGTATCTGGCAGGAACTCGGAATTTTACCATCTGTAATAATTCTGGACAGTCAATTTTGTTTTGCAGAATTTTAACCAGGAACAGGGAGTCTATCACTTTAAAACGGTCTTCAATGGATACCATGTTGAAGTGTGCCAGTCTGTTTGTGTAAGAGCGTTTCTTTTTCGCTATCCCAGCAGAAAATGATAAGTGCCAAAGGAACCTTTTCTGTATTCTTTCAAGCCTCAGAGTATGGGATGCATAATGCGGTCTCCACACTGTGCTACAGTATTCTACGATACTGCGCACGAGAGTGTTATACACCATAATTTTAGTTCTACTACGTCTAAAACCGGCTACGTTCCTTACAACAAACCCCAATATTCTAGAGGCTTTTTTAATTGTACATTCCATATGTGGTACGAATGTCAATTTCTGATCGAATAGTACACCTAAATCTCTGATTACGTCAGTTTCTTGTATGGGGTCTGAACCAATACGATACAATGATGACACCTGTTGCCTATTCCTAGTAAATTTAACGTGGTGGCATTTCTTGGTGTTTAGAACCATGTCATTGTTACTACACCACAGAACTAGACTATCAAGGTCACTCTGAAGTAATTCAACATCTCTGGCCGTTTCAATCACCCTGCAGAACTTTAAGTCGTCAGCGTACATGAAACACTTTGAGAAGCGAAGGCATTGAGGTATATCGTTGACAAAGATATTGAAAAGAATTGGCCCAATATAAGATCCTTGTGGAACTCCCGATGTTGTTCTATACATGCCAGACTGAAAGCCATTGACTGCGACAAAAAATGACCTATTATCTAAATATGACTTGAGCCAGGCTAGAAGTTTGCCTGTGATACCATATGCTGCTAACTTCTCCAAAAGGATGTTATGGGAGACACGGTCGAAGGCTCGACTAAAATCTGTATATATTACATCGACCTGCTTGCCATTATCGATAGCTTCAACCAGAGTCTCAGTAAAAGTTACCAAATTGGAGCATGTAGACCTGGATGTCACGAAACCACGTTGATAACTACTCAAATAAAGACTCAAGTGCGACTGTATCGAAGGACAGATCAATGACTCTAGGACCTTAGCAAATGCTGATATAATAGAGATCGGCCTATAGTTAGCAACACTACTGGCATCACCACTCTTGAAAATAGGCACCACCTTAGCTTGTTTCCATAAAGCTGGGAAAACACCCGAGGCTAGTGATTTGTTGTAAATTATCAACAATGGATGCGCTAACGCAGCTGCACACTTGGATATAAAAATTGGAGGTATACCGTCAGGACCCGCTCCCTTCTGACAGTCAAGAGATTTTAGTTTAGTATTCAACGAATCAAAATTAAGCTCAGGAGCGGTGAGAGGTAAACTATAGTTAATCATACTTTTGAGGGAGTCCTGGCAAGAAACATATCCGCTTGTTTTCTCGTCAATAAAAGCAGATGAGTATTGAGTAGCAAACATTTCGCAAATCTCTTGGCTATCAGAAGTAGTTGTAACGCCGTTAGTCATTGAGATAGGATATGAACTGGAACCACCTCGCTTGTTTTTAATGTAGGTCCAAAATTGTTTGGGATTTTTTACAATTTCCGTTTCAATACCTGCAATATACCTATTGTAACAAGCCGTTGCTAGGCGTGTACATCTCTTACTTAATAAGTGAAGTTCAATGTTGTCCCTGGGATTTTTATAGATTTTATACCGTTTTCTCAGTCGTTCCTTTTCTTTTAAAGCTCTTATTAAGTTTCTATCAAACCAGGGAGGATAAGAATGCCTAGAAATTCTCTTGGTAGGTACGTGTGCTTTTATAATTTTATATATATTCTCGTAAAATACTTTAAGCATACAATTAACGCCACCAATTTTGTTCAACAGTACGTTCCAGTCAACTTCGTCAATAGCTTTGCAAATGTTTGCATAATCTGCCTTATAGAAATTTAATCTAACACTATTAACATTATACGGAAGGCGGAGGTCCAAGCATGCATCAATTACGATTTCTAATGGAGGATGTAGAGGGTCAATATTACTTAACGGAATACGTGCAGGGCAGACACTGCCAGACGGTAAGTTAGTGAGAACGAGATCCAATATTCTATCCGAGCTATTACTGATGCTGTTCAGTTGCAGAAGTGTATTTGCGTGAGTAAAATCAATTAATATTTGGCTTATACCTGGTGCATTGTATCCATTATTTGATTCACTTGTCAAGCTCCAATCAATATTTCCCAAATTGAAAATAATTCAAAGGTAAGAATTAGTCAACATCTTACCTTTGAATGTGAAACTGTGCGTAAAAGTGTTCCCTGTTTTTATATTTTAAAGAAAATTGTGTCAGTGTCTGTTTGTTGGTTCTAACCAGGTAAGTTTCGATTAATTATATCTAATTCAATTGCTCTAATTTTATTGCATGTTTCGTACTATTTATTATATGTATAGGTACCAGTAGGAATAAAATATGTCTTGTAACAATTTATTTGAATATTCATAGTAGGCTATAGGTAAACAACTATTTTATACGTAATTCACACCGAGAATTTAAGTAATACATTGAATCACTGTAACATCCATATCACAATTTACTGTTTATTTTACGTAGAGCTTCAACACATCTTGTTTTTATTGTAGCACGATGTCTGAAGAAATAAGCAGTTCGAGTGCAGGTGTAACTTTTGGTATAACATTCATTCAATCACAGAGAGGACGCACAATGTTGCTGAGAGCTGGACACAGCTACCACAAAAAAAGGATTTACAAGAATGGTTCTTCTAATTGGCACTGTATTAATAGACCTGCTTGCAAAGCGACACTCACGATTTATGGTGAAACAATTTTACATGAAACATATCATTCATGTGCTCCTAATTTTGCAAAAATAGAATTAAAGAAAATTATAGAAAAATGTAAACACAAAGCAGCAACTGATGCAACGCAATCTTTACACGACATTTACGATACTGAGATAGTAAATTATAAAGAAAGAGGATTAGATCTAATCGAAAGGATCCCTGAATACAAAAATATCAGACAGAGCCTTATAAATACAAGGAAAAAGGCATATGGAATAACAAATATGCGAAGTCCGTTGCGACTTCCAACCGAGTTGGAAATACCGAAGAAATTTAAAACATTTTTACTGTGTGATTATAATGACGGATCTGAACGACTAATTGTATTTTCATCCGAGGAATGTAGGCGTCAACTTAAAGATTGCAAGCATGTATTCATGGATGGTACTTTTAAATTTATTGTGGAGCCATTCTTACAATTATTTACTATCCATGGAGATTTAGGTAGTTCTCAATCAACCAACAATATTGTACCACTTGCATATGCCTTATTGTTAAATAAAAAAGAAGTAACATATAAAATACTTTTTCAAATGTTGAAATGTTGCATACCTGAGTGGAATCCAGATCAGATTAATGTCGATTTTGAAGCGGCACTTATCAATGCTATTAGAAAAATTTGTCCTCATTCAAAAATAATGGGATGTTTTTTTTTATTTTGCTCAAGCCCTAAAAAGAAAGGCCAAAGATTTAAATCTTTTGAACAAGAGGCAAACTAGACATCATGTCAATTTATGCAAGGCACTAAGCTTAATTCCACAAGAAATGGTGGATGATGGGTGGCTTTACTTAATGGAGGACAGTCCAGATGATGCCGGGACCTCAGCATTTAATAACTATTTTGTAGAGCAATGGTTAGAAAATAGGCTAGTAAAAGGTATGTGGCATTTTTGCGATCAACAGCATCGCACAAACAATAAAATCGAAGGCTGGCATTCCCGCTTGAACAGGAAGCTCAATGGCAAAAGTCGGCCTAATATTTTAAAGTTTACTGAAGTTTTATGCCGCGAAAGCAAACTTGTGGAAGAACAAATCAAAAACATTAATGTAGTTAACACAAATAATAGAAGACAAGAATTTATAGAGAGGGACCTAAGAATTAATTACTTAATTACTAAATTATTAAACGGAGAGATAGAACTAAACTTGTGTTTAGAAAAACTATGTGCATATGTATGACCGTTGTAGTTATAAGGATTATTAATCAACCATACTGTGATTATTAAAATACGTTTATTAGGTCTCGGCACCACTCGCCCCTCGAATTTTGCCCCTAATTGCCTAAGTGTACAAAATCGACCCTTCGAATTTTAGGTACGTCAAATCGCCCCCGATTGTTGTTACGTTAAAAGTACAGTCAGCAACGTCGAGATAGATTAATAAAAAATATGTACAAAGTATTAGTACCGTGATATTTATTTCAGTTACTGGGTATATTTAATACTGTAAACTAAATATATACATATAATTCGTCTCGCTCTAACTAATCAAAATCAAATAGGTTAGAGCGAGATTGCTACGAGCTTTTAGATATGTATTCTAAAAGTTAAAAAGAGCAGTCAACTGCGTAGTTTTGAGTGATATGGCAATGTAACTATCCACCATCTTATAACCCGCGACGTGATTGGGCCATATCATAAATTTCAGCTGGTAGTGAGCACTTTTTGACGCCTAAATCTTACTTAGGCTATGTTTTAATCGACTCATACCTATTACCGATTACATACAGTTGGTACAATGAAAATAAAAGTGAGGACGATAAATTAAACAACTCAGCTTGAAATCAAAAATATTTAATATAGAATATAAGCAGTTAGAAAACAAAATTATGAATAACGCATGCTTTTTAATAAACAGAGATCAACAGATTGAGATCGTTACTTTCTTAACAAGTTAAAATTATAACAATAAAAAACATCAAGGATCTCAGTCTAGCCTTTGCCACTTTGTGCACTTAGTTATTACGTATACCTACATACTACAAATTATACAAAATTTTCAGAGATCTAAAACAATAACAGTTTCAATGAGTGCCATTTGATATAACTTCTTAGATAAATAACATGTAACGTAGACAATGGTGTTATTATAATTTTCAAGATTATATTATCAAAACTATGTATGTGCATGACAGTAAAAAAAAAGATTAAATAAACATAGACATAATTTGTATAAACATGGTCTCTTTGTTAAAAATCAACAACATTATACTTAATTAGGTACCTATTTTAAAAATCACAGTACGGTAGATTAACCCTTATAACTAAGACAATCATAAATATGCACATCGATTTTCTGTTTATTACAGTAAAAAATGTATGAAATAAACAAAAATGTATAAAAATATGATCTTTGTTAAAATAAACGACATTATAATTATTTTAATAATCACAGTACGGTAGATTAACACTTATAACTATGACAGTATAAATATGCACATAGTTTTCTGTACATGACGATAAAAAATGTAAGAAATAAAAATAATTTGTATAAAAATATGTTCTTTGTTAAAATCAACAACATTAATAATGACATTTTGAAATTAGTGACATAATATTTTTATTTACATTTGTAGTACTTATATCTTTACATTCTGACATTTTTGATTTGACATTTGTAATTTTATTTATTTTGTTTTGACATTGTTATTTTCTTTTGACATTTAACATTACTTAAGTAATATATGTATTATTATTTTATTTTTTAGACATTCTTAAATTGACATTCAATAATATTTTTTGACATTTAAATATATGACATTTTATTGTTTAAATTTGTGACGTCGTGCCTCGGCGCTTGCGAGCCCCGCTACGATGACGCACTGCAGTGGGGAGCCCTCTCCCGCTTGCCGACCATATATATACCAGCGACACACGTGGTTGGGCCCTTTCTTCTGCTGCGAGACACACGTCAAAGCTGAGTACTCATCCGAGGACCTGTGGAGTGTCAACCTACGACCTACGCCCTGGATAATTATCTAGTCGGTTAACCTCAAGTGTCAGTTCTTTTATGTAATCAAAACCATTGTGAATCTGGAATATAACGCGAGTTTAATCTGTCCTGGTGATATTTTTTATTTATTTCCCGTAAGACAACCTAGTCATCTCTTTTTAATTGCTCGGCGAGTGATCGATCCCGGCTATCCCGTGAAAATCGATCACTCGTGCGACATTGGCGCCCAATAGAATTTTTAAATATATTTTTAAAAACGTAGGTTGGCACTTTACAGGTGAGTGAAATAATTTCTTTTTCTCTTGTATATTGTTCTCCTGTGTGTGCATATATTCTGGTGTGGTGAATTGCGTACAGGTACAGTTTCTATCTATTTTGGTTGGCCATAAGCAATTTAACTGTGTAAATAACATAACGGTGATTTAATTAACGTCGGTCTAAAATCACGTTCCACCGCGGGCAGCGTGTCGAGCCGCCAACCGGTTCTAACCGCTTAGCCGTTGAACTAACGTGCCTCGTGTTCGCGAAAAAAATATTGTGATTCAACCTTTGAGTGACCTTTAAGAAATTTTTCTTAATCCTTTACCAATCATCACACCATTGTATAATTTAGTGTATTTCAGCTTTTTTTGGCACGGTATTCGATTTTCTGGCGATATTTAATTTTTTTCTAGTACCGGCGTAAATACTTAGATTTTCTATTATTGTTTTGTAATAATGGATGCATTATAAATTTCTCATTATTAACTAAAGCGGAATTAGAATATGAGACCACAATACGCGGCGTTTCAAAGCCTGACGATCCCCGCAAACAAATCGCTAAACTTTCAGTTAAAATTCCCTCGGAGGATATATTATCTTCACCCTTCCCACCAGAGGAGGATGTGGCTGAAGTGGAAAAGTCGTTATTAAGATCAAATAAACACTTATCTATGTTGGAAGCAAACTATACCTCCGAGCTTCAACAGAAGGTCGAAACCGTGCTGCACCATTGTTTTCATCGACTGAATAGGGTGGATACCGGCAGTCTTGATATTAAAAAAATTGAGTCTGTGTGGAATAAATTTAATGACTTATATGCGAAATTACAATTAATTACGAGCAGTAGTTCGCGGTCGGATTGCTCAGTGGCAGAGGGAAACACTTCCTATAATTACGACCGTAAGCTCTTCTCGGAATTAGGTAAATTCAAATTTAACGGTAAATCATGTGTAAGATCTTTTATTGAAAAAATTGATGAATTTATGTCCTGTAGATCTATTCCACATGACAAGATGTTGTCTTTCGCTTTTGAAATATTTTCGGGTGACGCATTAGTTTGGTATCGTTCTGTTAAAAATAATGTAAAGACTTGGTTAGAACTTTGCGAACTTTTAAAACGAGATTTTAGTCCGCATAACTACGATTATCGACTTATGACGGAGATTCGTCAGCGCTCACAAGGCGAGAACGAATCAATAACTATTTACGTGGCAAAAATGCACGGTCTGTTTTCGCGACTTAGTTCTCCTATCGCTGATTCGGAGAAGCTAGACATTTTACTAAATAATATTAGACCTTGTTACACTAATTGTCTGCTCACAGCAAAGGTTGTTGATGTTGATAGTCTGGTCGAAGTTTGTCGTCTTTTCGAAAATTACCAAAGTCGCAGTAAGCAATTTTCTGAACCCCCTAAAGTTTCAAAGAATACTGTAGCACCCGATCTAGCGTATAATTATCCGTTTTCTAATTTTTCTTCAAACAAAAATGTTTACAATCATAATAACTTCAATAAATATAACTCTGTCGCCGATACATCGAGATACAAGTCTGTACCACGAGTCAACGCCGTATCGAGTACTTCTAATATAAATAAAACTTTTTGCGTGCGTTGTAGATGCAATTCGCACTCATTACGTAATTGCCGTCAGCCACACTACCTAATCTGTTTTAAGTGCGGCACAAAGGGTTTCAAGGTGTCAGACTGCCCCAATTGTAAATCTAAGTCGACCCCTACAGTTTCAAAAAACTAGTTAATAAGGATTGTGGAAAATCAAATTATACAACTAATTGTAATAAAACAGAGTGAAATAATTGGTTGGACTTTTAAAAAAAATTCTTTAATAGCTATCATATTTCCTCAATCCGTAATTCTAAAGTAGAATATTTACCTTACGTTACTCTAAAATTAAACGGAATACCTACCACAGGTCTTTTAGATTCTGGATCTTGCGTTACAATTTTAGGTAATAATTTGCATAACTTATTTTTGAAAGACAATGTTTTGGATAAATCGAAACCTTTAAGGTTAATAACAGCAGGCGGCGAACGATTTGAGTCTTTGGGATCGGTGTTGATTAACTTAGAAGTTCATGTTGTACCTGGGATTCAAAATTCCCTTATCCTTGGCATGGATTTTTGGCGAAGCTTTGGCCTATTTCCTAACAAATTGGAGTCTGTTTTGATTGTGAACAAGTCTGACGCTCAAGTAATGGAGTTGCAGGCAGTTCCCCCTACACATCTTGTTTCTTATGATCATCTTACAGTCGACCAGAGAGCTACCGCTGACAACATTATTTCTAAATTTACCGATATTTCATACGAGAAGCGGGGTCTCGGTTGCACAAATATTATTTCTCATTCAATTGATACAGGTGATTGTCCCCCTATTCGGCAAAGATTTTATCGCATGTCTCCCGATAAACAAAGAATATTAATAAAGCATCTTGACGACATGCTCTCAGAGGATGTTGTTGAACGATCCGAAAGCCCGTGGTCAAACCCGGTCATTTTGACACCAAAGAAGAATGGTGAACTGCGTTTCTGTTTGGACAGTCGAAAATTAAATTCCGTTACAAAAAAAGATGCTTATAGCTTGCCTTATATTTCGGAAATTTTAGATAATCTGAGAGATGCTAAATACTTGTCTAGTTTAGACCTGTCTAAATCTTTTTGGCAAACATTAATTAAAGAAGAGGACCGTTGCAAAACAGCCTTTTATATTCCCACGCGTGGCACATTTCAATTCAAAAGAATGCCTTTCGGTCTTACGAATACGCCAGCTACTCAACAACGATTAGTTGATATTTTATTTTATGGCCCAGAATTTGAAAATAAGGTTTTCTGTTTTATCGATGACATAATCTGTATCACGTCCAGCTTCAGCGAGCATATTACTCTTTTATTACGCATTCTTGATAAACTAAAAAGCGCTAATTTAACAATTAATCTCGAGAAATGACATTTTTTTAGAGATAAACTAAAATATTTAGGCTATGTTGTCGACTCTAGTGGATTGCATCCCGATCCGGATAAAGTAAATTCAATGAAAAATTATCCCACTCCTTCTAATAGAAAAGAAGTACGTCGATTTTTAGGCGCAGCCTCGTGGTACAGGCGTTTTATACCGAATTTTAGCTCTATTGCTGCACCCTTAAATAAGTTAACATCTCAAAGTAAAAACGCACCTCCATTCTGCTGGACGACAGAGGCTAATGAGGCGTTTAATAACCTAAAGAATTGTTTGATTTCCTCCTCGGTGTTGGCTTGTCCTGACTACTCGCAACCGTTCGAAATACACTCAGATGCTAGCGATTTTGGTCTTGGCGCGATCCTCTGTCAAAGGTTAAATGGTGAGGAAAGAGTCATAGCGTACTATAGCAAATCACTCAGTAAGCAAGAAAAAAATTACAGTGCCACAGAGCGCGAGGCCCTGGCTGTTCTATCTGCTATAGAACACTGGCGTTGTTATGTTGAAAATGGTAAAAAGTTTATTGTTTACACTGATCACGCTGCTTTGAAATGGTTCTTGACCTTAAATAACCCTACTGGCCGGTTAGCCAGATGCGGAGTTCGCTTATCTTCCTATAATTTCGAAATACGTCATCGTCGGGGTTCCGATAACGTTTTACCTGATTTTCTGTCTCGCTCTTTACCCGTTTCTGCTATTGCTAATGATATAAATATAGATATTAATTCTAATCAGAATTTACCAGTTTCTACTAATGATCCTTGGTATTTAAATATCTATAAAGGCTGTTTAAGTTCTCCGACTTCCTTTGTTAACTATCAAGTAATAAACAATAAATTGTATTGTTTAAAAAAAACATTAAACCCTCTCACTAGAGAATTTCAATGGAAAGAGGTTATTTCGTCTGACCAAAGAATTGACATTCTAAGGGAGAATCATTCTTCGCCCACTGCTGGACATCTGGGTATCTTTAAGACATACAAACGTCTTGCACTTAATTACTTTTGGCCTGGTATGTACTCCGATGTTGTCAAGTTCGTCAGTTCATGTGAACCTTGTATCACCCATAAACACCAAAACCACCCAAATTTAGGTCTAATGGGAAAACCCAAATCATGTCAAAAGCCCTTTCAGACGATTAGTATTGATTTGATTGGTCCATTGCCCCCCAGCAGAAAACAAAACACTTTTATATTTGTGGTCAGTTGTTGTTTCTCTAAATATTGTTTGCTTTTCCCCATTAAACGGGCAACTGCAGAAGTGATAACAAAAATTCTCGAGGAAAATGTATTTTTGGTGCATGGAATTCCATCTACTATTGTTTTGGATAACGGTAAACAATTTATTAGCGCAACCTTTAAAAGTATGTTGTCAAAATATAAAATTCCAAATTTGCATTTTACACCGTTGTATACTCCCCACGTTAACTCAGTTGAACGTTACAACAAAACCATTATTACAGCTATTTCAACTTTCATAGAATCTGATCATAGAATCTGGGACACTTTAATCACTAAGGTTCAGTTCGCCCTTAACTGCGCAGTTAGTGAGGTTACTGGTTATTCTCCTAATTTCCTTGTTTTTGGTAGGGAGGTCATAACATGTGGTTCTCAGTATATTGACAAGGAATTTAATTCCAATATGGTGCTTGAACCACGGGACGGCTATGCCGAAACTTTAGGCTACTTATCCTCTATTTTCGAGAAGGTACATTCAGCTCTGTTGTCGGCCCACCAACGAAATTGTTCATCTTATAATCTTCGCCGTAAACCGGCAGAATTCAATGTCGGTGATATAGTTTGGTGCAGAACGTTTCTACTTAGTGACAAGGATAAATACTTTAGCAAGAAATTGGCGCCTAAATTTATTAAATGTAAGATTGCCTCAAAAAAGTCACCCCTAGTATACAAACTTAACGACATGGCCGGTAAACCTTTAGGAGAATGGCACATCAAAGATTTAAAGTTGATTAATTACAAAGAATAATAAAAGCATAAAAACAACAATGTAAGACGCACATCTATACTAAGTTATAATTACCTACATAATCATTTGCGAAGGCCAACCATGGTTCTTATGTTTTCGAGTCGTAGCCCACAAGATAATGTATTGTGTTGTGTTAATGATTTATGTAAACATGCTAACATAAAATGAATAAATGTTTTAGTTATAAATGGTAATAAAGTTTATTACATGTAATATTGTTACAAAGAATCTGTTGTTTATCTAACTATCAGTTATGGCTCAGTGGTTAAAAAGTCGTTGTCGGATTGGTCTGGTGTTCGATTCTCGCATGTGTATTTTCTATAAATGCATATTGATTGGCGTGTTGTTTTTCGCCGTGCCCTGTTCTGAAGTTCTGTTGTTATTCTTAATTCTGTATAAATTCCATAATCAAATTGTTATTATAGGTACTTTATAAACATTCAGAGTAATTAACCGTGCGTCGCGAGCTCGGAACAGTCGAATAGTACCTACCATTAAGATCGTACCTACCTAGTTGTCGTTATGACGCAGGCGCGTTCACTCAGCGACGCGCCGATAAATAAATGCCTAACTAATGATTCACCATTGTTTACATTCAAAAGGTGTTTACTGGTCGTGTTGTAGTTATTAATTAGAGCAAAATATTTATTAAATTCTTTCCTTTGACATTGAGCGGTCCGGTCGTGTCTGCGGCTTATATTATTTTTGTTCATCGTTACGAAAAATCTGTTGTTACACCTAACTATATTCAAAAAGTTTACTTATCTAGTGGCAAAGGCCGAACCCAAGATTTTTAAGTCGTAGGGCTAGATCAAGTTCTTATATCTACAAATCATTATTACCTAATAATTACCCTAAGCGCTTTTCCATAGATTGTTATCTTTGCTATTGGGCCATTACACTGGCCTTGGCATTTACATGTAGGTATGTGTGATGAATTATGAATGATAAATGTTTATGTTCAAGTTCAGACTGCCGTTGTACGCGTGAAGAATGCAAGCGTGGGTCATTATTATTTAGGTATACTAATTAGCGTATAGGGTTGTCACTTGTTCAAGGTACTCATGCCCTTGTTTTCTCTAATTCCAGGGAGTATCTTCAGGGCTGCTACGCCCGTTGGGCTAGGGAATTTTCCTTAGGGAAAATCCCGGCCTAACGGGGGGGGTGTGTGACGTCGTGCCTCGGCGCTTGCGAGCCCCGCTACGATGACGCACTGCAGTGGGGAGCCCTCTCCCGCTTGCCGACCATATATATACCAGCGACACACGTGGTTGGGCCCTTTCTTCTGCTGCGAGACACACGTCAAAGCTGAGTACTCATCCGAGGACCTGTGGAGTGTCAACCTACGACCTACGCCCTGGATAATTATCTAGTCGGTTAACCTCAAGTGTCAGTTCTTTTATGTAATCAAAACCATTGTGAATCTGGAATATAACGCGAGTTTAATCTGTCCTGGTGATATTTTTTATTTATTTCCCGTAAGACAACCTAGTCATCTCTTTTTAATTGCTCGGCGAGTGATCGATCCCGGCTATCCCGTGAAAATCGATCACTCGTGCGACAAATTTTTATAATTTTACATATTGTTTACAACATGTACTTTACTATGTATTAGCATGTAAAGTTGTGAGTACGATGTGGGCATTATTAAACATATAAGCAAATAGTTGTGGCAACCCGTCTGATGGCTTAGGCTGACATGCTTATGCATACACCTTCTGATCGCGTGGAGGCATAGTGATACAGATCGTGCTGGCTCCCTCAATCAAGGTTGAGCCGTACGATTGCTGTTGAATGCGGACCATCAGTGGGCCGAGTCAGTCAAAAGCGTCAGATGATTTCCTGCATTGTACTTGCATACTAAACCCTTTTTTTGTCTGGACTTTAAAAGATCAAGAAAAGACTAAAGAAATTGAAGTGACAAAAAAAACAATGACTCTGAGTTTGTTTCGGCTTTTCTTCTCAAGAAGTCATTTAGCTAGGAAAAGCCGGCATCATCTAGAATAGGGTTTTGACATGTATAAGTGTTGTAAACAACCAAAATGCAGAAATAAATATGTCTTTATGTCTTTACTGCCATGCAGAGGGTATCGGGTTCGAATCCACGGCGTGCACCACTGACTTTTCGGAGCATAGATTATACAGGGTTATGTGCGTATTGAATTGTTAATTATCGCTTGTCTCGTGTCTCAGAGAGCACGTTAAGCCGACGGTCCCGACTGTCATGAAGATCTTTGACTGTCGTTATAGGGCGTCAGTACCTCTAAAATAAACTGACATATATATACCGCACATAATATTACGCCAAATCCGGTTAGACACTAGGAGGATGATGATGATTTTGAAGCTAGCACTACAATGAAAACCAGAAAGATTTTGAATCCATAATTATCATCGTCTTTATAAACTTCCATTACTGATTGACTGACAGACAACAGATCGCCCGAAATACTGACCGCAAGAAGTTGAAATTTAGTATGTATGTTGCTTAGGGTGCGTAGGGCTGCACTAAAAAGGGATTTCCCAAAATTCATACGGGGTTAGGAAGGAGCAGTTAAATAAAATAAAAGTGCTAGTAATCTAGTCATCACATCAATACGTACATGAGAATTTAGGAGCATACTAAATCTTAATATATAAAATCCTTGCGTTACTGACTGACTGACAGACACGCTACAGCCGAAACTATTGGGCGCATGAAGCTGAAATTTGGCATGTATGTTCCTTGGGGACCGTACATGTGCACTAAGAAGGGATTTCCCGAAATTCCCACGGGATCAGCCAAAACGGGTAAATTAAAAAAAATGCAGGCGTAGCTGCTGGCATCCCCTAGTTATTAATAAAATTAAACAAAGTATTATTTTAGTTTTATGTAGCGCATTTTTTATGACATTTTGGGGGCGTGAAAGTGAACGCGTCCGCTACTTACGACATGTGTCGCGGTGTAAGACATATCTGTCCCGTTATATTTTTCAATGCTGAATCTATTGTGAATTTCCTATGACGTCACATCTTCTGTCACATTTAGTTTATGTGAGTCACTAAAACTTTTAATGTTTTTTTTGTTATATATTATTACTTATCTATTACAATAACGTATGAAATATTGCTTATTTTTTGATATTGACTTATTTTTAATAGGGCGTAATATAAGAATAATAATGTATCTAAACTATATATCTATTTTTTTATAGTAATAGGCGCCAAGCGAGCAGACGGATCGCCTGATGGTAAGCAATTACCACCGCCCATGTACACAAGCAACACCACAGAAGTCACAAGTGCGTTGCTGCCCCTTGGGTTTGGGAAAAAGGATAGGAGGAGGAGTAGGATGAGGGAGAAGGAATAGGGGATAGGGCCTCTGGGACTCTCACTCACCGAACGAAACGCAACAGTTTAAGAACTGTTGCTTAACGTCGATTTACTGTGAGAGTGTAGTACTTCCTCGGTCGAGCCGGCCCAGTCATGCTGAAATCAGCAAGGCTCTACTAGCATAGCAAGCATAGTGTTTATGTCAAAATGTTTAAGTTGTTTTAGTTTGTTCAAATCACATAATTGAGAGAAAATATGAAATATACTAAATTTCGCTCACAGCTTCGCTCGCGTGGGTTTGGATTATCGTGAAAATGGCATCTTATGTACTATTATTCTGTTATAGTTACAGGATATATCTTACTTACAGATTTATTCCACTTCACTATTTATGCGAATTGAGCACAAATTCGTCACAGGAAGCAGGCCCAAGCTAGCAGTATTATACACGTCTTAGGTAGCTACGAATTATCTAAACTTTATTCCAAATTTCGCAACACAACGTATTATTCGAACCTCGCCAATGTGTTTTCAGCCTATGAAACGTTCGCATAAAGCCGTGAATTTCTCAAGTTAACATTTTGAGGTCGCCATGACGATATTATATTTGTGAACATTATTGGCGGTGCGTGTGATGCTTGAGCAATTAACTTCAGGTGAGGTTGTACTTCCTGATATAAGTGATTTATTATTCTGCCGTTACCTACCGCTAGTTACAATATTAAATTTTAATGTTCTAACGGTTAAGTGCCATCAAATTAGGTTAATTATTCTGATATCAAATAGACTATACTATGATTGTGCGTTGGCGTAAGGATGACTCAATAGTGTAAAGGTCAACGGTGTGTATTACTATATTAGTTGAAACCATAGTGTCAACTAATATGGTTTTTGACGCTTGAAACCAAACTTAAAGACGCCCGGTTTGCAGTCAGAAGAAAAGGAAACATCATCATCATCATCTTGAGCCTTGTTTAATCTATTCCATTATTGCCATGTCAAATCTGGGGTCCGCTTTCTAGTCTAACCGGATTTGGCTGAATATTAGCTTTTCCACAGAGCGACTGCCTATCTAACTTCCGCAACCCGAAGGGATAGCGATATTCCATGGTTAAGAGTAGTGTCAGTTTACTGAGAAGGTACTGACGCCCTATAACGACTATCAAGTATCTTCATGACAACCGGGACCGACGGCTGAACGTGCTCTCCGAGGCACGAGAGCGATAATTAACAATTCAATACGCACATAACTCCAAAAAGTCATTGGTGCGCGCCGTGGATTCGAACCCGATACCCTCTGCATGGCAGTCTGTTGGTATCTCCACTCGGCTATAGCTGCCTAAAATGTAACTGTAAATGTCAATGTCTCCCCATTTTGAGAAGGTCATAGTCCACCACGCTGCTGGCCATGTGCGTGTATATAAGCAGATAATAGAATGAACACTAGATTCAAAACACAAATAGATGGGTTAGTGCAACAACACAAGCTGCGATCATAAGTCAGGGCGCACAGTTAGTTTTAATCAGTCGTTAGCGCGTCCCCTCGGTGTCGTTAACAAATGCCAACTCCGCCACTCCCGCGTCCCGCCACTCTGGCCACTCTCGCCGCCTACAACACAATCCAGATGCTTTTAATAGCTTTTTAATCCAATTACTGACGCAACTTCACGAACATTTTGAGACATTGAAATGTTTATTATTATATACTACGCACTTATAAAATACGATGGGTTTTTGGTTGTAAGAAAATTGGCATAAGTTAAAAACGAAGTGGTGAAATATTCAGACTAGTGAATATTTTCCTTTTTTCTTGAGTAATATTGCTGTGTACCGCACTAGGTTAGCGTGGTGGACCCTTCCCATAGACAGTGGAGGCCCGTGCTCAGCAGTGGGACAGTTTAAATGGCTAATTATGAAGATTGTTTTGGTTATAATACCTGAGATTGTGTTAAAAGCTACACTTCCCTGCCCGTAGCTGCAGGCTCTAGGATCCTTTAGTGGACGTATTGTACGGCCACTGCTGACGCTATTTATTCATATGAAACTAAAAAGTATAGTCCCAACAACCTTAGCTACTATCTGGTAAAGACGTATAGCCTTAGCCAGCCAATATTAAACAAAATACTAGATTAAGAACAACAATGTACCAACTCTCAAAAATATTTCTAGTAAAAGAACAAGCTATGTTCACTGCAACCTTAAAGTAAGTCATTGTCCCACAATATTAGTAGAATATAGCAAAAATATTGCAGCCACCGTTAGTTGTTTGAAACTTCATGAACATTTTGAGACATTGAAATGTTTATTATTATACACTACGCACTTGTAAAATACGATAAATTTTTGGGTGTAAGAAAATGGGCAGAAGTTAAAAATGAGATGCAATATTCAGAACAGTAAACATGTTTCTTTTCTTGAGTAATATTTTTATGGATATATCAGCTAAGATTTTGTTATATGTAACGCTTCCATGCGTGATGTTCGAAGCTCTTGGATCCTTTAGCGCAGTGGGTCCCAAAGTTGTCTAAGCACCGAACCATCAAATAAAATTCCAATGATGCGATACACTTCTTAGCTGTTTTTTTTTTTTGACAAGAAGGGAGCATATAAAGGGATAAAGGCGTAAAGGGGAAAAGAACTTCGGTCAGTCGGTGCACGAAAAAAATCTTGTCTGCCCAAGACACGACGCGGCGAACGTTGTTGCGGAGCGGTGGGGGGGCGGAGTAGTAGGGTTTACCCACTTACCTGGCGTAAGTAGTGATCTGTGGGTAGTTTTTGTTGTGCGTTTGGTGTGGACGTGTATTGCAGCGTAGAGTACAAAATGGCTGATGAGTTCCTTATAACTTTAGTAGAGGGACAACCGGTATTGTGGAAAAAAACTTCAACAACTTATTTTCATGCGAAAATAATCCACAAATTTTTTCTCATGTCGTCGCATTAGACGGTAGAGGGTAATGAACCCACCAAACTTATTTTTCTCTTGAATAATTGGATGAACCCAGTAAAGTCTCTTGTTTTTTGTTTCCTTTTTCATTTTGTTATAATAATAATATGCAATTATCATTATTTTTTGCTTTGTAGTTAACATTTTTATAAATAAACGAAAATGATTATCAGACTTGTTATTACTTGCGCACCCTACGCCCGACTGACGACTGCACGAAAAAAATCTTGTCGTGTACACGTGCCGATTTTTCTTGTCTGCGGAAGACACGAAAGTTTTCGTGTGTAGAACAGACAAAATTCTTGTCGTGTACACGCAGAATTTGTCTTGTCTGCCGCAGACACGGTAAATTTTCTTAACGTGTACAAGCGCTCTTATATTTCAGGACTCACTCAATATTCCCTCGCGACTCACCAGTGGGTCCTTAGTAGGGTAGTCCTGTTAGGACTATCTACCGCAGCCACAATCTTGTAAACACATATAGCCTTAGCCAATATTGAACAAAAGCCTAGATTAAGGAGTACAATGTATAATACTAACTCTCAAAAACCTCTAGTAAAAGTACAAGCTATATTCACTGCTACCTTAAAGTAAGACATTGTTGCACAATATTTGTAGAAAACAGCGAAAATATTGCAGCCACCGTTAGTTGTTTGAAACCCACACGTGACGATGTACGCCATAGTCTGGCACTTTGCGCACGTTGCAATTTATTGTATACGTGTTGGTTTCCTTTCTTACCAATATTATCTTTGGCCTTGTGAAAAAATGCCAACAATATTCGTGAGTTTCCAACGTTGTTGTTTGTGTGTTCAGTGCTCCCATTCGATTAAGGGTATACCTAAGGTTGTTGAACTTTCAGTGTGAACAAAAAGTTTATCAGGTAAAATGTGTACTGGGTAGGTAATTTTGTGGTTGTGTTTGAAGTTCTGTTGTAGGTATAATAGTACTTAAATAAAGTCTAAAGTCTGAGTTCCTTAGCATTAATTTGCGTTTATGTTTCCGACTCACCGTGCAGTCTTGAGTTTGATTTCCGGGTTGAGCTGAGCTTTATTGGGCTGTTAATAAAGTAGGTTAAACTGACAGGTTTTCTGTGACATAAACAAGTGGTACCTACCTGACTACCTACCTTCTTCTTTTTCGTCGCTACAGTTTGGCATCGTCGTCGTGGACACATCAGGGCCGATGGTACTCGTTCATTCGCGCTTTTGCCTTCCTTGTTTATTGGTGTTGTGCTCCAATAGGTATTTCAAAAAGTAAGTTAAGAGCTCTACCACATTGCGCCAATATTATAAATACTATGTTTATTTATGAGATACTAGGTAGGCTTTTAAACCGAATTTTTCAAAAGTCTGAGTAAATTGACTGATGTTTCCTCACGTGACTTGTTTATGTCAAAGTCAAAGTCAAAATCATTTATTCATCTAGGTCACAAGGTGACGCTTATGAACGTCAAAATTTTAAGTACATTACTTAATGCTTCTACATTTACATTTACTGCCCATTCGCAAAGCAAAAGGTAGAACCACGAGAAAGAACGGTCCACCATAAACGTTGTTAAAGCTCTACTTATGAAGGTTTTATGAACTAAACTCTTTTTTTTACTTTCATACATTTGAACAAAAAAAGGAAGGACATTACTAGGGTTTTTTCTTGTCACCAAATTACCTGATTTAGTTAGCGGTTTTAATGGTATAATATTTGTCTCACCGGCTTTAAAAATAACTGAGTACGTTTTTTATTGTAGTAACAAAATTATATTGTTGCGTTTATACTGTGTAGTCTTTCTTATCAGCACGTTAAAATGCTGGGTGGCGCTACATTTTTAACAGTGATGTACTGGAACTGTACGTACCTATTATGGTGGGTGGTTACCTTTATTACTTAGCCACACAGGCATTAAACCTAAAAACACACCAAGTATTCTTTTTGTTTCTTGCCTATATAATGACTGTAAGTACATATTCAACACTTTTTATGTGCCAGTTTTCATCACTATACTTCAAAGAAGATATCTCAAGAATAAGTTAAAAGCTGTAAACCGCCTACATAAAAAAGGGATCTAATAAGGACGAAACAAGAAAAAAGCTCATTCAGATATAAATCCAGAAAACTATAAATACAGAAATGGTCAAGCTAGAGCCGTGGTCGCACCAAAATTGTTGATTTAAGAAAATATATCACGTTTAACTTTTGTTTTACTGGATTTTGTTATGGGAATTAACAAAGAAATTTTTGTTACTTTAGCTGGCAAGTTGAGATAACTGCTAAACAGCGCTAACTCCGTTGTTACTCAGCAAACGAGCATACTAACTGCAAAGCACTTGCGCAAACTTCAAACTAACTATACGCAATGGTAGTTAGGTAGGACAGGTGCATATAATATTTCGCCTTTTTAAAGATAACCTCGTCATCAGCTTTGTCGAAAACTATGGTTTGATTAAGGCATATCCAATGGCACGCTACTGAGCTCGATATTCGACTCTTCGTGTCCAACCGTTGCTAGCTTTGCGTATTTAGTCACCCCAGCTATGTAGAGTGACGGCGTCCTACACTACGTTTGCCAAGGCGTGGTCTCCACTCTAGAACAAGACTTCTGCAACGGTTGTCCGTTCTGCTACAAATGGAAGCAAAGCAAGTCGTGTTTGAAATAGCACTGTATTATATTAATAGTAGGTAGGTATATAAACCACTCATACCAATCCTATAAATAAAATAGGTAATTTATTTTCTTTTCATGAAAAATATTTAAATCTGATTTATCTATTTGGGCTCTGAGATTTGCCAATAAAATATAATAGCACAGCATTGATCTTACCACACTCGAAGTCTTCGTAGTAGGTGTTACTTCGGCTTTGGGGAATACCTATAACTTTCTGACGTGGGACGGCCGCTTCTTCAAGCCAATCTTGGCCCCTTTTGAGTGAAGTACCTATAGTCCGTGCCACGAGAACATAGACTTTTTGTAAACAAAGAATTTCTACTAAGATACTTAGCGATAGTTCTGTCAAAAACAAATAATGTCAAATCCAATGAGCGCAACGATACAGAGATACGTGTTATTGGAAACTAATATGTCAATGGATCGGGTTTTTATCGATATTATGCGCTGTCAACAGGATCTTTCGATGTTTTGAGGTACTGACGCCTAGAATGTCAACATTTGGCGTTAGTTCATTGAAATGCTACATTCTTGGGCTTAACATGCATTTATCAGAGGACAAAATTACATTTTTTGTTATCAAGAAGGGGTAAATGTAAAGTTAAATACAAGTTTATAGGATCGCAAAGCTCTTCCCGCTGCCGGCATCTCGAAAAAACGGATGCAGAGTAGCAGATGGCAAACTATTATTCGCGCAGAAAATTATTTATACCTATAAAAGAAATTGTGTTTTCAGACTACCGTAACTTTTAATGGATTTTGTTTAAGTTCATTCTGACGATTTCATTCACAGACAACGTAAAATCTCCATGCCTAGAATTTTTTATGCAATGTACTAGCTAGTTATCTTCTTAATATATAAAATCCTTGCGTTACTGACTGACTGACGGAAATGCTACAGCGAAAACTATAAGGCTCATGAAGCTGAAATTTGCCATATGTGTTCCTTTGGGACCATAGGAGTGCACTAAGAAGGGATTTCCTGGTATTCCCACGGGATCCGGCAAAAACAGGTTAATTAAAACAATGTGCGAGCGTAGCTGCGGGCGTCCTCTAGTCTGTAATATTGAATATTATTGGTCAATAATTTAATATTTTAGGATAGGTACTTTGCAAATTATTTATTGTCTATGATTTTTAAAAAAAGCATGTCATTAATAGCGTAACATGTATGTACCCTATCATTTACATACATGGTACTCTATTTTACCTTAATTTACAGAATAAATTACGTGTAAAACAACAAAAAAAAATCAGCAGATTTATGAAAATTCGACCATTCAAACGCAAAATCAAATATTTTTATTTCAGTAAAATTTAACAATATAAATTGAAAATCATAGTGGCATAATTTAGGCATTGAAAAAAAAGACTGTTCACAATGTATACAATCTAAAACACAACTGTTACAATCAAAAAGGTTGTGAAGCCCTGAATGTTTGTTTACAAAAAGTCTATCTTCTCGTGGCACCAACTATAGTATAATTGGGTTTATACGTAACTAAATCTACTAATGTCATTTCCAGTGACAGTCGAACACCAGAGCACAGTGTCTATGGCATTCCCTTCAAATATCTATGGCATCTTATCCAAACAAACGACTAAAATAATGATTAACAACGCGATATAATCAGCGAATCCTATATTAAGCACGCACAGCATCTGGTTTCTAGGGCTCTGTAGTCTAAATGTTAATGCGTGGACCACGGGACAATAATATGCAAATAACATCCCCTGATATTGGCCCCGTAATGTATAAGAGTCGGATAACACGCTCCGCTACCCACAACTAACACTGCCGGTACCTGAGCCGATCCGCCCATTGATATCTGCTGTGAACGTTTTCTTTTCTACAGTGGTGTATTCTTGACTTGTTTTCGTGTATCATACGTGGACGGAATCGTAATGTGAGACCACTTCAGATATGTATTACATACCTTTTATTTAATTTGAACGAAATGGCTCGGGTACTGCGGCTCAAATTACAAAAATAATGCGTCCACGTTTATTTTGTGTTTTGAAAATTGTATTGAAATATATTTTTCACCACAGCAGCTCAAACATGCCGCTTTTGCTGCGAGACAACAGTGAACAAAATGCGATTTTGATTCGAGCGTGAGTAAAAGTAGCTTTCAATTTTTCAATCGTCAGTGTCACGAATTAACATTGTTCAGCCATAAGATACATTTGAAAAATAAACATCAGGGACGCGGTATTATAACGCTATTTAAAAAAGTAGCGGGAATAAAAATTTCGCTCGAGGCCCCCCCGTGGGATCTCCACCTTGTCGTGGTGGGGGGGCTCAGTAACCGTGGGTTAGAAGCCACCCACGGTGAAGCTAAGCGGGATCCCGGGAGGGGACGCTCCACGTGGGCTTGGTAGAGGCCTGCGTAGGATGCGTCCCATGGTGCGGGTGCGGGGGACAGTTCTGTCTGTCCCTCGCAGTCGGGTGCGGTCGCGGGAGGAGAGGTGTGTGGGTGTAGCGTTGCCCCGCGCCCTATCTCCCGCGACCAAATGGGGTCGCACCATCGTTGCGTCGCGGTGGGGCCGCAGAGGAAGAGGAGATGCGGTGTTGCGTTGCCGTCCTCCCTATCCTCTGCGGCCGCTGGGTGTTTTGGCGGCGGAGCCCAACACCTTCATCCGCCGCCAAGGGGGTTTCGTTCGGGGCCCGCCTGACCACCTGGCGGGCCAGTACCCGTCGGGGGGTAGCGAGGAATGCTTTGGTGAAACCCTACCCTCCGACACATGGGTACATGAGGAGCACGGGTTGGTTTTTAGTCAGTAAGAGTCTGACAGTCCCCTTCGTCCTTCCCCCCCGGGGCGGAGGGACTCCATGAGGATTTTCCAACCCGATACCAAAAAAAAAAAAAAAAAGGGTAGATCGAGGCGAATCGGATCATTTTTTATTTGAGGACATAAAAACCATACTGAAGTGTAATTTATGTAACTTTAAATGCCAAAACGGTAATAAGTAATTATTTAGCTACGTATTAAACATTTCGAAACTCGAATTACTCATAAATTGTGCAAAATATTAATCAAAATGTAAAAAGAGAGAAATATCCGATTCGCCCCAACTATCGGAACGAATAGGATCATACATAAAATTATGGTTCTCTCAAAATTATACGCTTTTGTATCAAAAGCAATAATAAAATAATAAATAATCAGAACAAAACTAATTACTAAAAATAAATCACATGGATACGGGCCGTCTTTCCCAACCAGATCAGCACTTTTTCATGGCGCCATTCTTCACATGATGGTGGATGAATAATTTTTTTTATCAGTAAATACAAAGCCAATCTTTGTGCTTCACATTCCATTTTTATTCAAGGGGTTCTTTTATTATTCTTCTTCTTCATATTTTCTTTGATATCAGTCTGTTTCTCATTTTTTTCACAGTTTTTCCGGCAGTTTTAAGTGTCTTCTTAACATCACTTTCGTCAAGATTAATCCTACACTGAGGTGGAGGTAAATGCAATATTGGTTTTATTGTCTAACTTGTATCATAATAACATCACTGGAGAGAGAAACTATTCTTTGTAAAATTGTTTATAGTAATTTTTAAATCTCAGCAGCCCGACCCAAGATTAATTCTTAGGCCAGTACATTGTTTATAGGGCTATAATTTTAGTTTGAGGACCATTCTCCTGCTTATTCGCTTTATTGTTTATCTTTTATATGTGCGAACCATCTTTAATTGAATAAAAATGGTTAATTATTCTCAAATGTAAAATAAATCATTTTAAATAAGTGATCCCATTCGCCCCCGATGACGCGATCCGAATCACCCCACCTTGAAGACTTTCGAAATAATCATTTCACATATTAACCTTTAATACTGAGCTTAAAAATTTAAATTTTTGCTAAAATAGACTTATTCCCAAGCCGTTTAAGTTATATAACTCTAAATTTTAACACATATTCTTACATTTACACCAAGAATTAGTAAGCATGTACTTTAGATGAGCGCAAAAATTGTATTGCACACAAAAAGTGACTCTCTGGCGAGAGGCGCTGACGTTGATGTACTGGTCGAATCGATACGCCACCGATGGCAGGAGGTGCGGGATGGAAGTGGCTCGTGAGACGTCAGTATCTGGCGTTCCTTGTCAACGTTTTTTTAAAAATATTCACAAATTTCTTATTTTGATCCGATTCACCCACTGATCCGTTTCGCCTCGGTCTACCCTATAGCGTAACGTGTTAAATTATATTAATATATAAAATAATCTAAAAATATGAGTGAAACTAGCGATGATGACTGTACTTTAACACCAGAAGAATTAAATCAACAAGTGATTAATGCAGAATTCAATCTAGTCCTGTTCGTTTCTATGTCTCCTAAGTAATATGTGTTCTCAATGCTGTGGTGAAAAGTTATGTGTGCTACACGAGAGCAAAGCTTTTTGTATCTCGTGCTGTTGAGTCCCTCACTACGCTTAGGATTCTAACTTTGATTCACTCGCTACACTCGTGAATCAATCATAGAATCCTTCGCTTGCTCGGGACTCAAAATCAGCACTCGAAACAAAAAACAACTTTGCTCTCTTGTTGCACAAATAACTATTGACTTTTTGTGGTACTTATGTCTGAAGAGGCAATTGATACAGGCAGCATCTCAATAGCTTTTAAGAATACAAGCATTCCTTAGCATTTTATTCACTTAGTAGTCCCGTTTTCGTTTAAAATAACTGACATTTGCCTGGCAGTTTTATTATAGTTAACAGTATTTTTGCAGCTTAGATGTTAGTAATTCATCTTTGTGTGATGACCCTGATGATTTGTTATTTATGAGGGTCTAATATTATTTACGTATTTTAGCAAAGTTCATTATTTATCTGTATGTCATAGCTTGCTCAACCTGATTGGGGCTCAGATGGCGTGAATGAAGTCTTAGTATGTATGTAGTCAGTAAATCAAACTTACATAGTACGTATACCGAACTTACGTAGATATACTATCGTGTCAACGCTGCTGTTCGTATTAGTTCCATCATTTCAGACAGCAAAATCCTTTAACCGCTGCGTTGTTTCAAGGGACAAAACACCCTTTTTCCAAATCCGTTGCTTGCTCCAAGGGACAAAAGTCCCTGCCGTAGACTGCGCACACGTAACTAATGTTCGTTCGTTCCGATCCACCCAAGATTGGAGTCCTCGTTTTGATCAAGGAGGCTAACCTTCCGCCACTCAGATGGCGCAGGGGGCGCATTCTTCGTTTGGTAACTGGGGCTGATGGAGTTCCCCGATTTGCTGAGGTCTTGGTGGACGGTTCGATTCTGAGGAGAGCGGTTGCAACGTTGTCACGTCTACCAACTGATTAGCGGACCGGTAGGCCGGTCCGAGGCGGGTGAATGTTTGAAATAGAAATATTATTTATGATAAATCAAATCGATAATATCGGTTTAGTAAGGTTTTGCTTAGTCTATTGTAAATTTTGACTATGGTCACACTATGAACTGTCATTCACTTCCTGTTCTGAAAAGTTCGCTTCAACGACATGTTTTGTCTTGCGCTCGCGCCGTTTTGTCTCTCGCGTGATTTTGTAATTGAAGTAAATTTAAAAACCTCTTTGAATTGCCGCTAATTGATCTGCTGGCATCGGTTTCCCTGCCGTAGACTGCGCACAAGTAACTAATGTTCGTTCGTTCCGATCCACCCAAGATTGGAGACCTCGTTTATGATCAAGGAGGCTAACTTTCCGCCACTCAGATGGCGCAGGGGGCGCATTCTTCGTTTGGTAACTGGGGCTGATGGAGTTCCCCGATTTGCTGAGGTCTTGGTTAAATTTAAAAACCTCTTTGAATTGCCGCTAATTGATCTGCCGGCATCGGTTTATTTGTGATAAAAGATAACTTGTTAAATATTGAACATTGTAAAACTTGTGTGAATCCGTGCACGTGTTTGGTGTCCGAGAACTTCGCCGATCTGGATCCTGCGGTAGCTATAAGATACTTCATTCATCTATTTTGGCCAATATATTTGTATGATGTGTCTAATTTAGCTCAAGCCTGACATTAGTGAAGATTTGATAAGTAAATTAATATTGTAATCTTGTAATTCACTGTGCAATCACAGTATAAGTGTTTAGATCTTTTGCCTTGTCGTGGTCAGGTGGATGTATTACAAACTTCCACTGCGCACTCTGAACAATTTCCTACCTGCCTACGGCAACTTTAAACAGTGTAGATGTAATTAGGGTAGACCGAGGCGAATCGGATCACTTTTTATTTGAGGACATAAAAATCATACTAAGGTGTAATATATGTATTTTTAATTGACAAAACGGTAATCAGTAATTATTTAGCTACGCATTAAGCATTTTGAAACTCGAATTACTCACATATTGTGCAAAATATTGATCAAAAGGTAAAAAGAGAGAAATATCCGAATCGCCCCAGTTATCGGGGCGAATAGGATCATACATAAAATTAAGGTTTTCTCAACATTATAAGTTCTTGTATCAAAAGAAATATTAAAACAATAAATAATCAGAACAATATTATTGACTAAAACATAAATCACATGAATGCTGGCCTTTTTTCCCACCAAGACCAGCACTTTTTTCGGGCACCATTCTTCACATGATGGTGGATGAATGAATTTTTTTTATCAGAAAATACAAAGTCAATCTTTTGCTTACCACACGATTTTTAATCAAGGTGTTCTTTTAATATTCTTGTTCTGCATATTTTCTTTGGTATCAGTCAGATTCTCTTTTTTTCACAGCTTTTTCGGCAGTTTTAAATTTTTCTTAGTATCTCTTTCGTAAAGATTAATCTTACACTGAGTTGGAGTCAAATGCAATATTGGTATTATTGTCTACCACGTGTTTTAATGACATCCATGGAGAGAGAAACTATTCTTTGTAAATTCGTGTATGGTAATTTTTAAATCTCAGCAGCCAGACCTAAGAATAATTCTTGGGCCAGTACTTTGTTTGGGGCTATAATTTTTATTTGGGGACCATTCTTCTGCTTTTTCTTTTTATTGTTTGTCGTTTATATGTGTGAACCATCTATATTTGAATTAAAATACTTAACTATTCTCTGTAAAATAAATCATTTTAAATAAGTGATCCAATTCACCCCCGACGACGCGATCCGAATCACCCCATATTGAAGACTTTTGAAATAAATGTTTTACACATTAACCTATAATGCTGTGTTCAAAAGTTAAATTGTTTTCTAAAATAGACCTATTCCCAAGCCCTTGAAGCTATATAATTCAAAGTTTTAACACAAGTTCTTAAATTTACACCAAGAAATTGTAAGCATGTGCTTTAGATGAGCGTCAATTTTAGCGACGCACACAAAAAGCGACTCACTGGCAAGCGACGCTGACGCTAATGTACTGGTCGAATCAAAACGCTACCGATGGCAGCAGGTGCGGGGTGGAAGTGGCTCGTAAGCCGCCAGTAGCTTGCCTTTCCTGCCAACGCCTAATTCAAAATATTCTGAAATTTCTTATTTTGATCCGATTCGCCCCCTGATCCGATTCGCCTCGGTCTACCCTACATAGAAATGTTTGTTATTTTAGCTGGCAAGTTGAGATAACTGCTAAACAGTGCTAACTCCAATGTTACTCAGCAAACGACCGTAGGTACTAACTACAAAGCACTTGCGCAAACTATCTGTATTCAAACTAACTCTACGCAATGGTAGTTAGGTAGGTAAATATAATATTTCACCTTTTTACAGATAACATCGTCATCAGCTGTGCCGATAACTTTGGTTTGATTAAGACATATCCAATCATCAATGGCACGCTACTGAGCTCGATATTCGACTCTTCGTGTCCAACCGTTGCTAGCTTTGCGTATTTAGTCACCCCAGCTATGTAGAGTGACGGCGTCCTACACTACGTTTGCCAAGGCGTAGTCTCCACTCTAGAACAGAGTGCAACGGTTGTCGGTTGTGCGACAAAGCAGCCCACTTCAGTAAGCTAATATTATAAATATTCGTACAAGTCGTGTTTGAAATATTACTGTATTATATTGTTAGTAGGTATAGAAACCATTCATACCAATCCTATAATTAAAATAATTTATTTTCTTTTCACGAAAAATTTTTCTTGCCAGTTGGTCTGCTGCGTCATTGCCCGTGGAGTCACTGTGTCCTCGTATACAGTGGAGCGTGACCCGATACCTCGCTGCAGTTTTCTGCAGCTCTTGGTGGCACTTCATAATTAGGCCGCTGTTAAAGCAGTTGCCATCGAGAGCTTGTAGTACGGAGGCACTGTCTGTGATGATGCATATTGACAGGTTACTCACGTTTCTGGCCGCGATCGCCGTCGCCGCCCTTACAATCCCAACGCATTCAGCTTGAAAGATGGTGTTGAATTTACCAAGCGATGTTGAGAAATTGATGTTCAAGTCATGGGAGAATACTCCGGCACCTGTCCCATACTTTGTTTTTGAGTCGTCTGTGTATACTCTAACTTTGTGTATACCAGAGCTATCCTTGTGCTCTTCTTGCAGTTGTATGCGGTATTTTTTGTCAAAGACAAAGGTTTTAGGTATGAGGTCGCACGTTGCATCTAGCATCGGGATCTCGTTAGTTAACGTCCTTTTCAGGCGTGCATGGGTTATTCGGTTGTCTTTTCTCCAAATCCCGAACTTATCGAGCCGGATCGCAACGGCACCTGCTTCCTGCTGGATGATGAGGTGCAGTGGTCGCAAGTCGAGAAGCACCTCCAATGCCGCCGTTGGAGTTGTTTTCGTGCAGCCTGTTGTGGCCAGACAGGCGAGGCGTTGTATGCTCTGCAGCTTGCTCTTGACTGTGATTAGTTGAGTGCGTGGCCACCACACTACTGCACCGTATGTGAGCATGGGGCGTATTATGGCAGTGTAGATCCAGAGGGTGATGAATGGTTTGAGACCCCATTTCTTGCCTATTATTCTCTTGCACTGCCAGAAGATTGTACATGCTTTTGTGGTTTTAGTGGTGATGTGTTTATTCCAGTTGAGCTTGTGGTCGAGTGTTACGCCCAGGTTCTTGACTTCACTCGATAGGTTAAGCTCCGTGCCGAAAAGTTTTGGTTTTCTGGTCATATGGGTGTTCCTTTTCTTAGTGAAAAGTACTAGCTCCGTTTTATTTGG
Organism: Euclidia mi; assembly: GCA_944739405.2. NCBI lineage: Eukaryota > Metazoa > Arthropoda > Insecta > Lepidoptera > Erebidae > Euclidia > Euclidia mi. The sequence goes on along the minus strand of OX123181.2, from coordinate 6,179,463 downwards.
GTTGACTGTCAGTTCATGGTGGTTGCACCATTGTTCCATGATCCTGATGGCTGCTTGCATCCGATAATGGATCATGTCTTTCGAGTTTCCTTTGATTAGGATGGTTATATCATCTGCGTAGCTGACCGTGTAGAAGCATTTGTCATTCAGGCTTCTCATCAGATCGTCTACCACTATGTTCCAAAGCAGGGGTGATAGGACACCTCCCAGTGGGCAGCCTTTTGCTACTATCCCCCTTGTGGTGGTGTTAACCGTGAATTGAATAGCCCTTTGTTTCAGGAGTTGATCAATCCAGCCACTGACGTTTTGTTCAACTCCGAACTTGTCAAGGGCTCGGCTAATGCTGGTGAATTTAGTTTTGCCGAAGGCGCCTTCTATGTCAATGAAGGCGCCTAAGGTCATTAGTGTGTCAGATAGCGCTGTCTCTATGGTCCCCACTACGGAGTGAAGTGCTGATTCCGTTGATCTACCACTTCTGTAGGCGTGTTGTTGCGGGTGTAGTGGTCTGCGTAGCAGAGTGCCTTCCCGCAGGTATCTGTCAGCGAGCCTCTCCAGCGTTTTCAGCAAGAAGGAGGTTAAACTGATAGGTCTGAACGATTTTGCTTGAGTGTAATCCGTTTTGCCCGGTTTTGGGAGAAATATGACTTTTACTTCCCTCCACCTTCGTGGTATGTAATTGTGCGCTATAGATGCTCTATATATGCTGAGTAGCTGTGGCACAATCGTTATGCAGCCCCATTGTAGAAGTGCTGGTGTTATTTCGCCCAGGCCTGCAGATTTGTACGACTGGAAGCTATCAATTGCCCATTTCAGCCGGTCCACGGTAACCATGTTGTTAGCTATCGTCCAGTCTGTTTTCGGTGATCGGTCGGTGGTCTGTGTTCTGATTCTTCCCAGTCACAGTCGTTCAGTTCAGTTTCGATTAGCACTTGGCTTATTTCCATGTCTGTGATTGCGTAGGTGCCATCAGGCTTTCTGATAGAGCCTAGGGTCTTGTTGCTGTCCTGGGATAGGATCTTTTTTACCCTGGCTGCCTCGCATGTGGAGTTAATGTTGGTGCAGAAATTTCGCCAGGACTCTCCCCTGCGGAATCGTATGCGTTTCTTGTAGTGCGACTGGGCTTCTTTGTATTTGTCCCAATCCGTGTCTTTCCTTGTGTTTTTGGCCCGGTTGAAGAGTTTTCTCAGATTGCGCCTGAGCTTCTCCAGTTCCGATCCCCACCATTGGGTTTTACTACTTGTTTTCGGTAGTGTGGTGGGGCAGGCTTGTTGGTACCTGAGTTGTATGCATTTTGTTAGTAAGTTAGTGTTGTGTTCTATGTGTGTAGTGCTTGCGGTCATGTCGTTGAAATTTGACATGGCTATTTCCTGTTCGAGCAGGGTCTTGTATCTCGCAATGTTGGTATTGCGTGGGTTGCGTTTTGGTTGTGTGACCCCCTCTTGCACTCGTATGTCATAACAGATTCGTCTGTGGTCGGCAAAGGATGGTTCGGCGGACACATGCCAGTTCGTGACAAGTTCCGCGGCCCCATCCGATGCCAGTGTTATGTCTACTATGGTTTGAGCCTTTGTTGATTACCGTTAGTGTTGTTGTGTAGATGTATTCAGTTAGGATCTCACCTCGTCTATTTGCCTCGGGGCTTCCCCACAATGGATGGTGGGCGTTAGCATCTGCCGAGAGTATTATTGGCCAGCCGTGGTCCTCACAGTGCTGCACTAGCTCGGCCAGCTCCTTCGATGGGATCTCCTCATCACCGGGCATGTAGACCGAAGCTAGTACTAGCATCTGATCATTGGGCCCTGTTCGTATTCCCACGGCTGTGAGATCTCTAGAACAAAAGTTAGTCAGCAGCAATGCTGGTACCGTTCGGGGAATGTATATGCATGTTCTCGGCTTAGGAGCCGAGCTCCAGTGCAATATCTTACCTCCGATGTTGTTGAATCCACATATGGTGTCACCTCTAATCCACGGCTCCTGGGTTAGGGCTATTATGTGGTGGTTAACCTCAAGCAGCCTGCGTAGGGTAGCCCTTGCAATTTGCTTGTGCTGGAGGTTCGTCTGTACGACTCTAGTCTGACGAAGATCCGAGAACATTGATGTCCACGGACTTCCTGTCAGACGAGTCGTGCTCGTCGTCGACGTCCGTCACAGCGATGTTTGTCGCTGCGGGCGTTGTGTGTGCTCGGGCTGTGCCCGACGTGCAAGGTTCGGCCGGTGTTGTCGCTTGTCTCTGCGTGTGCCTACTGGCGAGCGGCATCTCCCCGGGCGCGGCAGCCGCCCCGCCACCTCCTGCCCCGGCAGCGTGGAACACTACGTACACGCTGCCGGTGAAGAAGGAGACCCGGCGGACGCCTCGATTTTCGGCACTTCCGATTCGGGGATGCCCAGAGATAGGTACAGGCCGTGTTCTTGTATGGTAGCGCTGTATAGTTGCCAAGTTTGGACAGCGTACCATGGGTTTTGGGCAGCTAGGAGTTGGTGAATCTTCGGGAGGTCCAGGCTGGTCGATCTCGGCAGCCAGAGCGATGCGCGTACGCGCTTCGCGAGATCCGTCTGCCTGATGACGGTCAGCCCGGTTCCTTCGACCAGTGATTTTAGTCCCGCTACCATCTGTTTGAGCCACGCCAGTGATTTTTCATCCTCGCACCATAACTTTAGGACACCTGCCGCTGCGAGGGGTTGGCGCGAGTGCAGGCTCGTTGTTTGACCGAGGTGCGAAGGCTGCTTCTAGAATCTGCTCCTCTATGGAGCGTTCGAGCTGCCGTGCTTGTTCCACCGTCAGGTCTGTAGGTGGAGTGGCAACGACGGCCACCATTAGATGCGAGTTAGTCGCATCGGCGTAGCTTATCGTTGCCCTCTTGAGTGTTGCGTTCACTCATCAACAACACAACATCCCCTGATATTGGCCCCGTTATGTATGCGAGAGGGATAACACGCTCCGCTACTAATACTGCCGGTACCTGAGCCGATCCGCCCATTGATATCTGCTGTGAAACGTTTTCTTTTACAGTGGCGTATTCTTGGCTCATTTTCGTGTATCATACGTGGACGGAATCGTAATGTGAGACCACTTCAGATATGTATTACATACCTTTTATTTAATTTGAACGAAATGGCTCGGGTACTGCGGCTCAAATAACGAACTTAATGCGTCCCCGTTTTACTTTGTGTTTTGGAAATTGTATTGAAATATACTTTGACTTTTTGTGGAAAGGTTTAAAGACTTTTTCTGAATAGGCAGTTGATACAGGCAGGATCTCAATAGCTTTTAAGAATACAAGCATTCCTTAGCATTTTCTTTACTTAGTAGTCCCGTTTTCGTTTAAATTTACTGACATTTACCTGGCAGTTTTATTATAGTTAACAGTATTTTTTGCAGCTTTGATCTAAGTAGTGAATTCATCTTTGAGTCTTCTTCTCGTGATGACCACGCTGATTGGTTATGTATGTGGGCGTAATAATATGTACGTATTTAAGCATAGTTCATCAGTTATCTGAATGTCATAGCTTGCTCTACAAAAATATTCACACTATCTGAACAAGGGTTCAGATAGTGTGAATATTTTTGTATGTATGTACCTACCTAGTGTAGATATTAGCAAGAAATCAAACTTACGTATACCATCCAGTCACCGCCGCTATTCATATTATTTCTATCATTTCAGACAACAAAATCCTTTAAACCATATCAATACAAACCACATATAGTATCTTCTTGGGTTTACGCGAATGTTACACATTGAAATTAAACTACAGTTTACGGATTTTATCGCGTTGTATTGTTTTCACTAAGTTATTACATTTGAAACTAAAGATCTAGAAACTATATTTTTAATTTATTACTAGCCGACGTTTCGAATTCTTTACAGAATTCATGTTCACGGCAGACTGAGGTGATATTTGTCTTTTTCTTGAATGTATAAGTTATCTCAAAGTACCCGAACATTTTTCAACTACTGGTGTTACTATTTACGCAGAATGAGCTCACAGTGTCCTTAGGTCTTATGGTGGTATAGGAAAAAGACCCATACAAATAGGTACTTAAACGGTGAATCTCACCACCATCCTAAACAGTTAGCTACTGTAGGAATGTCTCTGTTTCAGAGAGCCCGCGGGATCTGTGACAAGAAACACCTGGACGCTGAGCTTCAACATGTCAGGCAAGTTCTGCAAGACAACAAGCTCCGACCGCCGCGCCACTGTCACAGATCCCAGAAGAAAGAAAAACCAGCCACAGTAGAAAGACAACCTGCTGTCCTCCCATACATCAAGGGCGTGACCGACAAAATTGGCTACATCTTGAAGCGAGCTTCTATCAAAACTTACTACAAGCCGCCAACGAAGATCAGTCAATTATTACCATCTGTCAAGTGTCAGTTACCCTCGCAAGAGGCCGGTGTCTACAAAATTGACTGTGAATGTGGGCTCTCATACATTGGACAAACCAAGAGAAGCATAGGCATTCGACTCAAAGAACATATAGCTGACATAAAACATAAACGCTCAACAAAGTCTGCTGTGTGTGAACATGTGGAACAAGGACCCAATCACTACCTGCGATTTGATGAACCACAGATACTCGCAAAAGAACATCGTTTTCTTCCAAGGATGATACGAGAGGCTATGGAAATTAAAAAACACCCTAATTTCAATAGGGAAGATGGTTGGAATGTTCCTCCAGCTTGGGACCCTGTCATAAGGCTAATGAAACCCAAGAAGGACAAAGTCACCAGAAGACCTAAGGACACTGTTTTCTTATTATACCAACAAGATGGTTGGCAATTCGAGAATACACGTCTTGCCCGCTGTCCATTAACAGATAAGTAAACCATTCATATTGTTTGACAGTTTAATTACGAGGGTCCAACAGACAACCACTGGACTTTGTAAACTCGTATTTGCATAAGAAGGCTTAGGACCTGTTTGTAGTGTTGCTGGGCAAAGTGAAAGGGTATTCAAAATAACAAAGACATTTTATTGTTGACACAGACTTCGTTTTTATTACAAATATTAATTGCACATAAGAACGTTTCATACAAAAATATATTCTTAATTAAAAAGATTCCCACTAAAACAAACTAGAAAACCGCAATACAAATAGATCAATATTACATAAATAGATAATTAGAAAATTTTGATTATATTCAAACATTAACATACTTAGTGGAAATGCAAAATATATCTAGCGATCAGATGTCAAGAAGTTGGCCTACGACTGGCATTTAACAATTCATAAGTTTTATCTAAGTAGCTTCGTAATAAATTATGTTTGTAATTGACCAAAACACGGAGTCAAAATAATTGTGACATTCGTTCATTACTAAAAACACCATTAGGATTTATTGACAATATTTGTTTATTAACAATTCAACAATCTATCTAACATTTATATACAATTGTGATGGTAAATGGTAACATTTCATCTTTGACTGTAATTTGTCTACGCGATGTCGTCGCCGCGACGACGCGACACGACACGACACGACGCGACACGACACGACACGACGCCGTGGCGACTACTATATCCAACTACAATATTTATATCACATTATATTCATTAACATATCAGTTAATTATAAAACATGTCAATTTGCGACTTTATACAATCGAGATTTGTGAAATTTGTGACAATTTTATTATATTTAAATATAAAAATCTGGTCTAAAAATATACCTAAATCGATAGAAATAAAATGAATGATTATTTTTACTAATTACAATTAGAACCTAAGAGCTTTACTACTTAAAAATAATGTAAACATTATGACAAGTCGAAACGTACAGTAGGACTAAGAATTAAGGCGATGTCAATTCAACATTTCAACTATTTTTGTCAACGGCTCGAAGTAAAAATTGTACAATTTTTAAAACGCTATGGTAACATTGGACCTATTAACTAAATTACAATTAAAATATATTAATAATTACAGTAACTCGTATTAGAGAGAGAGCCCTGCGTGTGGAAGGTGTTGGAATGAGATAGCGATATATTAACGTAATGGTACAGTGGCATGTGTTATGGCTGTCGACTTCTCGCTCCAGGGTTCGCGTTTGCTGGTACACTTACGACTTATATATCAGGCATCAGGTACGATATAGGAATATGAAACGTATGTTTTCTCGCTTTGAACGTGATGATAGACTATCCCCAAAATACAGAAAAGAAGCGTAGCACTATTTAAAAGTAGAGGGTGCCATAATTAAGATGATTCTCACAAATAAAGACATACTTATTTCAAAAAATTATTTGCACTGAAACCTCATTTTAAGTTAGTCTAGATGATCAGTTTCTTTGGTTTCAGGATATTAATCAGCACCATACATTATCAATAACAGTTTATACATGTATAACAAAGTTTGCAACAACTTAGGTACATATTCAATTAAATAGATTCTCTATGTAAAGGATAATCAATATGTAGTTACATATGAAGTACTTAACAATGACAGTGATACACAATATGTAAATGGACAATGAATGTATATATATATATATATATATATATATATATATATATATATATATATTGTATACAGCGGCTAACATCAAAGACAAGTTCGATTAAGACAAGAGAGCACTAGTGATGTAACAGCAAACACGGCCCAACACTAAACGAGAACTCGATAACATCTCGGAACTGGCACGAATCGATAATATTAATTATAACTTTAATGAATCGCCTATCAATTAGACGTGTAACGTTGAATGGAGCAACTTTTCGTGCAGTCCCGACATTTAATTAATCGATAGAACCGATTACTCGTTTCGATATTGACTGCGAATAGTTAGAATCGTTAATTTTTGATATGCTACTCGCTTGTACAGATCAGATTGTTGTGGTTCGTCATATCGTCCACATATGAACGTCGATGCGTTACAAGAACTCTTTGTTCAACTTACAATTTTAAAACTAGCTATATTACATACATACATAGTTACTTTAAATTATAAGACTTTATTACTTCGTCTAAAGAGTCCTATCGACCATTATACCGAGTTAAAACATCAAAAGATCCGAAGAAAATTAACATAACTCAAGTAAAACTTAAAAATCTACATAAGCTACGTTTAAGGAATTAACATTAGCTAAGTATTTGTTTGAAAAACTAAACTAAAATAGATGTTTCACTGTCAGTATTATGGCCGAGGATATACCTATTTGGACATCGGTCATTTTACACCAACGTCTTATGCCAAGGGCGGTAACTGCGAAGTAAATTCTATATCAATCGATAGATATTTAATCGATTCTCAGTGCGTACGGACGTTTTATCGGTCGATAGATTTGTCGAGCAAATAAATAACTAAGAGAAGTAACGGTGTTGACAACGTCGATAAAATGTCCGCACTTTGTGACAACGTAAGCTTTAGCCTTGCGTCTAGCTAAGCCTACTTGATAATGGTCCTCTTTTGAACATAACAAACAAATAATCAGTTGTTCAACTGTGTCGCGACTGTTGAGCGACTGGTTATGTCCTCACAGTTCGTAAACAATTAAAATATTCAGTAACTAGTTGTTGTGACCGTACGTCACCTAATGACTTATTCTACCGCTATCAAACGCGGGATTATCCACTGCTGACACAATAATGACTGAACATTGATCGTACAATGAAACTATTTTATACGCATCGCAGTAATATCTCAATGTACAGTCAGCAAAATATATGGTCTACCACTTTACGATCTAAATTTATTTGAACGTAGTCAAACATAAAGGTTGATTTGCCTTTGAAATAATTTTCTACCAATTCTAACCTCAACCTTACCGTTATTTTGATGACACTGAACGTTTCATCAAAAGTGGTCGACCACTGTCTTGGCTGACCGTACATCAAACTATTCAGTTTCATAAAGTTCTCTCACTAAAGTGTCAGCAGCTACAGTCATACGTCATAACTTACGTGTAAGATCACAGCGCGCGCTATGTGGAATGTTCGAGCAGGCGGTGTCGCTCCGTCTCGCTCTCGCCCGTGGCGGCGGCGGCGCGTGCGGGCAGGACGGACACATCGTCGTCGGAGCACGACAGTGGCGCGTACACTACGCCGCGGGCGCGCGCGCGTACTGGCTTCTCGCGCGGACTATACGCCTGACAGACAAAACGAACATATCAGTATTTTCTATCATAAATAGTTTCAGAATTGAAGAGTCACACAGAGTCGATCTAAAATCTTGTTAGGGGGAAGGGCTTGGACCTAGTGTAGGAAGGTTTTATCAAAGGGAATACTATAAAGCTATAAAAATATGTCTTTGGAAAAAAGATATGTTCTTTTCAAAGGATTAAGCTCCAAATCTTTGACTCTGGATCCACCCCTGCACACAGTACAGGTATGGATTAGGTCCAACAAGGTAACAGGACAACTTTCTCAAAGAAGATCAATAAGAAGTACTAGTAGCTGTATTCGTACAGTTACGATTCTTTCTGTGAGTAACAACACTGGAGGCCCATGCCTCTCATATCTTCCTCACCTACCGTAACTTGTATATAAAGAGAATAGGAACGGAATAGTTTGGAGGTTGACAGCAGAAAGCAAAATTTTACTGCTCACGAGTGCATTGCTTTGATTCCAGAGCCAAATCCTACTAACACCGAATACATATTACTTTTACATCTTAGATGTATGAATATCGCAAATTTCCCATAAATATGCAAAACATTCTAAAGGATGACATCGAAGCACGTCAAAATGTACCTCTAAACGTCCTAAGTTTATGATCATCTATATTAGATTTATAAGTCTGGCCACTTTCTCCTAAGCGAATTTCTTTGACAATGCAATAAAAATATTCTCAGATAAATAGCCGCTAGCCTAAGGCTGTTTTATTTCTACATATAAACGAAACACTACGCTTAGAATTTAGTTATTTTATTATTCCGACGAAAATAAATCGAGTATTTATGTGATACGAAACGCTTTCATTTGCGACGTTCGCTGCGATGACAATATCGATACCAAATATAATGAGAGCATATGCACTAAAGTATAAATGTTTATGTACACGGAACGTATAACTCAATGTTATGAGGAAGCCGCACTTACTACATGGGGTACACTCGGCGACACACGTGGACAGGGAAAGCTCTTCGAAAAGTTTTTTACTGTTTTTATAACATAACTTATACAAACGACTTATACTTATCTACTTAAGTGAAGTACGAATTTTAAACATTTGGTGGCAAAAGCTTTGATCAACTATTTTACACTTAGGGGCGGAATATAAAAAAACGTGAGTGCATACGTTATAAAAGGAATCCACTGTCCACATTTTCTACAGTAGTTTAGGCCCTAAGCTGATGACATTTCATTTAACTCCAGGAATAATAGTTAGCTGGGAAAACGCCACATTAAACCCTATGCCAACCCAACGCAAGCGAAATCCGACTATTGACAATGGTAGCGTGTCGCAAATAAGGTCTCGCCTGTATTATGTACTAAGAAAACCAATATGATGCATAGTCTTGTATTTTTTACATCTGGAATGATACTTCGTATTCGAGTATATCTGCCATCTTAATATATAAAATCCTTGCGTTACTGACTGACTGACAGACACGCTACAGCCGAAACTATTGGGCGCAGGAAGCTGAAATTTGGTATGTATGTTCCTTGGGGACCGTAGGGGTGCACTAAAAAAGGATTCCCCGAAATTCTCACGAGATCGGCCAAAACGGGTAAATTAAAAAAAATGCAGGCGTAGGTGCTGGCGTCCAGCTAGTGTTATAATATACGAGTTGAGCATAAATAATAGACTTTATTACAACTTATGTACCCGAGTGTACGAGGCCCTGAAAGTGTTTATCATCTTTTATAGATTTCCAACTTCAATATACGATGGTGGCTGAGCGCTAATAAACGTTTTATCGCAGTTTATCTTGTTTGTAAGCAATTAATGTCACTATTGACTATTTTATAAGCAGTTTTTACGCACCACTTTTTCTACATAGTGCATTATTTAGTATTAATTTGAAAGAACTAGATATACTAATTATGTTATGTCATAATTATGTATCTTTTTGCCAATAAATTATTTTTATTTTATTTTATAGGTATTGGGTTTGACATCTTATTTTGAGGAAGCACTATCATTATTAAATATCTTGGAAAATAATTTGGGAGTAATTATTTATTCTATAATTTAAAGGTATTGGATTTGAACGTCTGTTTCTGATCAAAGTCGACAGTGATTCTCGATATATTGAAAAAGAACCAGCAAGTTAAGGGTCTCAGAGAGATTTTCTGTCAAAACCAATAGTATTTTTTCGATAAGATCACGATGAAAATATAAAGATTACTTTTCAATCGTAGAATACACCTAAAAAAATCCGTCCAGTAAACTAATTCAGAGAGTTTCTAATATTTTCGTACAAAAACGACGAGAAAGGCAGGTAGAAAGTTAGCTACCTATTAGTTTGGCTCTATTATTTAGCTCGTTCATATGGAAAAGTCTAGTTAATTCGAGAAACTAGCTTGACGGAGCCCTGCTTTGCAGGGTTTCCCTATTTTGGATAAATAGTCACAAGGAAACCTAACATAATCTATTAAGTTTCTCGAGTTAACGAGACTTTTCATATGAACGATACGTCGGCCTTGCATACTTCGCTCCAGTGAACTTTCGAACTGGCGTACATCGAGATCTTGTACTTTAGAACTAACATACGTCGACATTTCAAAGTTCGACATTCAGTAGTCAAGTCATCATATTTATATTCGTGTGGTCATGGGGTATGTGAGTTTTTGTTTTGGTGGATCCCATTTCGTATCGTGGGTGTCGTAAGAGGCGGCTAACGAAAATACACGAACCGAATATGTAGTATATTGGCGAAGGGACGAAAAACTCGTCATCAAACCTCTATTGATTTACAATGTTATTGTGACTCAAATTAGGCCCGCAGTAGGTCGCGAATTTATATGATAATCATAATTATAAAAGTTATTTTTTGAACGAGAAGCATAAATGTATCAGCTGGTGTTATCAAGTAGGCTTATAACTAGCAGCGGATTATGGAAAGCTTATGACGATAAAATTTAATATATAGTACACTGGTTACCTGCAGCAGCAGCAGCACGACTACAAACAGTCCGACGGCGGCGGCACACACGGCCAGCGCGGCGGCCGCGGCGGTGGGACCGCGCGGTGTAGGGTTCGAGTCCGCACCGCCCCCACCCGCGTGCAGCGCGCTCCACTCCGCGATGCGACGCTTGCCCGCCACTGACGAGTTTATGCACTCGCCTGCACAACACCAACATATTAATCATCATCATCTGCATAATTATATCAAATTCTTGCGATACTGACTGACAGACAGACAAGGTCCAGCCAAAAATACTGGACGTAGAAAGCTGAAATGTAAAGGTATAACAACTATTTTACTTTGCGGAATTATCTATTAGACTGCAATTTTTAACAAAGAATGCAGGTATTAGCGACTGTCATAAGCTATGTAGGAGAACCTATACATACAAATTATTCAAAATTGATTATAAATACCAAATTTGAACAAACTAGGATACAATTCGTACTATAGATTAATGCTATACCTAATATTATTCTGTAATTACAATAGACCACCGATCTAATTAGTAATGATCTACTAAATATTGTGTTTCCTGCATTATACTCATTGAAAATATGACAATGTGTATAAATTATACACTATGTAGAATATGTGGCTTATTATGCAATATGACCACTGATGCAGGATAAATATTCACTATATACTAAATACATATTATTATGGACACAGGGTTGACACCGATTTATCAACGCGTGACCTCAACTGACGAAGCCCGCAGGTCTATGAAACTTCCCTACAATCCCGTAATTAAAAATTATCCATACAAACTAACGCCATCTAGCGCCCGCGGAATGTCATTTTAGCTATTATATCTAGAAATATCTGTAGCGATAACTGAACGGTAATTTCGTCAACTCTGCCAATAGTTGCGTAGCGCAGTGGAAGCGTGCTGTGCCCACAGATTATAAGTCCGTGGATCGAGACCACGCTTAACAAGAAACTAGTTTTTACTTTTTGTGATTTTTATATTTTTTTACTTTTAAATTGCATATTATTTTACATAATAGTTGTCATTTACTTATTTATTAACACCACGCTTAAAAAGGCGTCAGAGCCATCTAGCGGACACAGTACATCGTTTTTTAAAACTGTTTCAAGAGTGGCGTATCTATCTCTAGTTATTTAGTGTATAATCTATGGAAGCCCGGTCAAAACGTCGGGAAAGAACAATGGCAGAATTAGGTCTGGGTTTGTTGTGGCGAGCTTAAACTTCATATGAACAAAACAAATTGTTTATTTTTTCTAATATTTTTTATATTTTCACTTTGTCTCGATAAAGCCGGATTATTTTATGATAATAAAAAGCATTCCAATTGATTACGAACTAGATGCTTACTTTATTATTTGATTGTTGCCATAGACAATGGTGTGACAGGAATAGACGTTTGAAATTGATGCGTATCGATTATTAAATAAGTAATCGATATGATCGACGTTTACGGGGTTGGTTTGGTTTAAAATATAATAATTAAAATGCAGTTAATTAATTGTTAATCAACATTATATCAATAAGCTAATTCTTTCATAGCAAAACAACTTCACAAACAACAATCAAATAAAAACGTCACAACATCGTTTTAACGTTATATCGATTTCACATAAAATCGATTTAAAATGTGCAGCTCTGCTTTTGTCTTTGGCTGTGACAGGTAGATGCTACAGAATAGTTCTGCCTTTAGCTGTCAATCTGACATAATGCCTTTGATAATTCAAACGTAGGCACCCACATTGTTCATTCTTAACTAAACATTAAACACCGATATCTTCTTTTTCCGGCTTTCCCGAGTGAAAATAAAATAGTTTATAGACTCTCTTACTTACGCCGAATTTTTTGATATATTTTTTATTACTGAGCGCTTCAATTTAATTTCAGACATTTTGATGTATGGAGATCTGCCATTGTCCTTTATCAATAATTTTATTAACTAATAATGTTATTTAGTATGACGTTTGCTTAGAATTATTTTTCCTCATATTGTATTTACCAATAACCAAACCAACCCTATAAACGTCGATCATATCGATTACTTATTTAATAATCGATACGCATCAATTTCAAAGGTCTATTCCTGTCACACCATTGTCTATGGCAACAATCAAATAATAAAGTAAGCACCTAGTTCGTAATCAATTGGAATGCTTTTTATTATCATAAAATAATCCGGCTTTATCGAGACAAAGTGAAAATATAAAAAGTATTTGAAAAAATAAACAATTTGTTTTGTTCATATGAAGTTTAAGCTCGCCACAACAAACCCAGACCTAATTCTGCCATTGTTCTTTTAAAGTGTATGTTTGAAATAGAATAAGTTTTTATTATAAGTCAAATCGATTAGATCGATTGAGTAACATTTTGTTTAGTCTATTGAAAATTTCTGACAATGGTCACACTGAACTGTCACTTCCTTCCCGCCTTGAAAAATTAACACGCCGGTTTTGGGCTGTCTCCGTTTGTAATATTAAAATAATTGATCGCCTTTTGAAAAGCACATCCTTGTAGCTACGCGAATAGTTTGTGAAATCTTATAGATTGCCGCTTTTGACTTCCGGCAAGGTTTGTGACATATTGAACATTTGTGAAAAGTATTGTGAGCACACCTTTTTGCATTTCGTGTGAATTGTTTAATTGAACTAAATTGAGTAAACTCTCGTAAAACTGCCGCTTTTGATTTGTCCGGCACTGATCAGTCCGCAGTGTTGATCAATTGTGATATTATATATATGGAACACTGGCATTTTGAGAAATTGTGAATTCTACTACCACTTGCATCGTGCATTGAAGACGCTGCATTGGAGTCTGGTAAAGTAAAGATAATTCACTTGCTAATATTGGCCAATTTTAGTCTTGTGTGTATCTAGCTTGCCTCCAGGACTCCACTCAAGAACATCACCAGGAGATATAAGGTAAAATTTTCATGTACCTACTTAATACTTGTATTCGCTGTGCAACACAGTACATTTGTGTCTGAGATTTGTTGTGGCTGACAAGGGCTGATGAATAGAGTCACGCTTCCACAAATCTGCTGCAATTAATCCCAGCTCCTTTTAGCCAAATTCTAGACATAATTTTTGGTGCAGAGCGCTGTTGTATCTTAGCTGTTGATTGTATCTGAACTCAGATTGGTGTTGTATGAGCTATATCTCACCTTGTAGACAGTATTGTAGTGTTTGTCAGGTTAGTTATTGTCTAAAATACATAATATTTAATTGTATAAGTTGACCTAGATAATTTGAAACACATTGTCACACATAACCTCAATCAGTAATTGTTTATTTGTATTGTTGAAAAATCTAACTTAAATTTGTTGTTGCATTAATAAGTCAGTTTGTTTGGATACATAACAGCTGTATGTATCAATAAATTTAGTAAATTTAGTTTATTGCATATATTCATAAACATTATAACAACCAACTTGACCTTGCCACTTGGGCGGGTCACATTAATAAACTTTGTTTTGTTATAATATAGATAATATTGCTAGGTAACACATATTCTGTGCTTACTTACTATTGTATATCTCAAATAACACAGCCCGTCTGTCTGTTGCAAATAATTCATTAATTAATTTGAAGTTCAACTTTTAATTTGTAATAAGTTACAACTTTTGATAACTTTTTTGTTTGTTTCAATATATTGAAACTATTAATTTTGTTGGACAGTAGATACCTGTCACTTGCCTGCACTTGCAGCCTGTTTACTGCAAGTGCAGGCAAGTGACAGGCTAATACTTTGTTGGTTTCAAAGAATTGAGAAAAAATAAGTTTTGATTGTTAATATTATTTAACGCTTGTCCGGGCTCTTTTGAATTTTGATTATGTCAGTTATCAAGGACTTGCGTGCGGCTGCTGGTGCTATTGCATCAGATTTGCGCTGGTTTGCCTCGGCCAGTGCTTTAGTGAACCGGCCTGATCGCCAGCAGGCCTTACTTCAAAGGTACGAGCGGATCGATGATCGTCTGGCAAGTGTGGAACAGCAGTTCCGCACTTTCAGCGCTTGCTGTCTCGAAGTGTCAGTCACTGATTTCACTGCTGACCAGCTAAATAAGGTCAGCGAAGACTATGCCCAGGTCTTAGACCTGTATGATGCTGCCTCCAATAGTGCGAGACAACTAGTTGCCGATAGGGAAGGGCAACCCGGCCTAAAGCAGGAGCTTCCTAGGTCAGCACCGGGGCTGGTGAGTAGGCTCCCTACTTTGGACCTCCCCCATTTTGATGGCTGCCTAGGAAGCTACCTGGGCTTCGTTAATTTGTTTGACAGCCTGGTCAATGATAGGGCTGACATCGGCCGGCACAAAAATTGGCCTATCTGATGTCGGTTCTGGATGGGGAGGCTAAGGGCCTCATCCAGCATCTGCCCGTGTCTGACGAGGCGTACCAGACGGCTCGGGACCTAATCACCCGTAGGTACCATAATAAGCGTGGCCTCGCCGACACGCACATCGAGCAGATTTTGGGTTTGCCGACGCTCACCCGGGTCTCTGGGTTGCGCACCCAACTTTTGAACCCGCTTTTGGTGGCCATCAACGCACTTAAGTGCCTTGACCTGCCCGTGGACCAATGGTCCTATCTATTGGTGCACATTGTGCTGAAAAAGCTGCCTGCCGTCCTGAGGTCGCGTTTTGAACAGCGCTTTGGTGGGGATAGCGCGACCCATCTGCCCCCCTTTGCTGACCTGGAGAGGTTCCTGGAGGATGAGTGCCGGGTCTTGGACAACTCCGGTGGTGACACGCCGGCTAAGACGCAGCCGCCCAAGGTCAAGGAGCAGGCTCACACCCGAGCCAATGTTGACCGGCGCCCTCCTCGCTTTGCGGTCACGCAGAGCCCAGCGGAGTGCTCCTACTGCAAGGTCACGGGGCACAGAACGGCCAGTTGTAGGGCATTCTTGGACCTACATGTCGCCTCTCGTAGGCGCATCGCGAATGCCCGCCGCCTTTGCTTCTCTTGTTTGGGGTCCCACTACCAGCGAGACTGCCCAAACTCTCGCCCCTGTCCTCACTGTGGAGGACAGCATTTGGACATTCTCTGTATGAATGCCAGAGAGGTTGGCCGCTTGTCCAACCAGCCGACGCCGCGCACGGGCGGGTGTTTTGAAGGTGGCAGCCAAGGCTCACCGGCGCGTAGCCGAGAGTCGCCTCACTCAATTGATCGCCACTCGCCGCGCTTGGAGAACCTTAGCGTGCGCACGCCTCCTCTCTCTCGCGCACCTGAATGTGCTGTTCAGCGTCACCAGCACCATGACTGCTGCCCCAGGTATTCCCCTCCTTTGGCGGAGTGTCCCCGCCTTGACTCGCGCCCACCTCATTTTGGGCGGGTGCGTCATTATGACCCCCCACAGATGGCGCGCGGATCAAGTCATCGCGCCTTTGAGGACTTCAAGCCGCACCCTCGTTTTGACTTGCCTGGTCCTGGCCAACGGTCGCCGCCCAGGCAACAATAGGTCATTGACCCCTGCCCTATAACGCCAACCTCCCCCATTGAGACCGTTATCCTACCAACGGTAGCTGTTAGGGTCTGGGGACCCACGGGGACATCTGTTGTTGTCCGTGCTATATTGGACACAGGTTCACAAGGTTGCATTGTTTCCACTTATTTGGTAGGGCAGGTTAAATTAAATATGGGCTCTTTTCCAAATTGTATACGGGGCATAGGTGACGTAGCCTCTAATGTTGAAGGGCAAGCTAAGGTTTCGTTTGGCCCTGTTGAATCTTCACACCCGAGGATTAAAACCTCGGCTATTCTGTTGAAGAATATTTTGGGTATGCACCCACAGAAACAGCTACCCGCTGCTGTGGTGAATTTGACATCGGGATTGGAACTGGCAGACCCCAAATTTGACACTACGGGACAAATCGACTTGTTGATTGGCTCTGATGTCCTCGGTGGAATTTTGATTGGTGGGAAACGGGTCTTGGTGCCAAATGGTTTGACTGCCATCCCGACCATATTTGGATTTGCTTTGATGAGACCTGTACCTAGGGACCCCCCTCCACCCGAACTTGATAATTTGTTGGCTGTAGGCTCTGCTCTCTCTGATGCAGTTCAAAGGTTTTGGGAGATAGAGGAGCCTCCTCAAGCTGCTCGTTTGAATCCAGAACATGAGGAGTGCGAGCTGTTCTTCCAGAACAACACTGGTCGACTCCGTTCTGGTCGGATCATTACGAGGCTACCTTTTCTGTCTGTTCGGCCTCCGCTTGGTGAGTCACGACCTTTAGCCGAAAAGAGATTGTTGGCTATGGAGCGTCGCATGGGTCGTGATCCGGAGCTCAGACAGAAGTATATTGAGTTCATGAGAGAATATGAACAATTGGGACACATGTCAGTGTCAAATTTGGATTGGCGTTCGGTGGAGCACTACTTTCTCCCGCATCATGCGGTATTGAAGCCATTGACTTGGAAGCTGCGCACAGTATTTGATGGTTCTGCGCAGACTTCAACAGGCGTATCCTTAAACCAGTGCTTGCATTCTGGTCCCAAGTTGGTCAAGGACCTTTGTGACGTCATCACCAGCTTCCGACAACATCAGGTTGTCTTTGTGGCCGACATAAAAATGATGTTCAGGCAGACTATTATCCACCCTGATGACCGTCGCTTCCAGCTGATCCTTTGGAGAGAGTCTCCTCGCGATCCCATGGTCGTCTACGAGCTCAATACTAATACGTACGGGTTAAGGTCAAGCCCCTACTTGGCAATACGTTCTCTTTGGGAGCTCGCAGACCGCGAAAGCTTACGTTTCCCACGAGCCTCCGCCATCTTGAAAGACGATATTTACGTCGATGACATTGGTTCAGGCGCCTCCACAGCGGACGAGGCGATCCTCCTGCGGGACGAATTGATAGGTATTTTGGCCTTTGCTGGTTATGAGTTGCTAAAATGGATTTCCAACTCACCAGCGCTTTTGGAAGGCTTGCCAGAGGATCATCAGCAGGATCCACATTTGTTTGAGATTGTTGACAACCCCGCCATGATGGCTATTCTCGGCGTTCAGTACAGACCAGTCCAAGACATCTTTACATATAACGTAGACTTGAAATTGCCTTGTTCTTGGACTAAACGTCTCGTGTTGTCTACTGTCGCCAGAACCTTTGATCCGAACGGTTGGATTTGACCTATCATATTTTGGGCAAAATGCTTCTTGCAGAAGCTTTGGACAGCGGGATTGACTTGGGACGAACCTCTACGCGGTACTCTTGTTGAGGAATGGACCTCTTTTGTATCCTCACTTCCTGCCGTCAACGAGATCTCCTTGCCTCGTCCCATCCTTCCTCCCAGGAAGCACAAGACCACCCTTCACGGGTTTTGTGATGCCTCGGAACGTGGTCACGCGGCCGTGGTGTACTTGCGCACAGTCAGTGCCTCAGGTCAGGTGAGAGTTTCCCTGATCATGGCGAAGAGCAAGGTTGCACCCCTTCAGACATCTCTGACCATTCCGAAATTGGAGCTCTCGGGAGCAGCACTACTTGTACGCTTATTGAACCACGTGTCTAACACTTTGGGTAAAAGCATTTGTATTAATGGGACTTACGCCTGGACAGACAGCCAAATTGTTCTTTGTTGGTTGAAGGCTTCTGTCCACACCTTGGAGGTATTTGTCGCTAATCGCGTTTCCCAAATCCAGAAATCCGAAGTCAAACTTGTTTGGAGACACGTGCCAGGTGAGCTCAACCCCGCTGATTGTGCCTCGCGCGGATGCTTGACGCCTAGTTTGATAGGTCATTCGCTGTGGTGGGGTCCCGAATGGTTGAGTCGACCAGAAATTGATTGGCCTCGAACGCCAGTTTTGAATACTTCTAATTTGCCGGGTCTACGAACACTCGCTCTTGAGAAGGTAGAATGCGCCTTCGACCCCGATTTCTTGTTGAATCGCTACAGCTCCCTTGACAAGTTGTTAGGTGTCACTGCTTGGATAAAGAGTTTTGTTTTTAATTTTAGGCACCCACAACAGAAACGACTGACACCGTTTATCTCACCACAGGAACGACAGGAGTCCCTCACCTTTTGGGTTCGTTCTGTGCAATTGGCGCATTTTGAAAAGGAGATTGCTATCCTTAAATCAGGGAGACCGAAATTGTCGGGAGCTGTCTCTAAATTGAACCCCTTTTTGGACGATACGGGTCTCTTGCGCGTTGGAGGGCGTCTCAAGAACGCCAACCTCCCATACGGGGCTCGTCACCCCCTTTTGTTACGTAAGGACGGTCATTTGGTACGCTTGTTGGTAACTGACCGTCACCTTAAAAATTCGCATGCTGGTTGTAATGCTTTGTTGGCCATTTTGCAACGCGAATTTTGGATCTTGTCTGCCCGAAGAATTATTCGGAGTGTAGTCTTTCGCTGCATCCCTTGCTATAAGCTCAAGGCTTCTACTATGCAGCCCTTGATGGGGGACTTACCGGCAGATCGCGTAACAGAAAGCATGACGTTTGACGGTGTTGGCACGGACTTCGCTGGTCCCTTTTTGGTGAAAACGTCGACACTTCGAAACAGCAAGACTGTTAAGGCCTTCTTGTGCGATTTTGTTTGTCTCTCCACAAAGGCCGTACACTTAGAACTGGTCTCCTCGCTTACGACCAAGGCGTTTGTAGCCACATTTGACAGATTTGTATCCCGCTGAGGGCTGCCTTCCTTGATCCGTTCTGACTGCGGCACTAACTTCAAGGGCACCTATAATTATTTGAATGATGTTGTTAATTTCCTTGAAACCAACAAAGCTGATATAGGTGATAGGCTTGCCCGACGTGGGATAAATTGGTTGTTTTCCCCACCAAATTGTCCACACTGGGGTGGTATATTTGAGGCCACCGTAAAATCGGCCAAAACACACTTGCGCAGGACAATCGGTGAATCTGTCCTTACATTTGAGGAACTCGCAACTGTGTTTTGTAAGATCGAGGCCGTTTGGAACTCTCGGCCGTTGTGCCCGATCTCCTCAGATCCGAATGATTTGGAGGCCCTTACGCCGGGCCATTTTTTGATTGGTCGCCCACTTGTCGCCTTGCCTGAGTACCCCTACATTGATACGAGACCTGGTCGTCTCTCGCGCTTTGAATTGGTACGCCAGATTACTCAGAGCTTTTGGAAACGCTGGAATTTGGAATATTTGCACATACTCCAGCAACGCGTTTAGTGGACCGACAAGACCGATCCAACCAAGATTGGTGACCTCGTTTTGATCAAGGAGGCTAACCTTCCGCCACTCAGATGGCGCAGGGGGCGCATCCTTCGTTTGGTAACTGGGGCTGATGGAGTTCCCCGATTTGCTGAGGTCTTGGTGGCCGGTTCGATTCTGAGGAGAGCGGTTGCAACATTGTCACGTCTACCAACCGATTAGCGGACCGGTAGGCCGGTCCGGGGTGGGTGGATGTTTGAAATAGAATTAGTTTTTATTATAAGTCAAATCGATTAGATCGATTGAGTAACATTTTGTTTAGTCTATTGAAAATTTCTGACAATGGTCACACTGAACTGTCACTTCCTTCCCGCCTTGAAAAATTAACACGCCGGTTTTGGGCTGTCTCCGTTTGTAATATTATAATAATTGATCGCCTTTTGAAAAGCACATCCTTGAAGCTACGCGAATAGTTTGTGAAATCTTATAGATTGCCGCTTTTGACTTCCGGCAAGGTTTGTGACATATTGAACATTTGTGAAAAGTATTGTGAGCACACTTTTTTGCATTTCGTGTGAATTGTTTAATTGAACTAAATTGAGTAAACTCTCGTAAAACTGCCGCTTTTGATTTGTCCGGCACTGATCAGTCCGCAGTGTTGATCAATTGTGATATTATGTTTGAAATAAAATTAGTTTTTATTATAAGTCAAATCGATTAGATCGATTGAGTAACATTTTGTTTAGTCTATTGAAAATTTCTGACAATGGTCACACTGAACTGTCACTTGCGTCCTTCCCTTGAAAAATTACCTTGGTCGTCTCGTACGTAAAATATCGCCTTTTGAATTAACGCGAATTGAATTAAATTGAGTAAACCGTCTTGAATGCCGCCTGATCTAGTGCTGGCAACGGTAAATTGATTGTGAACTATTGATTGACATTTGTGAAAATTGTGAATCCGGTATCGAGTCCACGTGCCAACGTGTCCTGAAAACGTCGCGTTTGCAGCTTAATAGCTAAGTATAAGATACTTCATTCATTTATTTTGGCCAATATACTTGTATGAATGTGTCTAATTTAGCTCAAGCCTGACATCAGCAAGGATAGCGGGTAAGTGAAAATATATAATATTGATATTGATTGATTTCAATTCATCACTGTGCAACGCAGTGCATTGTGTCTGGATCATTGTCTATCGTGGTCAGGTAGATGTATTACATCTTCCACTGCGCACTTCTGATACACCTTCCTGCCTGGCTACGGTAATTCTAGACATAATTTTGGTAGCAGAGCTGTAGTTGAAATTTAGCCGCTGTTGCATTACTGAGTATAAACTCAGATTGGTATGAGCTTGTATCTTATCACCTTGTAGACAGTATTGTAGTGTTTATCAGGTCAGTTATTGTCTAAAATACATAATATTTAATTGTATAAGTTGACCTAGATAATTTGAAACACATTGTCACATAACCTCAATCAGTAATTGTTGATTTGTATTGTTGAAAAATCTAACTTTAATTTGTTGTCAAAATTATGTCTAGAATTACCGTAGCCAGGCAGGAAGGTGTATCAGAAGTGCGCAGTGGAAGATGTAATACATCTACCTGACCACGATAGACAATGATCCAGACACAATGCACTGCGTTGCACAGTGATGAATTGAAATCAATCAATATCAATATTATATTTCACTTACCCGCTATCCTTGCTGATGTCAGGCTTGAGCTAAATTAGACACATTCATACAAGTATATTGGCCAAAATAAATGAATGAAGTATCTTATAATTAGCTATTAAGCTGCAAACGCGACGTTTTCTGGACACGTTGGCACGTGGACTCGATACCGGATTCACAATTTTCACAAATGTCAATCAATAGTTCACAATCAATTTACCGTTGCCAGCACTAGATCAGGCGGCATTCAAGACGGTTTACTCAATTTAATTCAATTCGCGTTAATTCAAAAGGCGATATTTTACGTACGAGACGACCAAGGTAATTTTTCAAGGGAAGGACGCAAGTGACAGTTCAGTGTGACCATTGTCAGAAATTTTCAATAGACTAAACAAAATGTTACTCAATCGATCTAATCGATTTGACTTATAATAAAAACTAATTCTATTTCAAACATCCAACCGCCCTGGACCGGCCTACCGGTCCGCTAATCGGTTGGTAGACGTGACAATGTTGCAACCGCTCTCCTCAGAATCGAACCGTCCACCAAGACCTCAGCAAATCGGGGAACTCCATCAGCCCCAGTTACCAAATGAAGGATGCGCCCCCTGCGCCATCTGAGTGGCGGAAGGTTAGCCTCCTTGATCAAAACCAGGTCACCAATCTTGGGTGGATCGGTCTTGTCGGTCCACTTAACGCGTTGCTGGAGTATGTGCAAATATTCCAAGTTCCAGCGTTTCCAAAAGCTCTGAGTAATCTGGCGTACCAATTCAAAACGCGAGAGACGACTAGGTCACGTATCAATATAGGGGTACTCAGGCAAGGCGACAAGTGGTCGACCAATCAAAAAATGGCCCGGTATAAGGGCCTCCAAATCATTCGGATCTGAGGAGATCGGGCACAATGGCCAAGAGTTCAAAACGGCCTCAATCTTACAAAACACAGTTGCGAGTTCCTCAAATGTAAGGACAGATTCACCGATTGTCCTGCGCAAGTGTGTTTTGGCCGATTTTACAGCGGCCTCAAAAATACCACCCCAGTGTGGACAATTTGGTGGGGGAAAACAACCAATTTATCCCACGTCGGGCAAGCCTATCACCTATAT
The DNA here is from genome assembly GCA_944739405.2 of Euclidia mi. Lineage (NCBI taxonomy): Eukaryota > Metazoa > Arthropoda > Insecta > Lepidoptera > Erebidae > Euclidia > Euclidia mi. The sequence goes on along the minus strand of OX123181.2, from coordinate 6,156,501 downwards.
CAGCTTTGTTGGTTTCAAGGAAATTAACAACATCATTCAAATAATTATAGGTGCCCTTGAAGTTAGTGCCGCAGTCAGAACGGATCAAGGAAGGCAGCCCCCTGCGGGATACAAATCTGTCAAATGTGGCTACAAACGCCTCGGTCGTAAGCGAGGAGACCAGTTCTAAGTGTACGGCCTTTGTGGAGAGACAAACAAAAACACACAAGTAGACCTTAACAGTCTTGCTGTTTCGAAGTGTCGACGTTTTCACTAAAAAGGGACCAGCGAAGTCCGTGCCAACACCGTCAAACGTCCTGCTCTCAGTTACGCGATCTGCCGGTAAGTCTCCCATCAAGGGCTGCATGGTAGAAGCCTTGAGCTTATAGCAAGGGATGCAGCGAAAGACTACACTCCGAATAATGCTTCGGGCAGACGAAATCCAAAACTCGCGTTGCAAAATGGCCAACAAAGCATTACAACCAGCATGCGAATTTTAAGGTGACGGTCAATTACCAACAAGCGTACCAAATGACCGTCTTTAGGTAACAACAGGGGGTGACGTGCCCCGTAAGGGAGGTTGGCGTTCTTGAGACGCCCTCCAACGCGCAAGAGACCCGTATCGTCCAAAAAGGGGTTCAATTTAGAGACAGCTCCCGACAATTTCGATCTCCCTGATTTAAGGATAGCAATCTCCTTCTCAAAATGCGCCAATTGCACAGAACGAACCCAAAAGGTGAGAGATTCCTGTCGTTCCTGTGGTGAGAGAAACGGTGTCAGTCGTTTCTGTTGTGGGTGCCTAAAATTAAAAACAAAACTCTTTATCCAAGCAGTGACACCTAAAGGGATTCCTGTCGTTCCTGTGGTGAGAGAAACGGTGTCAGTCGTTTCTGTTGTGGGTGCCTAAAATTAAAAACAAAACTCTTTATCCAAGCAGTGACACCTAACAACTTCTTTATCCAAGCAGTGACACCTAACAACTTGTCGAGGGAGCTGTAACGATTTAACAAAAAATAGGGGTCGAAGGCGCATTCTACCTTCTCAAGAGCGAGTGTTCGTAGACCCGGCAAATTAGAAGTATTTAAAACTGGCGTTCGAGGCCAATCAGTTTCTGGTCGACTCAACCATTCGGGACCCCACCACAGCGAATGACCTATCAAATTAGGCGTCAAGCATCCGCGCGAGGCACAATCAGCAGGGTTGTGCTCACCTGGCACGTGTCTCCAAACAAGTTTGACTTCGGATTTCTGGATTTGGGAAACGCGATTAGCGACAAATACCTCCAAGGTGTGGACAGAAGCCTTCAATCAACAGAGAACAATTTGGCTGTCTGTCCAGGCGTAGGTCCCATCAATACAAATGCTTACCCATAGTACTAGACACGTGGTTCAATAAACGAAAAAGTAGGGCTGCTTCCGAGAGCTCCAATTTCGGGATGGTCAGAGATGTCCGAAAGGGTGCCACCTGGCTCTTTGCCATGATCAGGGAAACCCTCACCTGACCTAAGGCACAAACTGTACGCAAGTACACCACGGCCGCGTGACCACGTTCCGAGGCGTCACAAAACCCGTGAAGGGTGGCCTTGTACTTCCCGGGAGGAAGGATGGGACGAGGCAAGGAGATCTCGTTGACGGCAGGAAGTGAGGATACAAAAGAGGTCCATTCCTCAACAAGAGTGCCGTGCAGAGGTTCGTCCCAAGTCAATCCTGCTGTCCAAAGCTTCTGCAAGAAGCATTTTGCCCAAAATATGATAGGACAAATCCAACCGTTCGGATCAAAGGTTCTGGCGACAGTAGACAATACGAGACGTTTAGTCCAAGAACACGGCAATTTCAAGTCTACGTTATATGTAAAGATGTCTTGGACTGGTCTGTACTGAACGCCGAGAACAGCCATCATGGCGGGGTTGTCAACAATCCCAAACAAATGTGGATCCTGCTGATGATCCTCTGGCAAGCCTTCCAAAAGCGCTGGTGAGTTGGAAATCCATTTGCGCAACTCATAACCAGCGGAGGCCAAAATACCTATCAATTCGTCCCGCAGGAGGATCGCCTCGTCCGCTGTGGAGGCGCCCGAGCAAATGTCATCGACGTAAATATCGCCCTTCAAGATGGCAGAGGCTCGTGGGAAACGTAGGCCTTCGCGGTCTGCGAGCTCCCAAAGAGAACGTATTGCCAAGTAGGGGCTTGACCTTAACCCGTACGTATTAGTATTGAGCTCGTATACGACCATGGGATCACGAGGAGACTCTCTCCAAATGAGTCGGGTGGATAATCGTCTGCCTGAACATCATTTTCATGTCGGCCACAAAGACAACCTGATGTCGTCGGAAGCTGGTGATGACGTCACAAAGGTCCTTGACCAACTTGGGACCAGAATGCAAGCACTGGTTCAAGGATACGCCTGTTGAAGTCTGCGCAGAACCATCAAATACGGTGCGCAGCTTGCCAGTCGATGGCTTCAATATCGCATGATGCGGGAGAAAGTAGTGCTCCACCGAACGCCAATCCAAATTTCCAAATTGTCCCAATTGTTCATATTCTCTCATGAACTCAATATAATTCTGTCTGAGCTCCGGATCACGACCCATGCGACGTTCCATAGCCAACAATCTCTTTTCGGCTAAAGGTCGTGACTCACCAAGCGGAGGCTGAACAGACAGAAAAGGTAGCCTCGTAATGATCCGACCAGAACGGAGTCGACCAGTGTTGTTCTGGAAGAACAGCTCGCACTCCTCATGTTCTGTATTCAAACGGGCAGCTTTAGGCGGGTCCTCTACCTCCCAAAACCTCTGAACTGCATCAGAGAGAGCAGAGCCTACAGCCAACAAATTATCAAGTTCGGGTGGAGGGGGGTCCCTAGGTACAGGGCCCATCAAAGCAAATCCAAATGTGGTCGGGATGGCAGTCCAACCATTTGGCACCAAGACCCGTTTCCCACCAATCAAAATTCCACCGAGGACATCAGAGCCAATCAACAAGTCGATTTGTCCCGGTGTGTCAAATTTGGGGTCTGCCAGTTTCAATCCCGATGTCAAATTCACCACAGCAGCGGGTAGCTGTTTCTGTGGGTGCATACCTAAAATATTCTTCAGCACAATAGCCGAGGTTTTAATCCTCGGGTGTGAAGATTCAACAGGGCCAAACAAAACCTTAACTTGCCCTTCAACATTAGAGGCTACGTCACCTATGCCCCGTATACAATTTGGAAAAGAGCCCATATTTAATTTTACCTGCCCTACCAAATAAGTGGAAACAATGCAACCTTGTGAACCTGTGTCCATGTAGCACGGACAACAACAGAGGTCCCCGTGGGTCCCCAGACCCTAACAGCAACCGTAGGTAGGATCACGGTCTCAATGGGAGAGGTTGGCGTTATAGGGCAGGAGTCAATGACCTATTGTTGCCTGGGCGGCGACCGTTGGCCAGGACCAGGCAAGTCAAAACGAGGGTGCGGCTTGAAGTCCTCAAAGGCGCGACGACTCGATCCGCGCGCCATCTGTGGGGGTCATAATGACGCACCCGCCCAAAACGAGGTGGGCGCGAGTCAAGGCGGGGACACTCCGCCAAAGGAGGGGAATACCTGGGGCAGCAGTCATGGTGCTGGTGACGCTGACGTGCGCACGCTACGGTTCTCCAAGCGGGGCGAGTGGCGATCAATTGAGCGAGGCGACTCTCGGCTACGCGCCGGTGAGCCTCGGCTGCCACCTTCAAAACACCCGCCCGTGCGTGGCGTCGGCTGGTTGGACAAGCGGCCAACCTCTCTGGCATTCATACAGAGAATGTCCAAATGCTGTCCTCCACAGTGAGGACAGGGGCGAGAGTTTGGGCAGTCTCGCTGGTAGTGGGACCCCAAACAAGAGAAGCAAAGGCGGCGGGCATTCGCGATGCGCCTACGAGAGGCGACATGTAGGTCCAAGAATGCCCTACAACTGGCCGTTCTGTGCCCCGTGACCTTGCAGTAGGAGCACTCCGCTGGGCTCTGCGTGACCGCAAAGCGAGAAGGGCGCCGGTCAACATTGGCTCGGGTGTGACCGCGAGCCTGCTCCTTGACCTTGGGCGGCTGCGTCTTAGCCGGCGTGTCACCACCGGAGTTGTCCAAGACCCGGCACTCATCCTCCAGGAACCTCTCCAGGTCAGCAAAGGGGGGCAGATGGGTCGCGCTATCCCCACCAAAGCGCTGTTCAAAACGCGACCTCAGGTCGGCAGGCAGCTTCTTCAGCACAATGTGCACCAATAGATAGGACCATTGGTCCACTGGCAGGTCAAGGCACTTAAGTGCGTTGATGGCCACCAAAAGCGGGTTCAAAAGTTGGGTGCGCAACCCAGAGACCCGGGTGAGCGTCGGCAAACCCAAAATCTGCTCGATGTGCGTGTCGGCGAGGCCACGCTTATTATGGTACCTACGGGTGATTAGGTCCCGAGCCGTCTGGTACGCCTCGTCAGACACGGGCAGATGCTGGATGAGGCCCTTAGCCTCCCCATCCAGAACCGACATTAGATAGGCCAACTTTTGTGCCGGCCGAAGGTCAGCCCTATCATTGACTAGGCTGTCAAACAAATTAACGAAGCCCAGGTAGCTTCCTAGGCAGCCATCAAAATGGGGGAGGTCCAAAGTAGGGAGCCTACTCACCAGCCCCGGTGCTGACCTAGGAAGCTCCTGCTTCAGGCCGGGTTGCCCTTCCCTATCGGCAACTAGGCTTGAGCTAAATTAGACACATTCATACAAGTATATTGGCCAAAATAAATGAATGAAGTATCTTATACTTAGCTATTAAGCTGCAAACGCGACGTTTTCAGGACACGTTGGCACGTGGACTCGATACCGGATTCACAATTTTCACAAATGTCAATCAGTAGTTCACAATCAATTTACCGTTGCCAGCACTAGATCAGGCGGCATTCAAGACGGTTTACTCAATTTAATTCAATTCGCATTAATTCAAAAGGCGATATTTTACGTACGAGACGACCAAGGTAATTTTTCAAGGGAAGGACGCAAGTAACAGTTCAGTGTGACCATTGTCAGAAATTTTCAATAGACTAAACAAAATGTTACTCAATCGATCTAATCGATTTGACTTATAATAAAAACTAATTCTATTTCAAACATCCACCCGCCCCGGACCGGCCTACCGGTCCGCTGATCGGTTGGTAGACGTGACAATGTTGCAACCGCTCTCCTCAGAATCGAACCGTCCACCAAGACCTCAGCAAATCGGGGAACTCCATCAGCCCCAGTTACCAAATGAAGGATGCGTCCCCTGCGCCATCTGAGTGGCGGAAGGTTAGCCTTCTTGATTTGGTAACTGGGGCTGATGGAGTTCCCCGATTTGCTGAGGTCTTGGTGGACGGTTCGATTCTGAGGAGAGCGGTTGTAACATTGTCACGTCTACCAACCGATTAGCGGACCGGTAGGCCGGTCCGGGGCGGGTGGATGTTTGAAATAGAATTAGTTTTTATTATAAGTCAAATCGATTAGATCGATTGAGTAATATTTTGTTTAGTCTATTGAAAATTTCTGACAATGGTCACACTGAACTGTCACTTGCGTCCTTCCCTTGAAAAATTACCTTGGTCGTCTCGTACGTAAAATATCGCTTTTTGAATTAACGCGAATTGAATTAAATTGAGTAAACCGTCTTGAATGCTGCCTGATCTAGTGCTGGCAACGGTAAATTGATTGTGAACTATTGATTGACATTTGTGAAAATTGTGAATCCGGTATCGAGTCCACGTGCTAACGTGTCCTGAAAACGTCGCGTTTGCAGCTTAATAGCTAAGTATAAGATACTTCATTCATTTATTTTGGCCAATATACTTTTATGAATGTGTCTAATTTAGCTCAAGCCTGACATCAGCAAGGATAGCGGGTAAGTGAAATATAATATTGATATTGATTGATTTCAATTCATCACTGTGCAACGCAGTGCATTGTGTCTGGATCATTGTCTATCGTGGTCAGGTAGATGTATTACATCTTCCACTGCGCACTTCTGATACACCTTCCTGCCTGGCTACGGTAATTCTAGACATATTATATATATGGAACACTGGCATTTTGAGAAATTGTGAATTCTACTACCACTTGCATCGTGCATTGAAGACGCTGCATTGGAGTCTGGTAAAGTAAAGATAATTCACTTGCTAATATTGGCCAATTTTAGTCTTGTGTGTATCTAGCTTGCCTCCAGGACTCCACTCAAGAACATCACCAGGAGATATAAGGTAAAATTTTCATGTACCTACTTAATACTTGTATTCGCTGTGCAACACAGTACATTTGTGTCTGAGATTTGTTGTGGCTGACAAGGGCTGATGAATAGAGTCACGCTTCCACAAATCTGCTGCAATTAATCCCAGCTCCTTCTAGCCAAATTCTAGACAGTGTAACTAGGCAAAATAAGTTTTATATAAAAAAAAATATTATATTATGTGAGTGAGGAGCTAGTAGTGTGTAGTGTGTGTGCGTGTGGTGTTGTGTGTGTGAGAAATATTTACTGTGGTGCACAGAAGGTACCTATCTAATTAAATTTAGGAAGTAATTTTCTATTTAAATATACGAAATATCCAGAAGAGATACTGTCGACAGAGTTAGCCCACTGGACATTTCAATCAGTTGCTTGGGTGCGGTGTGACACAGTGCTATCAGTATATTTTTGACCAAGACCGATATAAACCGCTCAAAATTCCGGATTAAAAAGTGTGATGTATGCACAAGGTCAAATGTAAAAAGTTAGTTACTCACTTAGGTCCCAATATAACGCTTATGAACGACAACTTTTAAAGTTAATGTGTGAATGAATCTACATTTAGCACCTTTTATCCACCTGGTACACGTGCTATTTGTACCTTATAAACACGATTGAACTTGTATGATGTATAAAAATGGCGTAGGTTCTATTCATGACATAATATACAACTGTAATTACCAGTTTCAGGGTGACAATGACAGCAGTCGGTCGCCGGTGTAGAATTCGTGGCACTACGTTCGGCACAACACGGCACGCACTGGTTGTTCAACCTGCAACAAAAACAACCATCAATTTACAGAAAACTCTTCTGTTAGGGACTGACTGACAGGTAAAACACGGCCGAAACTCCCGGACGCCAGAAGCTGCAATTTGGCATGTATGTTCCTTGGAGAGCATAGGGGCTACTAAAAGAGGAATTTTGGAAATTCATCCTTTCCGAAGGAGGTAACAAGGGAGTGAGTGTTTGTTGCTTTTGCTGTCCGAACAATCAAAAGGACGCAGCAACAGACTAAAGCTAGTACATGTATAAACTTAGCAGTACACTTTAAATTAAAACTGACCACACATAACCATAAAAAAGAAAATTTCACGACACGTTTATAAAATAGGAAAAGTGAAATAGTAAAGCGCGCGACAATCCCAAACCGCTTTGTTAAAGAGACGTTGAAGTAGTAGTTCAGGGTTGTTGAGTGTAAGGCGTTGTGTGAGGCATAAGGCCTGCCCGACGTGTGTCACTCGAGGCCCTTCAATCACGGAGGACCCTCGCTCGCTACGCCACCTCTACGCTCTCAACGAGCGGAAAATAAGAAAATGTTCTAATGCCTTTGAATAAAATGTGCCAACATACAGATGGAATGAGATTCTAAGACGGAACAAAGCGAAGGAAATTAGTTGTAGATAGTAATTCCTTTTAAGATTATCATCGTTACTCGAGGCAGCGATAGCCGAAGAGGGTATCGAGTTCGAATCCACGGCGCGCACCAATGACTTTTCGGAGTTATGTGCGTATAAAATTATTAATTATCGCTTGTCCCGTGCCTCGGAGAGCACGTTCAGCCGTCGGTCCCGGTTGTCATGATTTCATGAAGATCTTTGACAGTCATTATAGGGCGTCAGTACCTTCTAAATAAACTGACACTAGTCTAAACCATGGAATATCGCCATCCCTTCGGTTTGCGGAGATCAGACAGGCAGTCATCATCATCATCATCAGCCTGCCGTAGTCCACTGCTGGATATAGGCCTCTCCAATGGCACGCCACTGAGCCCGATTTTCGGCTCTTCGTGTCTAGTCGCTGCCAGCCACTTTGCGTATATCGTCACTCCACCTAGCCGGAGGGCGTCCTACACTACGTTTGCCAAGGCGCGGTCTCCACTCTAGAACACGGCTACTCCATCGGTTATCGGTTCTGCGATAGATGTGACCAGCCCACTGCCACTTCAACGTGCTAATTCTCTGAGCTATGTCGATTACCTTGGTTCTCTGTCGGATCACTTCATTACGAATTCGATCCTTCAGAGAAACTGCGAGCATAGCCCTCTCCATAGCTCGCTGAGCGATCTTAAATTGGTGGACTAGTCGCACCGTCAGTGTCCACGTCTCGGCACCGTAAGTCATAACGGACCCCAGATTGAAACTGGGATAACGCTAAGAGGATGATGATGATCTTAACTTGAGGCGAAAGATATCTACAGTTTGACATGGGCCTACCTATCATTTATTTTTGCCAATGGCTAATTTTGATTTTTCCGTTTTATAATAGCCAAATTTTGTAATTATCAACATAGTCCTAGCGTTATCCCGGTTGCATTGAAGACTTACACGCCTAGGAGCCCGGGGTCCGCTTACTAGTATAACCCGATATGACAGAATATCCGCTTTCATCCAAATTTTGCAATATGCGCCTAAAATCATTTGCTTTTGGAAAAGTTACTACATTATTCTACTTCGTAGCGTTTCTTGCTAATTAGTAGTCAATTAAAGTGTGATCTACACGGCAAAACATTTTCACGCAAATTTTCAAACACGCTAAATAGTAAATACGTGAGTCTGGGACCGGACCGCGAACATCAGACACTTGTGTTTTCAAAGCGTTTCAAAACGAATTACTGCGTGTATATGTGTTGCGGAAACTTGCTCATTTAATTTACTCTTGAATTTGTGCTACAGGGGACTCGTGCGGTCGGGAGCAGTCGGTTTAGCGGCCAACGCAAATATGTACGCCGGTTGCGTCGGCTTAACAAAAGTATTGTTAAAACTGGATGTTACACTTTTTGTTTTGGCCAAACTGTACGTTACATTAGGCCCACGGCAAGGCCACTTGTTTTGCGATAATATTGTTCTATTTTGAGAGCGTTTAGTTGAATTTCATAGTTGGGGGTGAAGTGGGGTAGTTACGACCCACCTGTCGAGTCTTTTGCTGAACGCTTGGGAGCGAGTCATGTTCAATAGCTATAGTGAAGTACCGTGGTACTCAATTATCTGTTAGTCTTTGTAGAGTATATATTAGAAGTAATATAATTAAACAGTCACACCTATTTAGAGTCTCACTAGCGCATGTAGAGACATAAGTGATTGTAAAAGTGGTATAATCTTTTTTAATTATAATTGCCTTCGCGCAACTTTGTAAGTTTAGTGTAGCCTTATCAAATCATTATACTGTCCACAAGTTTAATATCGATTGATTATACCATGACACATGATACAACTCTATACAATGGAGAATACTCTGCAATGTACAAACAGTGAACTAAATCAAACTGTCTTAATGCTCGTGATCACGACACAACTAATTGATAGGACAACACAAATCCAGAACACATTCCATCGCTGTTGTCACGTTACATGGCTGTAAGACCAGCCATACTAAGCCGTCGTTGTATGTTGCAGGTGTTAAGTGCGGTGACGGATTAAGAATACAAAGCGTCACTGCCAGATTTCAGTCCACGGATGTCGTAGAAGGGACTAAGAGACGTTGCTACACGAAGCAAATCGCAACCTTAAGAAGGACGGAAAGCCTTATATCAATAAGCCTGGCCACCGTACGCCAAATCTTTTTATTGATGACATAATGTTATTGTACTTGTACCATAATTAGGACAGGCACGTGTCCAGCAAAATACTGGGAAAGGCTGTGTGATGAAGTAACCACATGTAACGATACTGGCAAGGTAACAATGTCGGCTGTTTAACACTGCTGGTTGGTATTAAGTAATGCGCTACCAGTCTCTGTAAGTAAAATATCATCGTGGTAAGACATTAGCTTAGAATGACTCCCAAATACAAGATCTGTAGACGAACGCTTTTCACCCATACCACACATGTTTTGTAATTAATGCAAAATATTTTTAATATCAAATTGTATCATGTTAACAAACTATACCGAACAGGAATTGTGTCTTATAGCCCAAATCTTGTCTGCACGTAATCATCCAACCTGACACTAAGTACACCCTCTATAACACAGTAACAAGTCACCTGTCCAATCTAAGCGGCCTGGAGCACGTAGTACAGCTGAACTGTCCGGGGCCGGAGCACGTGCGGCACGTGGCGTCGCACGTGGCGCACGTGGCCGACGTGGGCTCGTAGTACTGCGAGCCGAGGCACTCACTCCATGCACACACAGTAACAACACACTCACCTGTCCAATCTAAGCGGCCTGGAGCACGTAGTACAGCTGAACTGTCCGGGGCCGGAGCACGTGCGGCACGTGGCGTCGCACGTGGCGCACGTGGCCGACGTGGGCTCGTAGTACTGCGAGCCGAGGCACTCACTCCATGCACACACAGTAACAACACACTCACCTGTCCAATCTAAGCGGCCTGGAGCACGTAGTACAGCTGAACTGTCCGGGGCCGGAGCACGTGCGGCACGTGGCGTCGCACGTGGCGCACGTGGCCGACGTGGGCTCGTAGTACTGCGAGCCGAGGCACTCACTCCATGCACACACAGTAACAACACACTCACCTGTCCAATCTAAGCGGCCTGGAGCACGTAGTACAGCTGAACTGTCCGGGGCCGGAGCACGTGCGGCACGTGGCGTCGCACGTGGCGCACGTGGCCGACGTGGGCTCGTAGTACTGCGAGCCGAGGCACTCCATGCACAGCCCGCCGTCCAGCATGAAGCGCGCCGGGCACGACTTGCAGCGCAGCGGGCCCGAGCCCGAGCACTCGCGACAGTAGTGGTGGCAGTGCCGGCAGCCACCCACGCTCTGGTAGAAACCTACGACAAGACAAACCTTGTAGTTACTCAAGCTAGAAACATACATACATGGACTGACGCCTGTTTTACCGAAGGGGAAGGAAGATTAAAAATATCCGCTACTGCGTGGTAATTACCTCAAAATACCCCAAACCAAGGAGGCGCCACAATATTACGTTTTTCAACATATGGTCATATTAACAAAAACGATTCATAGTTACTAAAATTTACGAAAACTTAAACACCAATAAAACATGACATGAACCCATGACATGACATGAAACCAAGATTTTGAAATTATGTGCTAAAGTTATAGCAGCTTCACTCAGCCATATTATTAATTTATTATTTACGCAAGGAATATTTCCAAACCGGCTGAAAAAATCGATCGTACAACCGATATACAAAAAAGGCGATATTTCTGACTTGAATAATTATCGTCCAATCACTCTTATTCCTATATTATCAAAAATAAGCGAAAAGATCATGCATGATAAGATTTATAGGTTTCTTAACAAAAACAGCATAAAAGACAAACAATACGGGTTTAAGAAAAACTACTCAATGACCTTAGCATGTTTTAAATTGAAGAAGACAGTAACGAATTGTTTAAATGGAAAAACAAATGTTGTAGCGATATTCTTCGACATGACTAAGGCATTCGATTTTGTTTCCCATGACACACTATTACATAAGATATAAAAATATGGAATTCGCGGTAATGCCTTAGACTGGATAGAAACATATCTACGTGATCGCCAACAATGTGTAGAGTTTTCAGGATTTAAGGGGAGATAGAGAATATCCCAAAGGTCACCTTATTTGATTAACAACACAGGAGTACCCCAAGGGAGCATTTCAGGTCCACTGCTATTCCTACTATACATTAACGACATGCCTGATATTACAAAACATGAATGTATACTATACGCTGATGATACCGCTGTGTCAGCAGTTATATGCAATCACAAGTTAGTAATATATTACAATATAATCCTCTTGCCCTATGTAGATCAATTATTTTTTACAAGATTTGCGCGCGGTGTCGCCCCTGTGTGTAATGGGTCCCACAACAAAAGGTAGCGTATGTATTATTCGGCTTTATAAGCTGTTCGACAGCAAAGCTCTTCAGTAAAGTTTCATCAAAATCCATTCAGTAGTTTGCATGAAAGAGTAAACATCCACCATTCACACAAACTTTCACATTCATAGGTCGTAAGCTTGCTAACTACGTTGTCCATAAATGAATAGCAACTAATAAATACATCCGCCATGTTTTCCTCGTACTTATCACAATAATCGGCTAATGAAGGAATATAATAAGTACGTGTTTATCTTGGGTTGAACCAATGATTAACGGTCGATCGCGAGCACTATACATTCATTGTGGGAAATTCTCCCCGAATATTGTGGTGGATAATCCATCGATATACATAAATATATGGCGAGCGATTCGGCCGGTAGATACAAGTTATTGTTTAATTTATATACGACAAGCTATTGCCTTGCCCACGCTTATTGTGCTTCGTAACTAATTGTTAGACCATCGTTTCAGCCAAAGACGTCCCCATGGTCCTTTTCCAAGGCTCTCCACACAGACTGATCTTGAGCCACATTCAACTGCTGCCTGCCATCCCAAGTTAAACGAAATTATCGGTCCACCTTGCCAGTTTACCATATCTTTCTTGTGCCAACGGGCACCGCTTTTTCGGTCCATGTGGTAATTAAATAATACCTATTTAAAGTTCCTTTCCTGTATCAAATTTTGTGCAACGTTTTGGTCAACTTAAGCACTACTCCATTTCATTCCTTAATATCGTAAGAGGTGACTAAGGCAAATACACGAAGCAAATAACATCTTGCGGCAACCCATGTAGCCAGCGTGGTATAGCAGGCCAAATCCTTCTACTGCCTCACAATGCTATTGCGATGCTAATTTGGAGAAACCTATGGCAAGCAGTGGACCACAAATGGTTGAAGATGAAAGTCCAAATGTTTTACTTTACTTAAGAAAGCAGTGGACCACAAATGGTTGAAGATGAAAGTCCAAATGTTTTACTTTACTTAAGAGCGTTGATCGAACAGCTACTGCTCTTGCAAAAGTATATTTGCTTGTTTGTTTAATGTAACTGACACGTTGCAACCTGCAATGTAAATGGTACTCTATAACCTACACGAAAATACATAGTTTACCTTGCGGGCACTCTGGATGGCACTCGCCAGCGGCTAGCCTCCACCCCTCAGGGCAGGAGGCGCACTGGTCGCGCCGAGGACCGATGCACGTGCGACACGACAGGTAGCACTTGGAACACGTGCCGCGGTCTGCGTAGTACCTGTACGGACACAGAAATTACGGTATTAAGTTATGGTCTCTAGTTTATTATATGAAAATGAGTAAAAATCTCCAGTTTAATCAGAATCTCGTAAAAAAAGAGTTGGACTGACACTCGTTGGAATCGCAGGCAGCGGGTGGATGCGGGTAGCACGTGGAGAGCCTTGAAGAAGGCCCATGTCCAGCAGTGGACCTGTTTCAGCTGACATGATGATGATGAACAAGTAAGGCTACATACCCCGGGGCGCAGGCAGCGCGGCAGGCCCCAGACTGCAGGCGGAGCGCGGCGGCGCACGCCGTGCAGTTGAGGCGTGACGCGCACGCCGAGCACCCGTGTGCGCAGCGCGAACACCGACCTGCTTCAGCGTAGTAGCCGCGCGCGCACTCCGACACGCACCTGCACACACACACGGGCAAAACCATCCCTTCATCTAGCTCACTATGTGACGCTTATGAACGTCAATTTTTTAAGTAAGTTACTTAATGAAACTCCATGACTCTAAATATACATTTACTGCTTATTCATCTAGGTCACAATGTGACGCTTATGAACATCGATTCTTAAAGTTAATTACTTAACGAATCTCCATGAATCTAAATATTCATTTACTGCTTATTCATCTAGATCACAATGTGACGCTTATGAACATCGATTCTTAAAGTTAATTACTTAACGAATCTCCATGAATTTAATTGTACATTTACTGCTTATTCATCTAGGTCACAATGTGACGCTTATGGACGTCAATTTTTAAAGTAATTTACTTAATGAAACTCCATGAATGTAAATGTGCATTTACTGCTTATTCATCTGGGTCACAATGTGACGCTTATGAACATCGATTGTTAAAGTTAATTACTTAACGAATCTCTAAGAATCTAAATGTACATTTACTGCTTATTCATCTAGGTCACAATGTGACGCTTATGAACATCGATTCTCGACACAAAGCAATATGTAGAACCACGGGAAAGAACGGGCAATAAAACTCGTGGCCAAATGACAAACCCACGTGTCTCGTGGAGGACTAGGTGGTAAACAAACATACATATCACATACAAAATCCCGAAGAAAGAGGTACGATTCACACTAACTTGCGCGATGCAGCATACCATCTCATCTGCATGTTACGTCGTCATACTGACAAGTCGTCTGTGTAGAACGCAACCAACACTGATTGTAACTGACTAACGTAAACGCCTAATGTTACTGGGACGCTGATCCGACGCAACTGACTAATACGAGCGCCTAATGCGACTAGTAGTAAAGATACTATAAAATACTTTGTTTTTGACGAGTTTTATTTGCGTAACATAATTAGGTTTTACAGCGAAAAAATATATCTTTATTAACTGATACTTCAAAAGTTTTTTATTATTTACTGCAGTTTTCTCTGCCGTATTTCAAAATAGATGCGGACCGAATGAAAGTGCTATTCAGTGTGAATTAACCTTCATGCTATTTTAACAACCGTTTTCATTTTTGACAAACTACATATTTACATTCATAGTGCTGGAATATTTAAAACCAAAATAAAACAAAATAAAAATAAACATCTCTTTTATAAACATTCGAATGTTAAGATACTGATGAATCTCTCTAAAAACTGTCACCAAGGTTTTTGACCGAAAACAGTTTGCTTTTGAAGTCGGTTATAAAATTTGGTACGATCGATACGTCCGATCATCAAAAAACATCAACTGTTACCTGCGCTTAATGGTACAGAAAATGCCCGGGATTCGTATAGAAAGCACACGGTTGATTAAGCTGTTTTCCCTACAAACGTTGCCAAGAGAAAAATTGTAACAAAAGGGAGAGGAAGCTTTATCATTACAGCACCACAACGTATCGGAACAAAACGCATCCACGTGAAAATTTCTCGAGAAAAATCACAGAAACACAGCGAACACAATATCACATCGTATCGTATTCATTACATAAAAATAAACATACAACCCGGTCACGTCTATATGCATGCAAAACGTGGTTCGTTAAGGTTTCCGCGTGAAAATTAAATGGAATAACGTAAAGGGTTTTAATTTGCCCTGTCCGGACAAAGAAGTACCGCTTTATGATTTGGATACATCAGTGGTTAAGACAGTTTCACGCTCCGGTTACTTGACGAGACTATTTATGTGAATTACTAGACTGTAAAAACGGCCGAAAGCTTAGGAGTAGAATGTTCTAGATACTTACTTATAGTCCTGTATCAGGTTAGGGCTTTGACAAGTGAGGCAGTTGCTTTCGTTGTCTCCGTAGCAAGAGTCGCAAGCAACGTGGCATTTCTTGCACGCCAATCCTTCAGCGAATTCACCCGCGCTGCACTTGTCAGAGCCGGCGGGCATGCATTTACCCTTCTTATTCAATTCCCAGTTCGGTTCACATGTCAGACAAAACGCGGTCGTACACGTCGAGCAACCGACGGGACATCTAAAACAAACGAAATATTAAAACGTGCTCCCATAAAACAGTAAGGGGAAAAGACAAGAGAAATGAATTACGAACCTCATACATTCTTTCCTCTTCTTGTCAGCGTAATACCCCGCGGGACAAGACGTGACAC
Source organism: Euclidia mi (assembly GCA_944739405.2). Taxonomy (NCBI): domain Eukaryota; kingdom Metazoa; phylum Arthropoda; class Insecta; order Lepidoptera; family Erebidae; genus Euclidia; species Euclidia mi. The sequence continues at coordinate 6,140,671 of OX123181.2, read as the reverse complement.
ATCGGCCGTCTAGCGCGTAAGTGGAGGGGTGACAGGTCACGCACTGCGCTTCCCCGGGCCCCTCACAAGTGTCGCAGGTCTCGTGACACTTGGCGCACATGTAGTCCTCAGTCTCGTAGTGCGCGCCGGGGCACGACGCGAGGCACGTGCCGTCGTGCAGCACCAAGTGATGCTCGCACGACGTGCAGCCGTCAGCTCGCTCGGAGCAAGTCGCGCAGTGCGCCGCGCACGGACGACACACTGACGCTTCGCTGTCCTCCCAGTAGCCGTCCGGACACTGCTGGAGGCACACGGCTAAGTCGGCCACTAGCAGATGTGCAGGCGCGCACGTCAGACAGGAGTCCTGTCCGGGTCCGACGCAGGTCTCGCACGACTCGTGGCACGGCCAGCACACGCCGCCCTGGTTGGCGTAGCTCCTCGGTGGGCAGCGCGACACGCAAGCGTCGTCGAGACGATAGTGTTTACACGCGATGCACTGCGTGGGTCCTTTTCCGTAGCATCCTTGGGCATCGCATTCGGGGTCACAGTCGTGCACGACGCGTTTGTCATTACTATCAGCGAGGACGTTCTCCCCATGCGGTGAAGGGACGTTGTGTCCATCGAGACGAGCCACCGCCTTCTCCGGGTCGGAGCCGGCGGCGAATAAATTAGGGAAGTTTTGGTAATTGGCAAACGCGTCAGTGTTGTAAAAAGAATCTCCGATAGTTTCATAACCGTCAGCGGCTGTGGGGAAGGCGAAAGACGGCGCTGCCGCCGACGGTCTTTTCGACCGTAGCCTCACCGGGTCGACGGCTGTGCCGTAGAAAATGAGCTGCCATTTCTTGAGTATACCGGGCTGGTTAACGTGTCTGTTGCCCGCGTTGACAATCTGCAACTTCCACCTACCCTCAGCGTGCTCACCCCAGAAGTGTACGCTGAGGAAGGGCCAGTCATCGAAGTTAGAACTGACGACGTCGCGAGGCCTCTCGAACAACAGAGTGGATATGGTTCCCATTGGAGATGTTAACAGTATCCGTAGGTTGCCTCTAGGGAAGAATCTCAAAGAGATTTTACATTGTACGTGTTCGAGGTAGCGGACCTCATTGACGGTCCCACTGCACCCATTCACATCCATGTGTGTGGTCAATGTGTAGCCGAACGTCGACTCGATCTGCTTGTCTTCGTTGATCTCTTGTGATTTACAGATGTGTTGTGGTGGCACTGAAACCCATTGTTCTGCTAGGTTGACCATCTCCGAGGCATCCATCAGACCGTAGCCAAATTTATGACTGACTTTCCTCTTGACACCGTTCACAATCCAGCCACCTTCCTTTTCTAACGGTTGTGGTCGTGATGTCATGACAACTAGGTACTGCATGTCTCTCCACGTCAGGTCAGGGTTTGCTTCGAGAGCTAGGGCGCAGATGCCGGCAGCTAGCGGCGCTGAGGCTGAAGTGCCAGTATGTTCCACTGTACATATATGATCTGAGCGCAACCGGCCGTCCATGTCAACGGTAGCCACACTCTTGTCGTGACCCGGGGTGCCCGAACTGTACGTCGTGGCGAGAGTAGATGAGCACTCTTCCAAGTACCAAGGCTTGTAACCACCTTGCGTCGCACTAGAGATAGATAAGGTGAATATACTGTTGGTGTAACCGTCACAGTTGCATGAGTCTGTGTGTCTGCCGCCATTGCCTGAAGCCCATACAAAGATGGATCCTTTGCCGCGACGGCCGCTTGTCACGCCGTAGATGAAAGCTCTAGAACAAGACGTAATCTTTAGACCTGCATTCAAACCTATCTAAAAATTAAATTAGCTGTAAATATGTTACCTCCTGGCCAGTGGACCTGGTCCGTCGACGGTTTTGCCATCGTCTTCAGGGCCCCACGAGGCGCTGTAGATATCGATGTGGTCAGGGTTGAGGCCCAAGGCCCTGGCTTCCACGGCGTCGTTGACGACCCCGTCCAACATCCTGACGCCTCCTATACTGGCGTTGTAGGCGATCCCTACGCCGCAGTACTGGTTATAGGCGACGGCGGCCACTTCGCCGGCGCACCGCGTCCCGTGCTTGTTGTCTCCGTTGTCTTGAGGCATGGGGTCGTCATCGTTACCGTTGATGTCTGTTGACGCGTTGGGGTCCTATGACAAAGAACAGATTTTACCATATTACTAATACTAACCTGGAATCGAAACTGCAAGACACTTAATGACGAATGACACTTACGTTTAATTAGCTTTAAAAGCTTATTGCTTTTAATATTAACAACAAATAAAATACATTATCTGAGCCTTTCTCAAAATAAATAATAAGTGCTAATTACTCATGCAGACTGCACGAACGGCATTCTTAATAAAAAAGGTCATTGGGCATATCTGACCCGCTTTGCGAACAGTGGCGGACATTAACCAAAATAGTTTTAAGCAAAGTGGAATAATATGACCTTTTATTGCATATAATTGTTTGATTAAAATTCGTACATGTACAAGATCCTTTAAAAAAGAAAACAAACGGTATCAAAGGTTTTTATTTCATCTTATAAAGGCATAAAAAAAATATCGAAATGAGCTTCAGATATATGTTATACGCTGTCTCTTTCGCACATTGAACAGGGCTTTTTGCACATTAAATAGCTGCGCCCATATCGCTAGCATTGTTTATTATCTGTCTTAGGCCATACACCAGGAAGCAACTGGCGCACTCGCTGCCTTTATAAATGATCTTATGATTGCTTTGGATCAAATTGAATAAAAAATATTTTAATGAATTAGCATTTTATTTTTCTTACCTATATCAATTAATAAGCGGACGCCCGCAACTTCGTCGGCTTCATTCAGTGATTCCGCGGGAATATCGGGATAAAAAGTAGCCTATAACCTTTCTTATGAATGTGGCTATCACACACAAAAAGTTTTTTTCAAATCGGATCGGTACTTTCAGTGATAAAGAGTATGGATATATATGTAACGGTAAGAGTGAATAATTGAAGATTATTAATAATTATCTATTATTATTAATAATTACCGAAAGTCGAGGTTAAAGTGATAAATTTATCGGTTACATTTGTCGGTTTTATTAATAATTTAACCCTAGTAGTGATAAATGTAATAAGTGGCCAATTTTATGTACCACGAAAGACTTTCTTGCTTTGTTGTTTGCTTAGTTTGCAGCTGCAAGCTGAGTTGACGGAGCCCTGCTTCGCAGGGCTCCTATTTTGGGTGCAGGGTCACAAGAGAACCTAACATAACCTATTAAGTTTTCTGAGTGGATAAGTTTCCTAAGCGGACGAGACTTTTAAATGATATTTTGTAGAACGTTTTTTTTTTTAAATATCCCTAAATAAATACCTGCTGGTCCAAAAATATTGGGTTTTATTTATTTTATAACTTTTACCAATATGTGTCGTGAATTATAATAATTACTACTAAAAGTAATAAATTTTGATCGTTTATTCACATTTACCAAAACATGTGGTTATTATTAATAATTTTGTAAAAATATTAATAATTTTCAATTAATCAGATTTACCGTAACATATACATAGATAACACTTGATTTTTTTGAGATTACTGTAGCTCACATTAATGCGACTAATGCCATAGTAAATTAGAGCCATAGATGAATACACTCTGCTATATTTCGTTTGTGTCCGCCATGGGTATGGTTTCCATACTAAGGTGCCCATTTACCTTTTGCTTATATTCATAAAACAAGATGAGAAAAACGATACTGAAATAAAATTTGTATTCGGCGGCAAAATTATTGACTAATTACTTAATTATATTGCCAATGTTAAATTTCATGATTCGTTGAATTTCGGGGACAAATAATTAATGTCATAAATTTCAACCCGTTCCAGCGGGTCTTTGTTTTTCCTAATTAAATTCAAGAAATTTTGCACAACTCAATGAATATTATGATCGCAACGTCGACTAAATACCGTGAGAATATTTTTGCACATATTATTGGTATTGTTACTGACGGGGTAACGGAATTGGAAGGAAACACCGAGTAGCACTGATGACACTTTATTCGACTTGACACACGACGCGCCGTTTAATTTCGACGCGGACAGCACCAACACAAGCGTCTTTTGCACTGCACTTTTCACTGCACTTCACTGCACTTCTTCACTGCACTTTACTGCACTATACTTTCACTTTCACTTTATTTTACTACTTCTTCTTTCTTCCTTTTCTTCTTCACTTTACCACTTTTCAACTTTAACTGGCGCTTAGCGCGTCTACACCGCCTTATATACCCCTAAGAATGTTCTAGATCTACTAATTTCGATTGTCTTTTCGTTATTCAATTGTTTTTCCATCTTCTGTCTCTTTTTAACCTTTCCATTCCTTCCTGAAGCTTCTAGAATTTTCTAATTTTCATTCGAAATATTTAAATAATCTTTTTTTTTAATATTTGCCAAATATTCATAAATATTTTCCAAATTTCATAAAAACCAAAATCCACATAACTGTTATGACTGGGATTTGAACCCACGCCATCAGAACGTGAACGGGATGCGTTATCCGCACGGCCATCGCCTTGTTGTAGATCAGATACTATAACAATAAATTCTTCTATCCCCCAAGGAAGTGTAATAGGCTGTCTCTTATTTTTATTATACACAAACGACCTACCTAACTGTATAGAAGGGCCGTGTGTCCTATTCGCGCGGATGATATTTCTTTACTCATCCCATGCCAAAACGCTTTAAATATAAACCTAATTCTAAATTCTATCCTCGAAAAGACATCAAAATGGATGGCAGATCACAACCTAGACCTTAATTTCTCAAAAACCAAATTGATGAGTTTTCATCCCCGTCAAAAACCACCCTTACACCTAAATTTCTCATATAATAATATAAAATTAGAAGAAGTTACAGAATTCACTTTACTTGGTTTAAACATAGACACACACTTAAATTGGAAATGTCATAAGTATAAAGAAACTCAGACTCAAATTATCAAAATTTTCTTATGCCTTGCGTGAAATTAAGAAAACTACTGATATGCATACGGCCTTGATAACATATTACGCATATGCCTACTCAAGGCTTAGTTATGGCATCATACTTTGGGGAAATAGCACAGATACACCAACACTTTTCACATTACAAAAAAAACTTATTAGGATACTGGTCAACACAGATAAAACCGACAGTTGCAAACCCCATTATCAAAAGCATAATATTCTAACCTTAGCTTCCATATATATATTAGAAATGTGTAAATTTGTACGTAAATATCCAGATTTTTATAGTAAAAGACAAGACATCCAAACAAAATATTCATTACGCCATAAAATCGCCTAAATCTACCCACCTCTAAACTAACTATGCACGCAACAAGCCCATTCGTTATGACAATAAAAATATATAATAATCTCTCAGAATATTTAAGAAATTAACCAAATGATCAGAAATTCATATACAAGTTAAAACAAATATTAATAAATAAAGCGTATTATACAATAAATGAATACTTAACTGATAAGCATATACTGTAGTAAATAATGTTAAAATCAATGCATTTACATAGGAAGTAAATTGAATACACAATTTGTAATTTTTAAGAGTATAAAGTTAGAATAGATTTGTAAAATAATTACAAGAAAATAGATAAGTACCTACATAATGATTTAAACCTAACTAAAATTATTACTTTACCGATATTTGAGCTCTATGTGACTTCATCCTCTCTCCTACGCTGCCGTGCCCTACAGGGTCCATAATGAACTGTATACCTATTTTTATAACATCTATGTAACATTATGGTGTGCAATAAACGTATTGAGTATTGAGTTGTCAATGACCGGTGAATTTGGCGAACACTTGATACAGAGTGTATACGGCATCGAACTAAAAACTCATTTCAAAATAATAAAATAGTCTTCAAACCTCTTTGCTAATTATTGTGTTTCGTGACGACGGTTTGACATGACACCGGCCGTTACAGTATTTTTGAAATGCGTAGCTGCTTTACCTTGCGTAGGGTCACTTATACGTACTTGCCTAGGCAGCGATAGCCTAGTGGAGATACCAACAGATTGTCATGCAGAGGGTATCGGCATGTATCGGGTTCGAATCCACGGCGCGCACCATTGACTTTTCGGAGTCATGTGCGTATTGAAATGTTAATTATCGCTAGCCCCGTGCCTAGAGCACGTTAAGCCTTCGGTCCCGGTTATCATGATTTCATGAAGATCTTTGACAGTCGTTACAGGGCGTCAGTACCTTCTAAATAAACTGACACTAGTCTAAACCATGGAATATCGCTATCCCTTCGGGTTGCGGAGATTAGACAGGCAGTCGCTCCGTGGAAAAGCTAATTATCAGCCAAATCCGATTAGACGGACGCGGGCGAAGCGGACCCCAGATTGAAACTGGGATAACGCTAGGAGGATGATGATGACTTATACGTACTTACTTATATTAGGCTTGTGTCTTAAAATGTAATTATTGATTTATTCGATCCTTTATTATATTTTAAACCGAAATAACTGAATTTTTCTTCAAAAATCGATCAGCAACATTACTAATTACCTACAGCTTTTAAAAACCATCAGGGCGCTTGACTGTCGTCACGACGTGCAAAACAAAACAAACCGTGAATGAAGTCTGGTCTGGTGTACCCACGTTTATTTCTTTTAATTCGATAACTTAATGAACTCCACGTTTTACAAAAAAAGATTTTACTCGGATGCGGGTACACAGTTTGATGTTTTAGTTGTGTTAACTACCAAAACGTCAACAACAATGGCGGACGCACCAGAGAGGTTGGACGTTTAGACTAGAGAGAACATGCTCGCCATATTTCCATATACCGAACGTGCAACATGTAATGTCAGTTGGTCTTAGTTGGTTAATCATAACGTCAAATTACGCGTCTCATTTAAAGAGGCATAGACTCCTTACAGACTCATATCTTTGACTGCATTCTCTAAATAGCCGTGCTGTAAATCCCATCATTAAGGAGTGATGGGATTTGACAGTGAAAGGAGATATCGATGTTTTTAGAAACTATCGGACATGAATGTAAAACTGAATCGTACCCGCAAGCTTCGGCGTGGCAGTCGGTTGCACTCACGCCAACTGGGTTGTCAAAGTATTTCACTGCTGTACTAATATTTACATAAAGGCGAATCATTTGTGCTGGCGGATCCCAAATCGGATTACCTCCAACTCTAAAAAAATCGAGCAGTGTCCAACGTAAGCGATAGCAAGCAACGTGATATGATGCGACGCACACAAATTGCCAAAGCCTGCCGCATTAGCCAATCTGGTATAATTCGTACAATACATAATCTAAGTGACAGTTTCTTAGCATCTCATCGCAACGCATCGCTCATTAGTTTATGAATACTTTTTGTCAATAGATTTTATGGCTAAAACGAACAATTAAACACGTGAATTTTTTTTGTACTGTCTGTCTGGCAAGTCTTTGCAAAGCACTGTCCAGCGTCGACAGCAAAAACTACAATTTCAATATTTTAGTTCTTTACTTCTCCGGCTTAAATATATCGACACATACTAAAGACATTTGACCAAAAATATTTATCGATAAATCATCACTGTTACGAACAACACTCTGTTTCCTAACTCTATGTTTTGTCTACTGTTTGGCTACCACGACGCTGCTATAAGAGCGTGCTGCTAAACCTATCAACAGCTCTTTCTATCATACTGCATGTGCCATTAGAAAGAAGATATCAAACATAGTAACCCCTGTTGTTATTTAGTGTTACTTCTATGACTTAAGGTTATATTTCTTTGGGACGCACCGTGTGACGTATGCTTTCTAACTGGTGTTCACCAGAGAGGTTGGACTAGGTTTAGACTAGAGAGAACATGCCCTATAAATTTCCTTATACCGAACGTGCAACATGTAATGTCAGTTGGTCTTAGTTGGTTAATCATAACGTCAAATTACGCGTCTCATTTAAAGAGGTATAGACTCTTTACATACTCATATATTTGACTACATTCTCTAAATAGCCGTGCTGTGATCTGTCATCAGTGTAAAATTTGTTGGACGTTTGTGTTTACATTTTTAATAACTTTTTTGCATTTAAATAGTAAGTAAGCTTATAATAATTAAATAGTGTACTTATTATTTAATACACATCGAGTATGTGATATCGGGATGTGGATGCCGCTATTCTCGGAACGGAAATAACAGGAGAAACTTTATCTTTTAGCAGTGAGTCGGAATTTTCCAACAAATTTATTTACTTTTCTCGTATTAATGCTATAATGAGTGTTAAGTTTACACAATATCATTGTATTGCAAATCAAAGGAACAGCTTGCATACGTATGTGTTATGAATTTAACTCACAAATTGTTATTTTGTACATTTATTGATTTAATAGCCTTAGTGATGGGATTTGACAGTGAAAGGAGATATCGATGTTTTTTGAATGAGGGATAAATACGGAAACTAACTATCGGACATGAATGTAAAACTGTAGTTGGAAGCGACAGCGGATAGCTGCGGTTGCTAAGTTGGCAATAAACAAAGACGTCCAGCGGTCTAATTGTCTATCGCGCGTTTGATAGTAAGCGCTGTTTAATGTACATAATTTACTTAGATACCTACCTTAAAAGTAGCGTCTATTAACCTAAAGCCAAGTGTTCCAGTGTACGCGCGTGTGTGTAGGCTTACATTTTTGCATCTATAAAATAGTAGATGGATTAGGTATGTGAGTAGCATTTTTTTTTATTATTAAGAAGGTGTTTTATATAACAGGTTGCCTATTAATGACGTCACAAGAAAACTTTGGATAAATGCCGTTGGACGGCCTAGTTTGATTTAGCAGAAGTACCACCTTATTTGTCCGTGTGGTGACGGATTAAGAATACGAAATGTCACCACCCCATATCATCCCATGGGTGTCGTAAGAACCGACAGAGGGAGCATATTATGCAGAGAACAACACTGCAAGAGAAGGAAAACTTGATATAAACCCTATACCAACCCGTTTGGCCAGCGTGGTATAGTAGGCCAATTCCTCCTTTCAAAGGAGAGGCCTAGTCCAGCAGTGGACTATTAAGGCTGATATGACCACCTTATTTGTTCACGTCATTTTGAGAAAGACTGTTTTTAAAGACAGAAAGCACATGGCGTCGTTTAAAACCGAAAGCTGTGCCTACATTACTTTTATGCCCGGACATTGCACACCCTGTAGAATTATTTATCCAAAGCTAAACAAAAAGTGTGTAATTTTAGTTTGAACATATTAATAAAATATAATAATTACAACGATTTTAATTAATCTACCTACTTCTATATTATTTATCATATTAGTGCTATCCTGACTGATCAAAGACGTCTTGCATTGTAGTCCGCTACATAATATTCTACCATTAAAATATAATATTCCTTCACATTCACACAACATTATCTGGTCCCAAACTAAGCATATCTTGTACTGCGAGTACTAGACAATCGATAAACATGCATATATACTTTTCTGTAAATATATTACATATTATAGGTACATAGTACCATCCAGACCAAGACCAACATCCATATTCATGCACACAAATGTTTGACTTGAGCGGGAATCAAACCCGCAAGCTTCGGCGTGGCAGTCGGATTACCTACAACTCTAAAAAAATCGAGCAGTGTCCAACGTTAGCGATAGCATGCAACGTGATATGATGCGACGCAAACAAATTGCCAAAGCCTGCCGTGCCGCATAAGCCAATCTGGTATAATTCGTACAATACATAATCTAAGTGACAGTTTCTTAGCATCGCATCGCAACGCATCGCTCATTAGTTTATGAATACTTTTTGTCAATAGATTTTATGGCTAAAACAAACAGTTAAACACGTGATTTTTTTAGTTCTGTCTGTCTGGCAAGTTTTTGCAAAGCACTGTCCGGCGTCAACAGCAAAAACTACAATTTCAATATTTTAGTTGTTTACTTCTACGGCTTAAATATATCGACACATACTAAAGTTAGATATTTGACCAAAAATATTTATCGATAAATCATCACTGTTACGAACAACACTCGGTTTCCTAACTATGTTTTGTCTACTGTTTGCCTACCACGAGGCTGCTATAAGAGCGTGCTGCTAAACCTATCGACAGCTCTTTCTATCATACTGCATGTGCCATTAGAAAGAAGATATCAATCATAGCAACTGCTGTTGTTATTTAGTGTTACTTCTATGCCTTAGGTTATATTTCTTTGGTGTTCACTGTCACAAGAATAAATACATTATTATATGATTTAAAACCATTGACATATATATTACTGCGTTTAAAACCCTTATCATACCACACTTATCACTTTAATCTTAACTTTTTATAATAAGTAATGAACTTCATCGACATGTACAAATAATAATGAATCTATAGATACTAAAATCAAACCAATTCATTCTTAGTGGACACTAGCCTTTTGTGAGCGAAAACTTCTACACGAATTACCAACTGAGACATTATTGTGCGTAGCTGTAATTTCGAATATTCCTTTTCATCGACAAGTGGAAATATGGAACTAACAAGGGTTTTCGATAAGTCACGTGGTCAACAAAGAACTAATTGTTTATGTTACCAGGGCAACCAAACGATAGAAGAAATGAGTAGCGAATGACACTTGTCTAGGAACTCAGCAATGAATACAGATTTACATAGAAGCGTAGTTCTTAAGGATTTCGTGTGCCGATTTCAAGTGTTCTGCCTCCAGTTTAGTTCGTAGTTGGAGCTGTTGGCGGCGCTGGCGTCGTTCTCAGTCTCTCTTGCTCTCGTAGTTAAGATACACAGGAGGAACGTTCGTCTCTCTTGCTCTCGTAGAGACAGCTGTCACAGCGCAACTGCCACGCCGCCAAGCGGCAAATTCGGTCACAGAAAGTTTGTCTTCAGAGTGCCCATAGGAAATGCGCCTCTATGTAAATATCTGAGCTCTTTGCTCAGGTTATTAAAGTATAACAAAACAAGTACGGTACACATAAATTTCATCCACCCTTTAAAAGTGCAATATAACTGCCACAACACATAACGTGTTAATTTCGCGCGAACACTTATCTCCACGTAACACGTACGCATACAGCGTACAGAATAATGCATCAAGTTACAAAACAAATATGAAACATTATTCAGGCAACATATTCAAAAAGTAGCGTATCATTATTCTCACCGTAGCGTTCTGTTTGCACACATAAATATCACATGTTTAAGTACATGATAATTTCTTTTGCGATAAAATTACACACCCACACGAAAATCACGTAGTATTTATAGTCTACACACAACTCATTCATAAATAATGACGACCGGTCGGCGCAGCGGGAGTGTAAGCGACTGTTACGTCGAATTTTTTCGAAGGTCACGGGTTTGATTCCCGCTCAAGTCAAACATTTGTGTGCATGAACACATGACAAACATCCATGATGTTTGTCTTGGTCTGGGTGTTTCTATGTATAATATGTATGTATTTACAAAAAAAAGTAGGTATATATGTATGTTTATCCATTGTTTGTTTGTTTTTCGTGTGAGCGTGTGGCCAACTCTGGTGTCGGAGTTTTCAGACCGCCCGAAGGCCTCAGGGGGTCTGAAAACCATTATCCATTATCTAGTAGGTACCCATTGTGCAAGCCATAGTTTGGGACTAGATGGTGTTGTGTGAATGTGGTAAAAAAACAAAAAAATACGACCTGAGTTTTGTATAATTCGTATTCATAGCACAGCCCTTTCTTAGAATCGCTATATCGAGAACCAAAAACCTCAATGAAATTCAAAAGTCAATCAATTTTATTCGAGCGCTATTAATCAAAGCTCTATGTAGATGTTATACGCTTTCTTTTGTAGGCGAATTTCGTAACTCAGTTTCAAAGAGCAAGTTGAACTTAACTTTAGCAGTCTTGTCTTTACTACAGCTGTTAGAGATCAAGGATACTATGATCAGCCTATTTATACTGTCAATCAATTTGTACGAAGTCAAAGAGCTCAGATATTTACATAGAGGCGTATTTCCTATGGGCGCTCTGAAGACAAACTTTCTGTGACCCAAATTGCCACTTGGCGGCGTGGCAATCGCGCTGTGACAGCTGTCTCTACGAGAGCAAGTGAGACGAACGTTCCTCCAGAGTATCTTAACTACGAAAGCGAGAGAGACGGACAAGGACGCCAGCGCCGCCAACGACGCCAGCGACGCCAACGGCGCCAACTACGTTCTAAACTGGAGACAGTCCCCACTTGGAATCGGCACAAGAAATTCTTAAGAACTGCGCTTCTATGTAAATCTGTATTCATTGTCAGTACTATGATTAGAACTGGAACATAAATAGAAAATGATAAATTGTCCGCGACAGAATCTGTTAAACGTAGTCCAATATCTGATAATATATCGCACAATTCCACATATTAGTTAACGTTGTAGGCCGGTACGCGTATGATTTACGCAACTCAAATGATTAACGGCAAAATAAATATACAACATATTTCATCACTTTTTTTCGCGTGTAATATCTCAAGTTATTGTTTATGTTACTTGAGAATGAGCCTTTCAGCTAAACGGTATCATAAACATCTGACTGGCATTGTGTAGAGTTAAAGACGTACGAACAAATAACGAAAACCGTATGTAAAGACTAATACGGATCTAATGTAATAACTTCAGAACTCAATAACATCCATCGTCATCATGTCACACTGAAGGGCACGGGCCTCTTCTGGCTATGAGAATAATCGTATGAGTTCACCACGCTAGCCAAGTGCAGGTTGTTTGACTTTACATTACTTTCGAGAACATTAGAGAAAACTCTTTGATATGCAGGTTGCCTCACAAATGTTTCCTTGACCTTGAAAATGTCAATGTCCCATTCGAACATCACGACACTGCGTAGTATGTTAGTCCCTTACCAGGCTATCGCTGCTTACACATATCATACATATCCATACGAAGTACTTTTCACGTGTGCGGCTTTACTTTTGTTCGCTTTGGTTATAGCGCAGGTTCAGCGCCGCGATACCAACTAAAAGGAAAATCGCGCGACAGTGGCGGATTAAATGGCGTGTATTACGTGATTCTGACGGGTTTGTGGCGCACCTATACGTGCTCTATTATTGATACGGGCTCTGTCCGCGGTGGGTTTTACACGGAGATACCAGTGAAATACATAACACCTGTAGTACCTTATACTATAAACACGTATAGACTTTCTTAATAATTTTCGTAAGTACATGACAGTTGACATAAAGGGTAACGGCACTTGCATATAAATATATTATTTTGTAAATAAATACAATATTTTGTAATTCATTAAATATTTCACCCGATAGGCTAATTAGTAATATTGAATTAATGTTCCGTGTCAAAGTAATTTTATAAAAGATTAAACATCATAATAATTAGTTTAGTCATTATTAAAGAAAACCTAATAACTGGCCCTTTACCCACAATTCCGGTATTAAAATTGGCAAAAAAGTGACGAAGAATGAGATGAACTAAGTCTTACACCACGTTATTAAGATGATCTTACGGTAAGATTACTTACATAGTTCTGCGCTAAGTCTGGATGGTTGGTCTGTATACCATCGTCCAGGATGGACACGACCACGCCTTTGCCCGTGTAGCCCTTCTGCCACGCAGGAGACACATTCATGTCCAGCCCATCTTTGGCACCGCCGTTCTGCACAAAAAAAGGTATCCAATTAATATAACATAGAAAATATCACAATCTATCATAAAATATCTTAAATTTAAACTGAAAGCGGTTACACGCCGCACACCTAACATTTAGCACCAGTACACCACAGATATCCAGGAACCTTTAAAGCAGATATGAATTAATTATAAGTTCATTCCCATAACATAAATATGAAAAGTAGCGGCTGACCAAAACCCGATCAACACATAACATGATTAATTGTCACTAATTACGTTGTCCACAAAACTACTATGTGGCGAACAATTTTGGTTTAATATATGAAGCACATTCTCGTAACATCATTATCGCTCAAGAAGTTTCAACAAAAATTGCTGGCGGACCCCTAAAAGATTATGTTTTTATTTCGACCTTAGAAGAAAGGATATCTGAATATAAAAAAAATACTTGCGGGACTGACAACGCACAGTCAAAGCCATTGAGCGCAAGAAGAGGAAATTTAGCATGTATAATTCTTGGGGAACCTGCACTGAGAAGGAATTTCACGAAATTCCCATGGGATCGGGCAAAAACGCTTAAAATTAAAAATGTGCGGGTAGAGCTGCGGGCATACGCTAGTAATATATGTATATGTACTATTGTTTTAATTTCATCAGTTTATGAACAATAACATATTAAAATATAAAGTGATTGGTGCGCAGGTTATTTTCATTTGAAATGCGCTATGGAATGCAGGGCTTATCTAGTAACCATCAAATAAGTATTTATTTTACTTTTTATGTAAAACCCAAGCTATAATGTCGCCTAAGGTTGACGCATACTTTTGCCTAATATTATTATGTCTTGTTTACGCAAATATACTAAAGTTTCTAACAAAATCTTATTGAAATTCTATCTGCTTCTCGCATATCGCAGAGACCCTGACACAAATGTGCGCTCGATGCACTTTCTTGGATTAAAGCCGCTGTATCAGCTTTGCATAAATTATATGGTAAAGAAATGCAGTACCTATAGCTGGTAGAAATTTAACATAACTAGACTTCATCGACGGCTGTGCCAGTGTGAGAGTAGGTAATCGCAGTATACATTTTCCTATGCTACTTTCTAGACTCCTAACTACCTCCAAATACAAAAATCATAATATAAAGCTCCGTTGTAAAGTTAACGAGAGTCAAACAAACACACTTTCGAATTTATAATATTTGTATGGATTCGCCATTTACCCGACACTAAACATAATGGCCACAATTCAGGGCCTGTTCTCGTAGCAAAAGCTCGTAGGCAACATTTCGTAGCCAAATTATGGTGGGTATCAAACCTAGAAGTTTACAATAATCGTCATGCTTTCTATGGACTAACATATGCAAGCCGCCAGTTTCGCAGCGGGCATATTGAGCCGTACGGCCGCGCCGTTCAATTTTATAAGCCTGTTGAATATCCCAGCGCACGGCTAGGGCGCCTCGTTATCTTTACGTTATCCTCTTTATTCTGCAGCCTATCCTTTTCATATACGAGTACAAGCTACGATGTCGTAAATTGAAAGAAGCATAAGAGTATCTGAAAATCTAGTTTTTATTCGAAAATAAATATATCATCATCATCAGCCTTTAACAGTCCACTGCTGGACTAGGCCTCTCCTTTCCAAGGAGGAATTGGCCTACTATACCCCGCTGGCCAAACGGGTTGGTATAGGGTTTGTATCAAGTTTTCCTTCTCTTACAGTGATGTTCTCTGCATAATATGCTCCCTCTGTCGGCTCTTACGACACCCATGGGATGATATGGGGTGGTGACAAACCGTATTCTTAATCCGTCACCACACGGAGAGATAATAAATATATATTGCTATCAAAATATGTATGCAGTCTCTATCTGCTACAAAGTTTATTTAGTAAATTCATAATTATAACCAAAACACCGGTCCAACCGCTACGCTTGCATGGCATTACTTGACTTATCATTGACTGTTATTTAGTTTTATGTAACTGTGAACTTTCTTCGTTGTATTCTGTTAAGTTTTCCTTCGCCATATACAAATACACTGTCATAAATATCTTCACTATTATATACACCGTTTAGATTGTTCATTTGATTGACCGTCAAATTACACCAGCTTGACGAGTACTAACTAACCTCGAGGCGACTGACCCCTTAATAAAAGTATTATTGCTTGCGATTTCGAATCTAAATGACTTTGTAAATAAACGGTATTGCTATTACCTTATATATGACTGTATATACGTACCAAGTACCACTGCTCCTTGAACAGCGGGTCAGGGAAGAACGACGAGGCGGCGAGTGCCCGGTAGTGGGGCCGGTGCGACTGCAGGCGGCGCGACAGCTGAGAGAAGGCGCCGCGCTGCTCGTACGCCGAGTAGTCGCGCTTCACGCGCCGCTTCTCACGCTGCTGCTCGAACCACCGCACCTGCGACGATCAACACGCTTGGTGAGTAATGGTGCCTACAGATACAAGTAAGGCAGCGCAAGGACTATGGCTACGGTATCAGTGACACTAGCGGAAGATCAGATGCTTCATCGCAAGCGTATTTCACCACTGATATAAACCACTTTAAAAGCACACGCATTAAGTTTGGCTGCAGTGGTTACTATCGGTTGCACTATCTGCCTCCCTGCCTACCCGCACTTAATTCATAATAATGCTATTATTACACTTATCAATAAACAATGAAATTAAGAAAAACCACAGCCAGCACAGCTACACACGCACACTTTAATATACAGTGAAAAAAGAAAATTAATAAAAAGTTGATGTGTTCAAAGTCCATAGTCTTTGAGTCGTTGCTAACAACGGTCAAGTTGATAACACAGCCACCGAGGCCCAAAACTTTACTCATCCGACTCAACTGCTAATAACAAGCTACCTTCTAACATAGTGTAATACGTCTTTACCTCAATATTTTCACGACGAACTTTTGTATATTTTTTCATTCACAATTTTTCATGGACCTATTATTTTTATCACTACCAGCCGTCTCACTGGAGGATAGAAACGTTTCCTTCCCTTTCATCTTCTCATTCGTATAAATAAAAAGCAAATAAAGATTTTAAGCTGCAGTTTTATAGTTTACAGACAGTATATTTAGTAAAATTAGTTAATTTTATTCATATTCTTTGCATTCCTGTAAAATGATACACTTTTTAACATATAAAGCAATAACAAACAACTACTGCAAGCTTTCCATGACAAAAGCTTTAAACAATCGTGTATATTTACGTGTGAACCTCTCACTACATTATACAACATCTAAAGAACTAGAAGTAAAAACAAACATGGAACACAAGCGCTCACTACGAACGTAACAGTATCAACAAACATCGCAAACGATATCTTAGTAAACACAACAGTTTACTTGGACATAATGACGCATTAGAAAACTAATTAAAACAATCTGTTTAACAGCCATTAGCTTGTAGGGTAGATGCACCAGTTAGCGGACTTTAACATGCAATTACGACGTTTAGACACATCTGGACGACTGCCAAACAAAAGGACGAACGCTGCATTCAGTTCTTAGGAATCTTTAGACACAATCAATTGTGACAGATGGTGCATTTGGCAAATGCTGCGTTTGTAAATCCAGATAATAAGATTGCTTTGGTACTGACCGATCCCTCATGAGAAAGGTTGGACGGAGGTCCGGCACGCCCGCAGTTTTATCGCTCGCCCACCCAAGTCGGCCCCAATGCCCCAACTCGCCTTGTTACCGCACTCGCCACAAAGACACAAAACCGTCATGCTACGTTACCGAACGAAACTTTTGTTCGCAATAAATCTGACCAGTGATACAAATAGAGCGGCCCTAATTTTTACCCAGTGTACCCAGTACATCTGGTCACGTATTTGTACACCACTAGTTAATATTGGAGTAAACGCTTTGGCGGTGCGCTAACCCTTTTAGGCTTATTGATTGTTTCAGAGAGCCTCTGAGAGATATTGTATTTTGGTCAAATATTTGTCATTTTAACGTGAGCATACAATAATATATTATTGAGAAATATTGAGTTAGAATAAATAAACACGAGAGTTCTATATGATACAAACTGTATTTGTACAGGCGTTGCTAAAGCTCAAAACGAAACTTAACTTTGAATCAGTTGACGGTGACTTTTCTTTTATTAACATTTAGGATTAATAATTTTAGTACATTATAGTTATGTATTTCATATAAATCACATCTACGAAAACGCATACAACAACTAAAACAGTTTTAATCCGTGTAAATCATATTTTATCAACATGGTATATTAGCAAATGTTCGTTTCTCTAAATTATATAATACTCAGTATAATGCCTATGACGTGATAACACTGATAGACTACAAATAAACAGCTACGCAACCTCAAATAAATGTAAACGACATCGTTTACGAGGACATTTGTTTCAGGACGACTATTGCTCAAAATGGAAATGACATGTGGGTACAGTTTCAGCAGATTCACGGCCAAAACATATAGAGGCTTATAACAATATAAGCCATCCGACGGAATGATGTCATTTCCCTCAGAAAAAAGGTTAAAAGGGCCATTCCCGACGAGAAATCTCGTTATTATTGCAGCTCGTTCAGCGGAAGCTAAATATGATACTGAAAGAGTTGTTCCGAACGTGTTCGCTCTATACTCTTATGTTAATACTTTATATTTTCATCAAATTGCGTACTGAAATGTTTAATGTTTACACGTTGCGCCGTGTATCGTACGAGTCGCGTTCGAGTTCTGTCGTCGGATTGTGAGCACACGTACGGCGCGCGCGGTACATGCATGGAAATCGCGCACAATTCGCTTCTTATTAACATCTCAGTGGTTAGCCGAGCTTAACATTTTTATCCGACAGACAGCAGAGGGAGACCCTTGTCTTCAAAGTTACAGGTAATGAAACCTATCTCTGATATATAATAGGGTATCTGCATATTGTATCAGATCTCTATAAGACCACTGGCGTTTAGTTGAACGTTTTTATTAAAGTTCTATTTTGAATGTATGATGATGATGCTATTTTGAATGCAAAACGTCTGTCTCAGTTTTGACATTTTTACAAGTCTGATATTGAAACATTTATATTATAATTAAAAATACTTTTCAGAGAGTGTAATATAAAGTTGGTAAAAGAAAAGCTGTCAGATGTAGCTGCAGACATGTTAATAATATTAGAGACGTTTGTTCGTTTTATATGTAAGGGTGGCCCATGCATCGTTCCATTCCACTTTACGAAAGCAACGGGCAAAATATTTTTTTGAGTTTGATTCACCTGCTATATTTATATTACGATAATATACATAATATATCAGTGTTAAGATTACACAGCTAATTATTCCTTGCGGAGAAAGAAAACATCTTGTGAAACCCTGCAATTCGGAGACTTCTCCATAATGTTCTCGGAAGAGATGTGTAGTCTGCCAACTCGGATTTGATCAGGGCGGTGGACTATGACCCCACCCTTCACATAAAGAGAAGAGGCCTGTGCCTTACAGTGGGACAGATTATAATCAAGGTTGATGATGTTGATGGTGTAGTCTGTCATCGTGACTTATACGGTCACATCATGTCACGGGTTGATGTGCACACACCCTAACATAGTATCTGCGTGCAATGCTCGCTGATATATTTGACAGGGCGGCTCATACGCGCGTCGACGTCGGCGTCGGCGTGTCAATCACTTATGACATCGTCCGACACGTGATTTTGCGATATATATGTCTGTATATTTCGCATGTCTTTTTAATATCTTTTTTTTTAATTTTACGTGTAAATTTATTTTTCAGAGCTACACAACGGGTGCGATAATTCGTTAAATCTGAATTTTTCTAGTGAACTGTACTTATAGGCTTTTTCAGTATAACTTGATCTTAATAACATAGCTAGAACTAAATTCTATAGTTTCAGTAGAAGTATGGCCAACATAGATCTATTATTCGATCATTATTTCTGATATTGTTACGATTAATGAACGGGTCAAACCTGTCAGGCTACACTTTCTATCACCTTGCAATGGAGACAATTATACAATCTGCTATCTGTGGTAGACGGCTCACAAATAAACACATTTCAAAATGCTAGCAACACATAAACAGCCATAAACAATAAACCCGTCACTTTGTTAAAAATTTGCAAACGAGAGTAGAAGTTGCTCCACACAGTTTGAGAGGGAGAGTGCCGTGTCTCCGAGTCGTATGTCGGATGACATTAGTATTCCCCTGCCGCCCTCCTAAAATAAAAGTCCCCCGTGAAGTCTCTGTTAATATCACATGTCCATAAAAAGATCTGCCATGGTAATGTATGGCGAAATTGTTATACAAAAAATCGGTATAAATCTGATAAAATGAACTTTCACATTTTCTGGAAAATAATTTTGATGTTAAATAACTGTCTGTAATCGGAAACAGAAATGTCCCCGGTTTTCTTGTACAAAGTATAAAATATAAAATCAACGTTTTTATAAAAAATGTAATAAAACATACAGTACATTGCCTACGCACGAACGGGCGACTTGTGCAAAGTAATGTACCAACAATTTATTTTTCTACTTCTAGTGCATTATCGTACTTTTTATTATTAACTAAGTTGCGTGAATGGAGCAGCTTTAAGAGCCGACTTAGCATAAAAATAAGGTACATGAGGCCATAAAACAACTGCGCACCTACAACACGATATCTTACAACTAAATAAAAGTAACCTAATGGAAGGAAAGAGGAACCCACCACGCACCCTCAAATTGACCACCCCAACTATTGTAATAGAAAAAGATTGACAATACCGAACTCCTCTAAAAGGATAAGGGATGTAGGAATGGTATGGGTTCCAGGAAGATAACTGACTTGCAGTATCCCGCTGTATGTGCCGACTATTCTTCGACACGTGTTTCGCCTCTGCACGAGGCATCCTCAGGAACGATGGGCAACGACTGAGCCAAAGGCTCAGTCGTTGCCCATCAGGTATCTTAGGCCCCCTCAGGTATCTTCCTGGAACCCATACCATTCCTACATCCCTTATCCTTTTAGAGGCGTGCGTGGTGGGTTCCTCTTTCCTTCCATTAGGTTACAATGGAGTTCCGCCAAGTAACGCCTGATTCAATCAACTATAAATAAAAGTAATATAGCGAGCGATTTCAAATTGTGATATTTACCAGATAATCACTTGACAAGTCCATTTTAAATAGATGTAAATATACTTGTTCATTTTTACCAAAAAATACCTACTTACCAACATAAATAAGTAAGATCTACGTCACTGGTCTAAGTATATAACAGACTAAACTAAATCTAGCATAAATTAGTATTTTCAAAATCATCGATGTAAAAGGCAATTTGATACTATCAAAGAGCCCTTAAATTGGCAGTATTTAGCATTTCACTAGCAGGTACGTACAAAAGGGCGGCCGGTATCGATTCAATCCACAATAAGGACGGAGTTCACCACCTTATTTCAACTAACCCTACGCGTCTAATACTATCTTTATGAAAAAATAGCGCAGAAAATGGAGCGCTTTTTGTTTCACGTTATTAGGTAGTGTTATCAGCAAAAGTAACTTTCCGGTCGGAAGGTCATCGCTTCTTATCGTTGTAATGTAAGGCTCGACGCACACACAGAGATATGTTTTGTACAAACAGTAGCGTGTATTTGACGCGATTTTCAACATGCAACGTGTTAACAATACATTTACTTACTGTTCAGTAAATGAACACAAACTGTAACCATGATCTGCTATAATTTTAATTTTAAATGGAAACATTTCAAGATCGGATAAAGATGATTAAATGCTACGTGTATGAATGGATTTTAATTGGAAAGCGCCGAGTTATATTTATCTAACATAATGACATTCATTTTTCTATGAGTAAGCAGTATTGTATTTTCTATTCAACATGAGTTTAAATTTATGCGAGTGAAAAATGCTCAAGCCAGTTACAGAGCGAGCTCCAACAAAAAGGCGCCACATGCTTCAGGGATATTTCGTTCAAGACGCTCTTGAATGTAGCTTGCATATTCTCGAGGCACTGAATGCAACGTACTCTTGAAACTATAATAGTAATAAATGTCACATTTCTTGACGTCGAGAGGTAAATTTCCGCGAAGCCGGGCCCGCCGAGTCAGGCGCTTCGTGCCGCAGTGCCGATGAGCACACATACACCCGCGACTAATGTAGATCGCTGATATTTCGCCCTGTTTGCTTTGTCACGCACTATGCGACTACATCAAAGAAAAAAGCCTATAATCCGAATGAGACTAAGTAATAAGTTTTTGATGCGCTATCTCCGCAATCCACTAGTTTATCTGTTACGCCGAGGATTTCTGGGTCAATATTACCAACTAAATGTAAAGTTACAGATAGTGATATCAGTGCTAAATTGACGCTTATAGGAGATATTTTTAAATGTTTGGACCGAGTACGACGAACTAAATGAAGACTCGGATAATTCGTTGGTCAGAGGCGCTGACGAGGACGCGCCATCGCCAGTTAAATGAATAGACCGAGTGGTGTGTTACGAAATACAAGTGTAAGCGCCGAGAACCTTCCACAATTACTAAACGAATATTTGAATTTAGTATCGCTTACACAGAATGGAACAAAATTTAAGCAGTCCGGATGAAAACTAAAAGTTTGTAGCAAGGAGAACACGAGTCAAAACGATCAGAGGCGCGGTGGAACACGAGCAATAAGTATATTTAATTTCACTCCAGGAATTAACAAACGGCACGAGACTAAAAGAAAACAAGAAACGTAATTTTGGGTATCTTTTACACAAAGGATTATATATTATGTTTTGATTAACATTAAAAAGGTATTAACCGTAAATAAAGAGATTGTAGATAAATACATGAGTTATGCTCCGTAATAAGTAATGTTACGTTGGCAATAAAACGAGTCGTAACGATTTGCCTCAACACGTCAACAGTGGAATGAAGTGCACAAGTTTTATATTACACACGATTATATTACATATATAGAAATACGACATCGCTGAACGGTCGTGGCGTTCGCGGATGAAAACCAAAGAAAACACAATCGTGTTTCACAAAGTAAACCATAAAAACGTTACGACGTCCGCACTGAGTTCCACGTTGTCATACCGAAAGAAATTGTACCTATTACGAATCGTCTTTATAATCTGAATATTTTGTATAAACTCATACATAACATAAGCGAACACAAAATTGGATTTGTAGTGATGTATATAGAAATAGGGTGGAATTACGAGAACGCGGAGACTTATTGTGCGAGTTGAGCAAGATAAAATGAGAAGCAACCCCGTGTCGCGATACACAGTCAGTGAGGTGGCGGCGAAGCAGAAGGGTTGGCAACCCCCAAAGTGTCGCTGTAGGATACCTTCATATCATTATATCAATTAAATATCTGCTCTACAGCCAACGACGCTGCCCTTGTGCTTGTTTGTTAGCAATTTTTTGCCGTAACGATTAGACTCAGTTAAATGTTTAGGCTAAATAATTTCCAGAACGCCAATGACGAATGACAATGCAGAGTGTGAAGTACTAGGTACAGTGTTTAGATTTGTACTGTACCAGCAGAGCACAACCGCAGGCACATTAAAAACGAAATACCTGTGCTATTAGAATTGCCATACTTTTGACATTCGTCTGTGTAACTTCTCTGCCTATGGTGGAACGCAAACATGTTTATTACCTGCCTGGGTACCATCTAAACAGCAGCATTTAAATTAAATCCCAGATATATATTGAGCGTCCACGACTTATATGTATTCTAAAATTTAAGAGATCGTTCCAAACGTAAAGTGATTCGAACGTCAATAAAGTTGCGCTACCATGATTAACAGATTCGTTAACAGACAGACTCCAGATTTGATCATATCAACTTTTTCTCAGAAGTTAGTCGAATTAGTGCTGTTTGTATTACTTGTTGTATCCGAGTGTGACTGACCTGTGGTTCGTCATTTAGTTTGACGTGATGCTCGTGGCTCGGCTCGGCGGAGCGTTTGTGTATCTGGTGATGCGACAGCAAGTAGTAGTTCTTCAGGGAACCGATCTGTAACAATACATAACACACGTTACACCAATGTCTATAAAACGACAACATATGATGTACCTAAGTAGAATACTTATTCTTTACCAAATGAATAATCTTCATTCAAATAATAGCAGAGACCTTCAGCAAAACTAGTTCTGCACAAATTACATGTGAAATATCTAAATTAAACGAGCGCTATTTTAAACACGCTCTAAAGAGAGCGCTGAATAAACTGCCGTTATAATTAACAAAGCAACTATCGGTACACAAAAATGTTTACAAAAGGTGGCTGCTTCCATTATCTTTAGAAAATCTTTTCTAGTTGGCGCGCGTCCTTGCGCCAGCGAGGATATTGTGCCCGGTGAGACTACGTGTACACTAAACGACATTTATACGAAGGTAATTCGAATTTCCTAACGACGTAGCCCAACTATCCGACGCTTATCGCTACTCTATTTCCTCCACAACAATCAGGGGCCGTTGAAAGCTCTCATAGCATAGAGCATTAGCAAAAGTAATTTATTCCTATTGCTTTTCTGAATTAGTACCTTAGGGGTTAGTACTATTTTTAGTAAATATTTTAGTGGCTTTAATAAATCAAGGGCACGCGATCCGATCCGTCAAGGAAAAGATGGATGGACTAAGGAAAAGATGGATGGACTGTGTGAGGATAGATATGAAAGAGAAAAGGGTAAATGATCGGATGACTGGTGACAGAGAAGTATGGAAGAGAAGGACATACTGCGCCGACCCCAAATAATTTGGGACCAGGGCAAGACAATGATGACGCGATCCGATCCGCCCTGAAGGGCGTTAAAACACCGATAGGGCCGATACGCATCGTTACAATTTTTACTTGGAACATTTTTATGACTTGTTATTATCATAGCATTCGTGATTTTTGGGTGCTTTCATAAATTTCCAAAGGCTGGCAAATATATACCTCTATTACTTTCACCTAGATTATCTGCACGAATGGCGCAATGGTGTACGCTGGCTAATGGAGACTTCCAATAAATATATCACTATTTCTTTTTCCAACTTTCCGATATAAAATATGATAATGTGTAATAGCTATTTACCTAAGAATTCGATCAATTCATAGTTACGGAACATAAATGAAAAAATGACCCTGCAAAACGAATTCACTGTGAAAGCTAAAAGCGTACAATAAGTCCTCATGTTTATTAATAAATTTATTTTAAAGAGAAAAGATGGAGAAAATTAATTCGATAGGAACCTTTTTGTGAGTGTGTCTTTAAGCTACTATACGGAGGGATCCACTTTCACTAATAAACAAATTGGCCCGGGATCAAATGGCTTGATTATACCTAATCAAGCTTCAAACTGAGGAACACAAATTCTACTTATATATAATATGTGTGCCTGTACGTACTGTTTATAGTGCCGACGTTAGCACTCATAAGTTTGAGGACTACGCGAGAAATGTTGTCAAACTTTTCCTATGTTTCTGTAACAATGTTGAACAAAGATGTATTGGTCTCAGTATATTGTTACGATCGTGTGAATGTAGCACCTTAGCATTACATTACTTTTCTGTCGCGGCTTGTTTGTTTTTCTTTTACAAATAACTTTAGTAGTCCTTTTTATTCTCAACTACCTAGGTAAAGTTGTTGTGTAATCGTCATATTTTAAAAGTGGCAGAATTTTATTTAACTGTAGGTACTTACTATACCCGTTATTAAACAGAACGGAAAGTAAATTGGCACTTCACCTTATTAGAATTTCAGGATGTTACCGATATATAGTACAACACATGAATGACTACTTGAAATTTTTATTTTCTTACTCGACTTTGTTTCCTCAATATCGGATAATTTGAAGTAAAGAAGCAAATTTCAAGTAGGTTAAATTTCAAGTGCAGCCAATGCGCTCTACTTATTCAGATTCAGGTAAAATTCACCTCGGTTGGGGGTACTCGGTCGAAATAGAAGTGGGATTAAATTATTTGGCGTCTCACGTAGCGATGGTTTACGAGCTCGGGTGTTTTAATGTTCTTCTATTAACTAATACCCATTAGCCGACCGAGCCTTGGCGTGCTTCAAACAACCTTACATCGCAAGACAAGTCACAGACGCGTCACTAAATTTCGGAATGAACTTCTAATTTCAGTGTTGTGTCAGGTCACACCTACAGACATAGTTAACAAATTGTTTGGTTGAACATGACTGTGTTTGTCACGAGACGTTTAAATAATGAGGTAAAAAGATAGTTGTAGAATATTTACCTATTTGTTTTCTGTACCGCAAATAGATATAGTTTTGAAGAAATTGAAATTAGTTAGGTAAGTCATAAAATTGTTTATTAAAACACTCTTTATCAAATGTTATCTTTATTTTGTACTTATTTTGATTTGATTATAATGACACAATTTCCTTTCCCGGATATTTGTCTGTAACGTTCAGTACTGAGCAAAGATCTGTGCAACAATTTCCTCAATGATTAATATTACGTCGTTTGCTTCGGACGGCTGGTCGCGACGTTGATTAAGTTGTCGTATGCAACAAGTGTACCATGTTGCGTCTTTATGTGCGTAGTCATCACATGATCACCTTATCTTGCGCCACTCAATATACGCGTATTCCCTTTGCCCGTTGAACTTATAACTACAAGAACAATAATGGGTACCTAATATTGTTTTTATACGTATTAATAGGGGTACGCTACTATAATTATAAACTATAAGTTTGCGAGGATGGATGAATGGATGTTTGTCGCCCTTTCACGCAAAAACTAACGAAGATTTTGATGAACCTTTGCAGTAATATAGATAATACATGAACAGTATACAAGGCACCTTTTGAGGCGTAGGCAGAAAGAAAGCTAGTGGTGCATAAAGATTCTAATTATTATTAACTTCTCTAATACATTATGAGAAAGTTCTGGTCTTCTAATGAGGTTACTTAATTTAGCGGCAATACATTTACTTATCCTTTAAACCTTTTACTCATTTAATCATAGACGAGATATTTACTTTGCAAGCAAAAGACAAAGGCTTATCCGTCAGGTGTTTAATTTCTTAGCCATGTCTAAGTAATATTTAATACAATGGTCTGTGCCAAGAACGGATCGAAATAAATCGCTATTGTAACTAGTTTAATTGTGTAGTGATCTTGTAGTGAGCGCACAAATGGATTGTTCGCTTATTGCTCCTCACACAGACACCGGAATGAGACGGTTACTTGTAGTTTTTATTTAATTGGACGTTCAAAATTACCACAAACTAAAGAGGTAGCTTATATAGCTATAGAATCCAGCACTAATTATATACAAACTAAAATGACTGTTAAATAGTGCTTAACAATATCAGATTCTCAATGAAAAGCAGCAGTCTCATGTAACACTCGTGTTTGTACACACGAAAGCTTAAATTCCTAACAATGAAGCGGCCTACTAAATGTATAAGACGTTAATATTTTAGTACTGTTTTGATTTGTTAATTTATAACACAAATTATGGCTAAGCAGTAACCATTAATCACTTGTACGTCCGGCGTTACTAATGTTACTACTAGTTATGTCAAATAACTATACCTATTTATAGTAGAGGAGACGTGGAACATCGACCTTCACCGATCTGATAACCAGATGAGACGTATTTTTTATGTAATATAATTTATAAACAAATATGCCAATAATAACTTGCCTCTCAAAAAAGTGCTCATAGCTATTTTAAATTTAAGTAATTTTAATCAACCGCAAATATAACTTTGTCGTTTATACAAACACTATATATAAAAATAAAGTTATTTTTGGTGATGTAAAAGTGATAGTGATATTTGAAGAGTATGTTAAGTGTTAAGGTTGATGCTAGTAATTAATAAACTAACAATCTTGGAGTGGACGCAATATAGCAATAAAGATCAAATTATTAGATTAAGTGCGAGTCCCGTAAGGGTTCCCGTAGTTCAGGTATCCACTTACAATCCCTTTATCTTCACTTAACCAATATCACGACGGTTGATTAAAGTTACTTAAATTTAAAATAGCTATGAGCAGTTTTTTGACAGGCAAGTTATTATAGGCATATTTGTTTATAAATTATATTACATAAAAAATACGTCTCATCTGGTTATCAGATCGGTGAAGGTCGATGTTCCACGTATCCTCTACTATTAGTTCCATTCTGAATTACCTACTCTGTCAGAACGCAAAGTCGGTGTATGCGTTTTTACAAGGGGCTTTTGCCCAATAACTTACGACAAACGTTATAAGTACCCTTATTAAAAATGGTTACATATAAGTGGACTCTTGAACCTCTAAACTATTGTACAGTCAAACATATTATTCCCGAAATGACAGTAGCAGGAATGGTAATTGGTACAAAATAAATATATCTCTAGAGAACTTTATGAATCATGTTTCCTTTTGGATTATGTACATACTAGCTGTAGGCCCTACATGATCGGAGTCCCACAAATGGGATTATGGGAGCCTGAAACCTTGACACCATCCTTTCGCTATATCAGTCATAGCGTTTGGTCGCGTTTCGCTCCAACGCCTACTGAGCTCTATACTTACATTTTCGTGTCACAGGATTTCTCACGTGAGAAACTAGTACTCTATTACATTTATTGGGCAATAACTATGACTATAAAGTCACCGAGTAGACGCGTGCTACATCGCAACGCCATTTTTTATTCGGCTGATGAATTTACATGCTTGGTTTTACGACGAATGAAGGTGATGTTTTTTAGTTTTGCGCCGTAATTTATATGATTTCATAGGTCATTTGCCAGTTAATATTACACGTTGTAATATTTATATTGTAACAAATTATTGGCCCTGAGGGAAATAAGTTATATTAGTTTCCTTCTAAGTGTCTGCAATATAATGTAATATGAGAGGTAGTTGCGCAATTGTAGACCTGTAAGTTAGCTACGCGAGTCTCGGTTGAGAAATATGTGCAAACACTTTATGTTAGAGGTAAAAATGTTAGCAAATAATCTATTATTCTTTATCAACCTTTCTGATCAAATAGCACCGCCATACCAATAGCATCATGAATCAATTATTCAGCTTTGTGATAAAATAAATCGCATTTCGTTCAATTTGAAGCAATACGGTAAAACAAATATTGTCAATCATCATCATCAGCCCTTCATACTGTCCCACTGCTGGGCACGGGCCTCTTCTCACTATGAGAAGGGTAAGGCCATGGTCCACCACGCTGGTACAGTGCGGGTTGGCAGACTTCACATGTCTTTCGAGAACATTATGGAGAACTCTCAGACATGCATGCTCAGGGTGCCAATGCCGGAACCAACAATATTGCCAATGCCGGAATTTAATATTACACGATTGAAGGCACACCTATGCAAAATTAGCTCCATCTCTTGCAAGAGAAACATTCGCTGAAATGTATTTCTGCCGCCTGAATGAACCGACAAGGAAAACGTGTGGAAAATAAACGGTGTCGATGATATGAAGTATGAGGCCCTATCCCCTATTCCTTCTCCCTCATCCCACTCCTCATCCTATCCCCATTCCCAACCCCAAGGGGCGGCAACGCACTTGTGACTCCTGTGGTGTTGCTTGTGTCCATGGGCGGTGGTAATTGCTTACCATCAGGCAATCCGTCTGCTCGTTTGCCGCCTATTAACATTAAAAAAAATGAGGGCATAAATTCTTATTAAACTGAAAATACCGCCTGGATTCCGATATCTACTACAAATGCGCGAAACACGAGGTCCGGTTACCTTTTCACAATCCACTGCGTTTTTAGCTGGTACTTGGAAAGTTCTATTTGCAAAGTAACGCGTTGGACTGTGAAACGTATAGAGGTCTGTGACATAGGATAGTTCCGTGCTACAAGTCGTTGTAAGGTGAGTCCGCTCAATACATGCTCGCACCGTTACAGCCTTTCAATTCACTTGGATGTGTTACCCACAATGAAAACAAGAAGATGATTAGACTATTACTTCGCAGGTTAAACTATTCATACTAGGTTTTCATAAACGTTATGTTGACCGTCATCTTGCAATGACTGCAGCTTACATAATGTATTGTAATTTGTAGTTAACACTAATTTTACAGGCAACATTACAAGGCAGTTTAAATGGTTGACTATAAACTTGTTAATAACTTTGATAATTAAAATGTAAAAATCGTTTGTATCTATAATCATTTTTTTTTATAAAAGAGCGGAGTTTTGCTACTACTGGCTTTATTTGCTTAAAAGAAGGCTCCAATCACAACTAAACCTTAACTGTAAAGAAATAAGTCATGCATAAACCGATAGGTATAGTCAGTTGGTTTAATCGTGTTACACAAAGCAGGTGCAGCACTTTCGCAAATGGCGCCGCGTTAGCTACGAGCGCCGAAATTGTCACTAGTTTTGCACAACACAACCTTAACAATATCTAAATATCTACAATTATTTATTTAGATATTAACTTCGGCTACTGCAATATTAAAAGGAGTGATAGCCTAGTGGCGAGAACAACAGACCGTTACGTGTAGAGAGGGTTCATATTCACCACAGACTTTTCAGAATTATGTGCGTAATTATGTGCGTGTTAAATACTGCTTGCTTAACAATCAAAGAAACTATCGCGAGGAAACCTGCATGACTGAGAGTTCTTCATAATGTTCTTGAAAGACATGTGATTGGCAGACCAATCCGCACTTGGCCAGAATGGAGACTATGTCTATCTTCTCATAGTGGAAGGAGGCCCACCACATCAGTGGAGTAGCTGATATACAGGGCTGATAATGATGCTGATGACTGTATTATTTATCAACATGATGTTCGACAACACCAGCTAAGGGCACCATCACACTGGATATTTGCGGAGGGTTTTCCACGTTGGAAAAACGTTCGCCAATTGCCAATGTATGAACATGTTTGCAGCTCGCTATTCGCCCACGGCGGTTGTACATCAGGCGTGCCTT
Organism: Euclidia mi; assembly: GCA_944739405.2. Classification (NCBI taxonomy): domain Eukaryota; kingdom Metazoa; phylum Arthropoda; class Insecta; order Lepidoptera; family Erebidae; genus Euclidia; species Euclidia mi. Next base: position 6,110,155 of record OX123181.2, on the reverse strand, counting down.
GTCGTATTCGTCGACTTGTATGCTTGCAAACAGACTATTGAGATGGCAAGTATCCACTCGCAGTAAAACTTGATTCAGGCAAACCACAACCACATCAAATGATCGCGATAAATTGCGGATAAACTGTGATTATGTTTGCGGTTGCGTTGTGGTGTCTACAAAACGTAGTTGTGCTTCAGTGTTTGCTAGTGGTGTTCGTTGTGGTTGTGATTCGTGTGAATTGCTTCTAAGCTCGATAATTGCACACTGTATTCGTGATGTCATTTTTTTGGCGTTTGAAGCACGTTTACGTATCACTAATGTGAAAGACTCTTATCCGTCCAGTTATAGATTGAGCTCAAGACAAAATTTTATGTTAAGCACACGAAGATAACACAAGTTTACGATTCATATTCAAACGTTTATTACCGGGAAGGAGTCGTGCAATATTTAATATAGTAGGTAACAACCCTTGTTGGTATATTTTATGTACATACTCTTACGTTTGTATTAAACTTTATGCTGTTCTGTTGAATAAGTTGAACGCGCACAAAATGCACCATACACGTGTTATTACTCATATCCGAATTACAAACAAAAAGACTAGCTGACAATATTGTATACTAAATATTCAATAATAAAATGCTCAAGTCATTGACCACATAATTATAATATCCGACGCATGTAGTAGGTATATAGAGAAACGTTAGAAAGACATTGTAAATGTTTTATTGGTACAATAGCTAACGTATATATTTAATACGATACAGTAAACATTCGCTATTATTCCAGCAAGATAATATTCGCTAAGAGTTACAGCCGTTGATCCTAATACCTAACCGCAAAATACGGGCGTTATGTACACCGATCCTAAAGATCATAAAATATGCTTCACCGCTGAATATTCTCCACAGCAAAGGAGTCAACCAATCGTATTAAAACCTCCTAAATATAAACTAGTTCCGTTCGCTAGTTTACCTGTAAAATTCGCAGTGGCCGCTCGCCGCACACAGCAGTATTTTTCACATCGCTCACAATTTATGTAGCTCGTTTGAAAATGCCACAGCGATTGTATGATACAAGATTAACTTATTATCTGCTTAAAACTGTTGTTACGCCGTCATCCGCTCCGTGCTTAGCGACGTTAAAGTTTGATTACAGTAAAGCCTCCGCACCGTGTAACTATGGAGATTGTTCCCAATTTGCAAGATGGAATGCGCTCGGAGCCTATTTTGCTACCTACGCCAAATTGTTTAACAAAAAATATATTTACGAGAGAAAAGTTTGTTCAAGTTTAGTGGTGAGGTATTCATAGTTTAGTGTGTGGCGCGACACAAACAGGACGAGCCACACACGTCGCGACCGCCGCGTGAACGACACATACTTTAAATCTCCGCAGCTAACTTGCGAGTGCGACAAGTTTCCTTACTTTACGACTACCGTTTACTTTCTTTTCCAAATTTGCATTGGCACGCCATAAAGTTATATATAATAACGTTTTTAAAGGGTGAAGCGCAGCAGCGGCTGTCACATAAATAAAATGACTATAAAACGAACGTTTAAAGAGTTTAAAAGCAGCTAAAGACTAATTATAGCCGCTGCGACTTATAAATGTGTAGCCGATAAAGTGGAACAATATCAAGTGGGCCGCGCGGCCCGAGCGCCACTTGTAATCTAAATTAGAAATTAATATCGACAATATCGAGCTGAAATATTGGACCTTTGAACTTAGACGAGTGCTGACTACAAGGGCCACTGTACTTATCGTAAATTATTCGCTAATTAATAAACCGTTCCAATATTACACTTACTTACGCGTCTCAAGAGAATTTATTGACATTTTGTCATAATTTTGTTATTTTTCTTGCAAATTAAACGCTGACGCGACTTTATTGGCTTTCATTCAATTAGAAATGTAATTAAGAATAATTTGTCAGAAGTTTATCTCGAGCATGTGAATGAATAAAGTCACCCTGTATGAATAGGGCGCGTGTGTTGACTTGATCCAGGGACTAATAAGTTTGCACATTAAGTGCGCTCGCGGCTCGACTCACGGAGCGGCTTTATTTATCTAATAGTCAATTAGTAACGCTCGTGCTAATAAAGCCTTCATTTACATTTAACACCGTCGCCGAAGGTTGGCAATCAAACTAATTTTATTCAACGAGGTAATCTTAAGTTTTATCACTCGTTTAAAGTTGTGATCGTAAATATGTCGGCAATATAAAGTGTACATAGTTGCTGACGTAAGCCATCAGTCACGACCTACTACGGCGGGAGTGGAGGGATCTTTCTTAAAACTTTTAATTAATTGTGGAAGTTCCAGACTGAGCTAGAAGGGGCATTCGCATTACATTCCAAGAATTATTGCAAGTCACTGAGCATTACTCAAATTGTTCGCTGGCAAAACAACACGATGAAACATTATAGCGTTTTGATGTTTGATTTATAATATTTAAAGAAACTATATTTCAATTATTATAATGGAATATGCGATTTGTTCCACTTCGAAATTAACTAAAGTTAATATTAATGGAATACTTCTAGCTGTAATAAGTATGTAAAGTATTCACAAGTTAAGTTATCGCCGCCCAGATTCCCTCCGCTCCACTTCGCCACTAACAGAATTTAAATTGATAGAGGATAATCTTTCCTTGAATCTTAACATGAAAATTTCTGCTGAGCGGTTTTAATTTTAACTCGTAGCTAAGTTCTACAGATAGCGCTGAGAACTCTACTTTTCCCTTTTCATTAAAAATATTTCCGCCATTCGCGAAAATTATTTCCATTATGGACAAAAGAATGTCGTAATTTAAATAAATGGATTCACCGGCCCCCCTCGATGTTGGCAAAGCACCCAGAGGACCGATTACTGGAAAACAAAGCGAGATAAATGATAAAACTCTCCGTTATTCAAAACTAAAGACAGTCGTAACTCAATCGAGATTCCCCGAAGACGCCCTTAAAATGGTTCAATATTGACGGGCAAAGCACGCGGCTTTTTGACTACATGTACACATTCAAATCGAAAAAAATCATGTTATAATATAAAATTTCAAAAAGCAAGCAAAGGACGTGCAAAATACTGGCTGCAGGAAATATATATTTTATAACACATGGCGGGTCAGAGCACATGTAGGGTTCTTAACGCGTAATCCTCACCGTCGCAGGCTCGCTGGAGGGACAAGCAGCGGAAATTATTACACGCTCCCGTTACAAATTATCGGGCCCTCTCCGAGTGCGTGGGGTAACTCGGTTACAACTCGCGACCGTTAATTTACAGCGCACCCAACAAATTAATATCTCTGATTTGGACCCTTGTCAGCGGCGGCAGAACACCCTACCCGTGTTTGGGGCTTGCCGCAAGGTACACGCTATGAGGCATGCCATTACACCACTGGACTCTGGCGCAAGTGACTATCGGCGGTGCAACAATATTACAATAGGCACACAACATAACCTCAATGTGCTCACGGATTAAAAATGCAAAGTCTCACTATATTTTTTATTTTATTTTTTACTTTTGATAGGCTAACGTTTAACCGCAATCTTGCCTGATGTTAAGCGATGATACAGTCGAAGATGGAGCACGCTTGCCTAGAAGGTAGGTATTCACCCGCGATTTGAAAATACCCAGATTGTACTCATCAGGAAACACAGACTCCGGCAAGGAGTTCCATACCTTTGCTGTACGCAAAATAAATGAGGAAGCAAAGCGTTTCGTGCGTATGGATGGAATGTCAACCATATAACGGTGACGATGATTAGTTTGTCTGTTCGTCCGATGGTAAAATGGGGATGCAGGAATCAGGTTATGTAGTTCCTCTGCACACTCTCCGAAATGTAACCTATAAAAAACCGACAGACTGGCAACACTGCGACGATGCTCCAGGCTTTGGAGTTTTGTGTTAACCAACTGGTCATCGCCAATGAGTCTCCTAGCTTTCCTCTCAATGGAGTCCAAAGTCCCTAGCTGGTATTTCGCTGAACCATCCCAAAGGTGAGAATAGTACTCCATGCAGGATCGGACTTGTGCTTTGTAAAGATTTAGCAACTGGCCCACCCCATTTCAACACATGTGTGTCATAAGAGGCGACTAACAAAAATACACGGAGCAAGTAGTATTCTTACCTAGAAAGAGTCGGTAAACTCGACATCACATTATAGACTAACCCGTCTTGCTATAGTAGACTAAATCCTCGTATTGACTCACTAAGTTACTAAAACACAACATATCCGAAGAGCCGACGAAAATAGAGATTCTGGTTTGTTTTGTCTGAGACTCAAACTTGTGCAATAGTAGATGCAGCAGACTCTAACCTCAAAAACAAGTTATGAAACTGTTATTTTTGTCTGCTTTAAGTAACATCAGATTTGATCTGAGACTATAAATAGAAAATAATATAATAACAATTTGTATCTAAAGTAGAAATCTAAAAGATTGGCAATCTTTCGTGTTGTGATCGGATTCGATCGAGTTACAAATAAACTTATTTGCAATATGATCGATTCGTCTTCAGTTACAATTCGATGATTATATAAACAAAAAAATACACCATTTTCACGTTTTAAAATGTCCATTCGAATCTATTGTTAGTAATACAAATTTATTGAAAGGGTCAAAATTAATTAATTTATTTAATTCATTCATTTAAGGTAAAAATACCTATGTGTTTTTCTAACGTTTCGACCGTCTTGTAGCGGTTGTCGTCGCGGAGGGACAGTTGTTAGTGACTGCAGTATCCCTACTTATATTCCCCCCCGTGGGATCTCCACCTTGTCGTGGTGGGGGGGCTCAGTAACCGTGGGTTAGAAGCCACCCACGGTGAAGCTAAGCGGGATCCCGGGAGGGGACGCTCCACGTGGGCTTGGTAGAGGCCTGCGTAGGATGCGTCCCATGGTGCGGGTGCGGGGGACAGTTCTGTCTGTCCCTCGCAGTCGGGTGCGGTCGCGGGAGGAGAGGCGTGTGGGTGTTGCGTTGCCCCGCGCCCTATCTCCCGCGACCAAATGGGGGCGCACCATCGTTGCGTCGCGGTGGGGCCGCAGAGGAAGAGGAGATGCGGTGTTGCGTTGCCGTTCTCCCTATCCTCTGCGGCCGCTGGGTGTTTTGGCGGCGGAGCCCAACACCTTCATCCGCCGCCAAGGGGGTTTCGTTCGGGGCCCGCCTGACCATCTGGCGGGCCAATACCCGTCGGGGGGTAGCGAGGAATGCTTTGGTGAAACCCTACCCTCCGACACATGGGTACATGAGGAGCACGGGTTGGTTTTTAGTCAGTAAGAGTCTGACAGTCCCCTTCGTCCTTCCCCCCCGGGGCGGAGGGACTCCATGAGGATTTTCCAACCCGATACCAAAAAAAAAAAAAAAAAATCCCTACTTATATTAAAAATGCAAGTCTGTATTAAACATTTTAACGTCAAAACGACTGAATTATTTTGATGAATAAATTATACCGTGAACACATACAAATTAAATAGATTATACCTTGCATGCATACCAACGAATTTATAGAGTTTCATTTCGTTGCGAAAATAAGGAAGGGGTTGAAATAAGAGAGGGAAGTTACTATGAGAAAGGGGTTTGGTTATATTTGTTTCTTTGATATAATGACCCCTACATATAAGCCGCAGGCGTCAGCTACAAGATTTTAAATTAATTTTATCTTTCCGTTTGAAAGATAATATTTTAGGTGAAGCGGATATTTAAACCTTTTACCTCGGAACCTACACAAATATTTGTCTATCACTTATTTGTGACATGTGTGAAAATCGCAACTATCAGAATAATCAAGACTAAGTGACCTTTCCAACTATTGTGCAACAAAATAAATATTAAAAAGCCACAAAGTGATTGAGTCACAAAAAGTACAAGAGTTCTTTTAATCTAGCAAACATTTAATGTTAGATGATACATTGCAGTGAGTGCGCTTTAAAGATATATTTATTTTAGAACGTAATGTAAGTAAGTAATAAGTCAAAGAAATAAAATAACGAGCCACATAGCTCATACAAGATGGGTAGGCACGTCAATCAGACAGAAAGGCACTTACTCACTTGTGATATGTATATTTATTATTCTGTATCAAATTATGTACTTAATTTATAAGTGCATATATATTAATATCTTAGCCGAAAATAGATGGGTACTGCTAGATAGCTGTACGAAATTTAAAGTATCTAAATATTATTGCGTTCTCAGGGTAAATATATTTTATTCCCCATAGAGTAAAGAATTTATTTATCGCAAAATCCAGGTTTTTAATAAAATTTACTGAATTAGGTACTTTTAGAACATCCGCTATTAACTATCAGACAATTAGACACAGAGATTGATAAACAGACTATTAATATTTTTGCGGAATAAGCATCACCACATGGGTCAACATGCATTTAAACTTATCTAGATATCTTATCAACAACATATACAGCGCAATAACACAAAATATTCCCCTCAGTGCGTTTGATTTAACGCCGTCAAACCATATGTATATAATTAATTAGCCATTATCTGCGCTAATTCAATGCTAACCCCGTTATCTGTCTCTGATTGAGTGCCATTCAGTCCCTGTGTGTAGGCGAATAACATAAGTACATCCATTGTTCGATTTTGATGTCTTATTTTCATTTTCGTTAGGTTTCTTGGACGTTAAAGAAATGCTCAACATGTACTCCGGTAATACTTAACTGAATATCTAGAGAAGCATTTATGGACTGAACTTAAAAATAACATTTTTGTGATTTCTGTGTAAGTAGATACTCTGTACCCATCCATCGAGTATAGTGATGCGGCAGGGGAGATAAAATGAGACACAACTGTTTAAGGTTATAAAGAAACCTATACTATCATCCTAACGATTAAGCTGCCATGGCTTCAAAAACGTACATATATTCGTGCATTCCTTCCCATTTAATCTGTGTTTAATCTTGTGTATAATCCGACACAAATGAATATTATCCGCCGCCGCCGCTTATAACTTATCTCAACACCTCGTCTGGTACGCGAGTGCGGCGCATTCGTAAACTACCACTGACGACATATTAATCTCTGCTGGGATGCTCTGCGTTTAATATTGAACTGCAGACGTATGGTAACACAGAAAATAGACAACGCCGGGGCTCGGCTATAGCTAGATCGTCATACAACTAACGCTCAGAAGGACAATTCTCGTATTTTATCTGACATCGCCACTGTATTTTGAACGAAATGCGATTAGATTTTGAATTAACTCACAATCGGTATTCAGTTAACTTATATCCTTATCGTCTCATTTGACATAATTAGTACGGCGATGACACCAAGTTTCTCACTTTGTTCAATTTACAATCTATTCGCGATGTCATTCAAAACAGTTAATTTAGGAGAATACCCATTTATGTCATAAACATGACACTGAAATTAGATCGAAACTGCATATTGAACCAATATAATGACGAGAATTGGCCCTGTAAACTGGGCCATGTGTAAGACAAGGCGGGATTGATGTTCACAGAGATCGTTCAAGTTTACGGTGCAGTTCCCATAATGGCGGCGTATAAAGAGGAATGGTTCAGTGCAGTTGATTATATTTATCAACAGATGCTTCTAGAGTAATTCTAAACTGGAGATGTTATAGTTATTGAAGTTTAAAAGGAAGGGTGCTGCAGAGGACTGCACGGTTGACGTAGTAGTTTAAGCGGCCGCCTCGCCGCTTGACACTGCGCCGAGTGTTGTGGGTTCGATCCCCACACGAGACAACACTTTGTGTAATTTACAAATTGTTGTTTCGAGTCTGGGTGTTCATTGTGTCCGTTAGTTGTATGTTTGTAAAGTCCTAGTGCGCGAGTTGTCTTTTTATATAAAAAAAGAGGATCTTTAAATAATATAGCTTATAGCTACAACAGGTCGCGTTTGTTACAACTTTGATAGATTCTCTTACTAGTAAATCTATGCACGTAAAATAATAGTTTTGTCCGGACGAAAAAGACGGTTGCATTTCTTAGGAAGCTGTCTATAGCTGTCCATCCTTAACAACTCCACGTAAATTCTCCGTTTTCTAAGACTTCAAACATCTACTGGTTGTATATTATTTACCGATAACTTATATTACATTATTTACCGAACACTATTTACGTTGTATATATAAGTAACGACCAAAGGGGTTAGGAAATAAAAGTTATTAGTATAGTTATAAACGGTATATAACATATATATGTGTGATGGTCAATGTATGAGGTGTGGGATCATATAATGCTAAAGCTAGGCAGGGCCTGTACTATGGCATATGTAGACAACTTCTTAAATACATATACTTATAAAATATGGGTATAATGGAATTGTCCTTATCCCATCACATAAATAAAAGATAAATATTTAAATATAACAAGATTGATTGTAACTCATATTTTAGGTCAATATCCACGATGATATAACAGCTAGACAGATCCATTTGGTGAAAGTATTTCAGTAGCGAGTAGAAATAGAGCACTAATAATAAAATCTAACAAATCTCATCAAACACTGACGATAGATTTTATTAATACATTCTACGAAGCACTTTTCTTCAAGTTATATCGCTTGAAACGACCAAACATTACTGAACAGCTGCTTTAGAATTAATATTCGTTGTTGTATAGTTGCTTACAGAATTTGGTATAGGTGATTTATTTTGTATTATATACGCAAGCATCGATGGTCCAGAGGTAGAATGCTCGCCTGCCACGCAGGCGCCCGGGTTCGATTCCCGTCCGATGCATGTCTTTTTGGAACAATTTCATTGCTTTTCTTCATCGTAGCGACCATTTATGTGTAAAAATGCACATTCAATATGAATATTGCTAACATTATTTTATTTTTAAAGTATTTTTATATGATATACACTTAGAATTTCAGATGCCTTTTTTCCACATCTAACATTGCCCCAGGAGATCTCAAATTAACCTACAATAACAAACAGACAACTTTACAAAACGATCAACAAAGCAAGTTATAAGAAAGATGTCAGCTTGTAAACACAATATCGTTCATATTCGACATGGAAATCCGGGCAAATCCAGACCGTTTCCGTTAAATTGTATCCATACAAGAAATGGCGATAGAGCTCGCCCGTATTTCGGTGTAGGTATATCGATTATTCAAACACGTACCGAGCCCTACTCTAGTCCGATAGCTAGTGGCCCACTCTGTAACAGGGTTTGCAACTAAAAGATTTTTCCGAAGCTTAGTCCGAAAAAATCATGTTATGAATAATGAAATGGTCAATAAACAATACCTACACAACGCAGACATTTTATAAGAAATCGTAAATCTTATATTATAGAGATGCATTTCGACCCATTGGTATCTTTAGACGACACGTCAAAAGGTCAATTTGTGCATTTTTACTTCTTTTGTCCATTTTATAAGCAATTCCACGAAAAAGCTTGTCATTGTATGTGTAATTAATAGATCAGAATCAGGGAGCAAACATTGTCAAAAGTATGGATATGCCTAATTTTTAAATGTGTTTCCAGAACAAGATGCCAGAAAATTTTGGATTTTTAATGAAGGTTTTTCAACAGTTTAAAACACCTTCATTAAAAATCCGAATTTTTCCAGAATCTAGTTCCGGAAACACATTTAAAAATTAGGCATATCCATACTTTTGTCAATGTTAGCTCCCTGATTCCTACATCAGACGAGTTACAGCTTGTGAAAGTTACTTTTACCATGAAAAGCTATAAACATGTAATATTTTGTTTCTCACTCCGTTTTCTATAGTTGGCACCCCTGTCCAATACTCAAGTAAGTACACATTCAGTTCGAATACCGAATTCATTTAGATATAAATTATTTAAATGTTGGCACATGAAACTGAAAATTTAGACCATTATCGGGTTACACACGCGGGTAAACTTAAGTTCACAGTTTTAGTGATAGTGCTCAACTTAAGATTAGTTGTGTGTAGTTCGTGGAATGATGTGCGTTATAAGCTAATTGCCGTAAGGCTTATGATAGTAACTTAGATAACTAAGCGTCTATGGAGCCTAGAACATTGGAATATCTGAACAACAATTATGTTTACTAATAAAATTCTTAACGTATTTTTTTTAATTGTTCGAAAGTGTCAATCCTTAAACCGCGCTGAAAAACAGACATTTTATTTTGTAAAATGTAGTTGTAAAGCGTAGTCGAAGTTTGAGGCTGTACATATTTAAATGTTTAGGTTTAAATTTTCTTATATTTTGTCACAAATTAATAATTAAAGCATACGTGTACACAAACATTTGTCGTTTAAAGTGCAGTGTCGGATGAAGTGAACGGCCAGGTCATTTAGTTGGCTAATATTAAAAGAAAAGTAGGAGGAATGCCTTCTTTTTCTTTTCTTTAGTAAACGTGTATGCTTCTCTTGACCTATAGTTGCGTTGGTATTCACGTTGCGCATTCACTTATTGGAGCAAGTGAGTGTCGCAACGGCAAAATAAAAATAAAGTAAGTTTAAACTCGTTGTAACCGAGATACAACGAGTTTAAACTTACATACACAGAGTGCTAGTTTCAAAAGAAAGACTACATAAGAAAAGTTCTGTTAAATCTGGTCAGAGAACGTCCGCCTAGGTCTTCCACTTCGTTCTGTCCCATTCACACTTGCCTTATATATCTTCTTTGTCAGTCTTTCGTCATCCATGCCCAAACCATTTTAACATGCCTTTCTCGATGCTTGTCACTACATCTTCTTTTACCCCACACCACTCTCATATCACACAATTCTTTGCTCTGTCGGTACAAATGTTCTTGCCCATATTTAAGTTAATATTAAATGATTGATAACACATAAAATTTTATAGGCATTTAAACTTTCGTGGTCATTTAAACTTAATTTAAATTGTCTTTCGGGATATATACGACGTACCTTTATTGTACCGACATAGTATGTCTTGATCGGGTACAGTGCGATAGTGATAACAGTGCTAGTGGTGTTGAACGCAAAAAACGAGTAAGAAAGCGGGTAGACCGCTATACTTGCTCGTAACATTCATCCACCCGCAATATCCGTACATATAGTATATATAGTACATCCGTGAACATGGCGCTTGCAACAGTGCCGAAATATCGGTTACTCCAAACAAATGTACGTGGTATATATCCCGAAAGACAACATAAAATTTTCCCCACTCCCTCTATCATCTCTCCTTCTCATAATGAGAAGGCAGATCCTTCCCCAGCAGTGGGACAGATTATAAAACAAGGCTAATGAAAACGTACAGAATTGTCCACTGTACAGCCATTCATGCCCACCTTTATGCAACAAAAACTATTCTCATACAAAAACAAGCAACGCCCTCGAAATACTCAGCAAAGCATAAGCTTTAGTGGTAACGAGAAAACTTGCAGACCACACGAACATTGATGTTGTCTACCACCCATCGAGCTGTATTTTACTTATGTTAATCTGTGTAAAGCGACGCAAGTTCTTAACTACACAGTGCTGAATAAGTGCACATACGTACCGACAGACTTACGAGAGTTGTAATATACAAGTAGTAATTAGTTCATAGAAGTTAGACGGTGTTACAATACGACTATGGCAAACACCTCTGGACTATGCAAGGATTACATAATAGTTAGCTAAAGATCATGCGATTAATGTTAAACTTTCAGCGATTCATTGCGGATATCACATTATTAAAATTAGGTATAATTTTGACGGTTTAAAGTAGGTAATGAAAATCTGGCGAAGAGAGAAAAGACACAATTTTTCATGTACGAGCATAGTCGTTAGTACAGAACTTAGAATATTTATAACTGAGACGCGCAAATTGCACACGATCTGGCATTATACTCATCATCAATAGCATGAGCACACTGAACTGTATTCACCGAATATAAGAATAAAATGCCGCTTTAAGCAGCGTAAGAATAAAACTGTAGGCAACAGATTATTCGGTGCTGCATCAAGCTATCCTATAGCGCAGTAAATGTAGGCCTACTGTCCAGACGATGCATAAAACAGAGAACATCAGTGTTCTAAATCCACTCGGCACTTTCACGAGATTGTTTCCTAGTCCTACGTCCTATTGGTATTCACGCTGTGGAACCAAATCCAGACCTCCGCGCGGCACGTGCTATTTCAAGCAACTTCTTGAATAAAATAACGAACTATGCATTACAGATAAAGCTGCCCCGTATGCAGGTTACACAAGTCACAAGCACATTAATACATAATTTACGTTCGTACGTTAATATCGAAGATCGCTTCGACGTCAGCTCAAATGTTCAATTACTGTAGGAATAATATCACCTGTCAAATTATGTGTTTGTAATAAGATGTGATACACATCGAAACTTTGACAGTGCCATACATAAATCATATCGTATTACGTAACAGCTATGGGAATACACGCCATCAACATTCTAATTATCATATTTATATCAAAACTCGGGAAATGAATAACATTTTGCGACATCACTGTGGCGGAAAAACCACGATTTTTCGATTATCCTGAAATGATGCGATCGCTCATCCTTCACGATTGCGTGGAATGATTTCGCTCGGCCCACTGAATGTGGATTAAAGTCAATTTAGTTCCAAGACAACGGGTCCCGGTAACATGTGTGATGCACAACTCTATGAACATCGAGTTGAGTGCCGTCAGTGGCGTCCCGCGGTAGGGGCCGCGGGCGGCCGGGCGTCGCTCGGCTCTCGATGAATACATTACAAGTGTGCACGTGTATGACGCATCGCCCGATATCGGAAACGGCCCGCGTTCCCGACAACGTTTTATTTCCGATATCTGAACTCGTTCAATGCTCACTTTGATATGATGGACGTGATACTTACAGTTTTCAGTCGCAGTCCACACGCGCCGAACTAACAAGCTACCACCGATCCTATGAAATATACTTTTTGTTACAAATAACGCTTGTACATTTGCCACACCGAACGCTGAATACCTATGCTCGTGTATCAATTTTATTATGATTTCAAAACATAAATCTACAGTTCAATCACAATCAGATAATAGAATGGCCGCGGGATCAATTCTGATCCAATTCATTTTTGACATAAATCCAATATAACATAAATATAGTAAAGATATATGGCGTACAATACAAATACTTAGAATTCGGCAAAACCCAGTATAATTCAAAGTAAAGTAAGAAGTTAGTATAGTTCTATATGAATACCTAGCATGCTTAATTCGGAATGCAACTAAACTAACGCTTGTTTGTTAGACCCGCATGCCGCTCGTCTCAGGGGGCTAACTGTCTAACACTGTGTCTACTGTTCACTGTACGTCTACTATACTTCCTCATTATATACATCAGCATATACTTAGTATTATCGGGAGATATTAAACCTACAGCAACTATATGACGGCACTAACTGTACCAAGAACGAAGACCGAAGAACCGATGGCCGTTGGGGCAGGCGGGTTCTGGAGTGGCGATCAGGTACCGGATGACGCAGCAGGGGTAGGCCTCTCGTAAGATAGACCGACGATCTGGTTAAGATCGCGGGAAGCGGTTGTATGCGGGCGGCTCAAAATCGGTCTGTGTGGAGAACCTGGGGGGAGTCCAACGTCCAGCAGTGGACGTCTCTAGACTGACATGATGATGATGATGAACTGTACCAAGTTGTCTCTAAAATATAATATTCATCTCGCTATTACCGGCTCTATGTGCCCGGGGCGCCGACAGATCGAAGAAAATAATATCTTGTACAAAGTGCCGCGCGTTAAATTACAAAGTACTAAAACCTCTTTATCGAGAAAATAAATAGAGGAGTCTCAAATAGCTCAAGACAACGACCAAGTTCTGAAAGCTCCAGGGAAAAAGAAAGCGAAATTACAGACTGTGACTGTAGTGGAATAACGACATACAATGCAGCTCCGAGGAGTGTGGCGGCTTATCTGCGGAGTGCCGTGAAGCCAGCTGTCAATAAATAAAACGGAGGTATATCTGATGCCAATGTTTGCGCCGACTACAAGTATGCCTCGCGCCTGCTATTGACAACTGACTCTTTATTAAAAACGTTTGTGATATACAGATTTTATATTTAACTAGAGGACGCCAGCAGCTACGCCTGCATTTTTTTTAATTTACCCGTTTTGGCGGATCCCGTGGGAATTTCGAGAAATCCCTTCTTAGTGCACCCCTACGGTCCCCAAGGAACATACATGCCAAATTTCAGCTTCCTGCGCCCAATAATTTCGGCTGTAGCGTGTCTGTCAGTCAGTCAGTAACGCAAGGATTTTATATATTAAGATTTTACGCAAATAACGTGTATGAGATATCGATGCCGCCAACGTACCAACTATGCAAATATTCTACTCAATACAGTCAATAGTTTTATGTTGAATTTAAAGACGTTAAACAGTAGATTCTCGGCGTCTTTCCGAGCAAACGGCACGTCGCAATACGCACTAATTAGCGCGGAGGTAAATTAAAAATTGAGGCACCTCTTAAAATAACGAAGCACTTGTGCCAGCGGGACATTTGAACAGATGATTGGCCCAATCAAGGTGGAGAGTGAGGGGTCACAAATAGGTCGTAAGGTAAGGCCGAGCGAGTGAATGCACGCTGCGCTACACAGGCTCGGCTGCACAACGTCATTTACTTTTTAGTAGCAAAGAGCTCGTGAGCGACACGATTTCAAAGCAACCCTCGCGAGGAGGGCTCTCGGCATTAGTCGACGCAGCGATGAATAACTGAAGTCATGAGGAACGTGAGCGGTCAAAAGACGAGCCAGTTTTGTTACCCAATTCTTTATCTTCGTTTTCTAGAATTTAGATCGGATTATACGAGCCTTAGCTAGTTATAACGTATTATTAGGGTGAGGGATTTAATTAGAACCCGGGTTGGTGAAGAAAATATGTAAAGTAGAACTTATTAAAACATAAAGATAAAATCCAATTTAATACTAAAGAAAAGAGCAATATCAGAGTTTCGCTGGCACGTTGGAAGCTACGAAGTTGAGCCAACAAATATTCGTTAATACAACGATATAGGGACATTCGGAACAAAGAGGCGAGAACCCTTAAATTCCGTTTTCCACCTCAAAAACCAGGTGCGACATGCAGCTGGCAAAATTGGTGATATTGTAAAATCGTAGAGTGGCGCGCGCGTTACGAAATCCGATAGTATTGGCTACAAACAGAAATAAAAGACACAGTTGCTCTCGTTTTATACGTAAAATCGTACGTAGATCGCACCGTAGTAGCCAAGTTTTTACTGAACTCCAAACCTGAGCCTAAAATGTTACTTTATTTCGCAGTATCTTATTTAAATATAACGAAATATTTATGACACGGAACCACTTCGCCTTTAACATGATGGGCTTTGAGTGAATATATCTTGAGCGACGAGAAATGGCGCTCGCTTTCGAAGGTTGCACGTGCCAGACCGAAGCCTTCAGCTGTAAAAGCTAAGTGTAAAGGTAAACAACGTTTAAGTCACAGATTTAACAAACAAGAACCAGATGTAGCACATTCGTCCAACTAAGTGAAGCACGTTGACAGCTATGTGTGCGTGACATTTGGCGACTGGCACTGTACGGACACGCGCGTCTATGTGTGTGTAAAGTTGCCAGATTATGAATAATCTCCCACTATTTTACATATAGTTTTTGCAAACGAACAAAAAATATTACATAGGTAATATTTTATATTCATTTGCGGTTTTGAAGAATTTACCATGGATTTAATTAATGATTTTAATATGTAATGCTGATGTGAAAATTATTCAAATAAAAGATACCATTAAAGTATGCTTTTATAAATACATTTCTTAAATGAAGGTACCGAGTTAAGTTTTAACTAATTTTATTCGTAAATTGAGAAATAAATAGATTATGTTTTGTGATTCATAGCCTCGATCCAGAAGAAATACTTATATAATACCAACTTCATATATTTACGAATACCAATCATGAGGTTCAGATCTTAGTTCGGCGAATATGTTGTTTATTTTTTGTTTAGAAATTATCAGTATAGTATCTGGAAATGTTTGGTAAATTGCAATAGGCTTGCTTCCTAAATATTAATTAGCTAAAAACATTTTGTCATGCACACAACAAATTATGAATATTATGATTCATAAATCATAACCAAAAAAAAAATGCAACTAAAAATAAATAATGGCTGCAATCAATAATTTCTGTTTCTGTACGTAATGTACACACGGCGCCAAGTCAAGCTAACAGTTGCAGTACGATTTTGATACTTATTCCCTACGCCATAAGAACGGTACAAAGATTTATTCTGTGACAAAGGTCAAAGTGTATAGTATATGGGGATCGAACTCAAAACAATGTATATACTAATGGAAATTCTATTACTATATTTATAAGAAAAAAGATAATCTACAATATACTTTTACAATACGTTAATGTATTTTTCAACGGTGTCGACGTAAACTGGCAACACTTACATATTTTCTGCAGAAATACGAATTTTATCGAAATAATATTATAAAACAGTCAAATAATCCATAGTTATCTGTAAAAATATATTCCATCTTCCCGTTTTTGCTTTTGGAAACAACTTTTACAATGTTTAAAAACGCAAGACGGCATTTTATGAATTTCAAAGTTGGATTGATCGTAGCGTGTGAACTGTGCGATGCTTCGCAGCGCACTGAGCCGAGTTTGAATTCGCTTTTCAATTTTGTATTTGCTTTAGTGGCCTCACGCAAGTGTTCCGCGCGCTCCGTCTGCCTTTTGTTCTGTAGTCTTAGGTTTAAGTATAATCATTTGATAAGTCGTAAAATCAAGAGTTAGATTTACGGATGCCGACTTTTAATACAACATTAAATCTCTGGGCGAACAGGAAAGTGTTGAGCAGTGAGGGTTATCGCGATCTCTAAAATGGTGCCGGACTCAGGTACTACATAAAAGTGAGCCCCTCTAGTGTAATGAATTCCAATATAACCGTAAAACCTGTTGGTGTCCGTATTCATATAATCTGTGGACCCTCATAAATATGCTTCGATTTGCATAATTACCTATTTATTCACAACTAAACACATATTGTGACGTGCAAACTGAGCTCGCCGCGTGCAGTATTCATTGTTTAGCGATGAAATGGATCAACTAATCATTTACCTAATGCTAGTCGTGCATTACGCAACGATTACTGTAAATAATTACCAAACTGAACATTGTAACATCAAGCATCGGTGGTTCAGTGGTAGAATGCTCGCCTGCCACGCGGGCGGCCCGGATTTGATTCCCGGCCGATGCATATTTCTCTTTTTGATAATTTTATTTGATACGTTCTGTAAAATGTTACTGAATTTGCAAATTAAACGACCTGAATCAAAATAAAGACTTTAAATAATGTTGAATTTATTTTTCCGGTCACAACAATGCCTGGCACGGGCACCTTGTGATCTCATCGCTAACCACAAACGCACGAGCGGAAGGCAAAGAGTGAACCACAAAAGGTGCATTCCACACCGCGTGCCCTTTATTTTACACCGCTATTTAGATTGGCAATAGACAGAATACCACGCTACGATACCTAGCGACGAAGCTATTTCTTTAAAAGACATTGCTTATTTAACTATTTCATTTTGCTGTCACCGGAGCGAAACTTAATAATTAGAGTAACAAAACCATATTAATTAAGTTTATAAAATTAAAAGCAATAAAATCGGAAAGATTACTAAACTCTCCTACGTTCGCATCCTTGCGCCTACACCCGTTATTAGCTTTTCCATTGATAGCACTTTTGTTTATAAGCATTTAGCTGCCAACACATTTCCAGTTCTCTTCCGATTCAGTCCAAAAGAAACACTAAACAGAGCATACCATACACATTGTAGCCATCGCCAGCACTTATCCACAGCTCCGTGACACGACAGCAACAACCCGACATAAGCGAACAATCCCCGGCTGGAAGCGCAATCTCGTTGCAATTTGTCCAAACTTTTACTCAAAGAGCTTATTCAAATTTTTCCAGTGTTGTGGTCAAAAGATTTTGACGCGCTTCCATAGCTGATCTCATAAATGAACCGCAGGCTGTAAAGTGTTGTGTGGACGCAGAGTGCATCGCCGCTTGTTCTTTATATCTATTAGTGGTGAACACTGAACAGCTATGGCTCATAATAGCTGCATCACCATTCATCACCCTTTCCTGCGGTTTTAAGAGCTTTGTTCGGCGAATATCAATTTTATGTTCGCCGGGATTAGTGAGCGCTCGATTGGTCGTGTTCTGGATCATGATTAAATACTAAGTGAGAGTAATTCCTTCTTTAGAACCGATCGTTGTTATTTTAAAGATAATTTTATGTGAACTTATTGGCTTTCAATGGCAAAGTAGAACAGCATGTTTGGCAAGTCTATTACATAAAGTTCTGACATCGATTTAGTGTCTTAATCTTTTTTAGGGTTCCGTAGTCCACAAGGAACCCTTATAGTTTCGTCATGTCCGTCCGTCTGTCCGTCCGCAGCCTAGCTCAAAGACGCCTGGTGCTAGAAAGCTGATATTTGACATGAATATAGACATACGATATTGCAACAAAACTGTAGAATAAAATTTTGGAAAATATTTTTTTTAAGGTTATCTCCCCTACATACATATATAGTGGGGTTACATTTTTTTTGGTTGAGTACCCCATTGTGTGGGGTATCATTGGATAGGTTTTAAAAAAATATTATTAGTTTGCTCAAATCATTTTTCGATCAAGTGATTGGTTTGTCAAATATCAAGCTTTGAAGTGAAAAAAATTGTTAGACTCAAGTGTCCCCCCCCCCATCTGCCGGCTAAACTATTATTTTGGAAGAGGTGAAAAAATCACAAATGTAGTACATATACCGAATTTAAAAGGAAAACTATCACGGCTAAGTAGACATCACTAGTTTACGAGTAATCGTCGGTTAACTTTAACTTATAAATACCTATTTCTGTGAGTTTACATTGGGAGCGCTGGCTTAATCTTAAAGATGCCCGTTTGTAGTCCCATGTGAAACCGAAGTTATTATCAATAATGGCCATTATGGGCAACTACGGAACCCTACATTGCGCGTGGCCCGACAAGCACTTGGCCGGTTTTTTTTAATATTTCAGCGCGGTCTCCATTAAACTGGTTGCATAAATCTACATACATTACATAGCTACATCGCTACACGTAAGAACATAAATATGTTCTTAGGAAAATATAAATATATTTCGATGCTTTGGTTCTCAAAATTAGCATAATATCTATCTTTACCTATGATCACTTACATGTCCCCAAAGTCTTGCTAAGTAACAGCTGCTTAAAAAGGGTTAAAAGAGAACGAATTACTATATAATTAATCCGAAAATCAGGCCGCTCTTCGCCCCTGACGAAAATTTCCATTAGACCGGCGAAAAACTTAAAAACCTTATTTGTTTGAATTATAAAAGTAAGTACTCAAGATTTATCCTGGAAGCTTATAATTCAGGCGCCTTGAGCCTAAACCCAAAAAACAATATCCCGGGGCGGAGATCAAGCCAAGCGGGTAAACGTAGCGGCGTATTAAAAAGCCCCTGAACCCTAAAGGCTATTCGATGTGCCACTTAGGGCTTTGGCCAGATAATCTGAAGCTTAATGTTGGAGAGCATTAGCGCGCATTCTGTTGCGGGTTCACGACAATATGGGCGCAAATTGCACCAGCCGAGTGCCGCGTGCCGAGTACACTACTTGTGTTAACGGTGCGTCACTTTTGTTAATACATTTTAAGGCCGCGTTCGTAACCATGCCGTGGAAAAAATAGGCGTAATGCAGGCTGTAAATAAATGTAGTGCTTTGTTTCGCCACGCTCTTAGCGATATTGGATGTAACACGCGACATGTGCTACCTATTAAATATTGCTTTATTTGCAATTAACAAGCGCTACCAGAACATAAATGTAACCTATTCGTTCTCAATTGTTTCAAAGAAAGGTAAGCAACGCGAATTTCAGGGTATTAATGACATGTTGGGGAGCTAGGCCTCACGGCACCTGCATAAATATTAGTAAACGGAAAATTTGGGTTTAAATATTTATGAATAAAATGTTAACCTGTATGTCGTACTTAATAATGTATTACAATGTAATTAAAATTCGTATCTGAAACCTCTGTAGCTGTACGTCGCGAGTTAAAACAAAAAAGGGTTCAACCTTTTCGGTTTAGTATGTTTTATATGACAAATTTTATTTAAATTTTATGCAAAAATAGGAATTTCGTACTGTGAACCGTTTCATCGCTCGGTATAAATTTGTGAAATATTTTGTGGACGTCGGCAGCGCGACAAAGAGTTCAGACGACGTAATTATATGATACAACGGGGAACTGTATGTACTTACATAGAACCTGTTATAAGTTCATTACAAATTTTCACGTAATATGACAGGCAATAAACCGAACATTAAATATGTTCTGGCAGATTGAAATATTCACCTCATATCAGTTCGCATTAAGCCTGCATGTGATAAAAGCCTAGAAGCATTCAAACTAGCCAAACCCAGCTATCATCAAGTGCAGAATAATTCAATAAATTACGTTTATATATATTAATTAATTAGCGGCGCACAAACAAAAGGGCGCAGTGGCTCGGAGTGATATTGTGTTTGCGCGCGGCGCCGCACGCCGCACAAATACCCGCCCCGTTTATTTACTGTGTGCACTATGCACTTGCAGCACTATGCACTAACTACGTTCGTACGTGGCATACTTAGTGAAATTAAAACTATAACGATCGCGCAAAGCCGGCGGTAATATCCTAAAACGTGGCGTCGGCGTCGCGTCGCCGTCGTCGGCCAATACGAACTGAACACGCGCCGAGCAAGTGATGCAGGCACCGTAGCCGCTAACTCAGTGTCATTGCGACACTACGCTTACATGGATTTAGTTTTAAATTTATATTACTTTTGAATTATCATGGAATACCTAAATATATCAAAATTAAATATACTGGCAACTTGGTTTTGAAATATTATCGACCCAGAAAACTTGATGACACACACAATGGCGAAACACAGCTGAAATCTGATCCGGTCCAAAGAATAAGTAATGTTTGTATACTTAAAGATCGTCAACAAGTGACCTTTAAAAAGTAGTAAGTAAGTAAGTAGTACTAAAGCAGCATCTAGTTTTTTAGGGTTCCGTACCTAAAAGGTAAAAATCGGAACCCTATTACTAAGCCTCCGCTGTCTGTCTGTCTGTCTGTCACCAGGCTGTATCTCATAAACCGTGATAGCTAGAAAGCTGAAATTTTCACAAATTATGTATTTCGGTTGCCGCTATAACAACAAATACTAAAAATAAAAAAAATGAAAATATTAAGGGGGGTCCCATACAATAAACGTGTATTTTTTCGTATTTTTGCTCAAAATTACTAACGGTAACAGGTAGACGCTTAAAATTTTCACGGAATATGTAGTTGTATATTACCTTTAATAAATAAATAATTAAATTAAAAAAAGTAAATAATAAAGGGGGGCTCCCATACAACAAACGTAATTTTTAAGCAATTTGTTACTCGATCTTAACAAACAAGTAGAAACTTAAAAATATTTAAGTACCTATATATACAACAAACGTGATTTTCTTTTATAGATGATGGTACGTAACCCTTCGTGCGCGAGTCCGCCTCGCACTTGCCCAATTTTATTTAATGAAATCTTTCCATTAGAGCTTTTAGTTAGAACTAGAACATAACAATTACATCCTTCTAAGAACCTATAATTGCTTATTCTAGTATTCTGGTTGATGATTCTATTGACTATGCCTTTGGGTATATTATACTATGATTTTATAGTAACTAATTTGAGTAGTTGCTAGAATATTTCGACATTAAATGTAGAATAATTGTACATTAGGGACTCAGTTGCTTTGTTTAATAGAAATATATTAAACAGTTTTCACGCAGAGTTTTCTAGAGACGCAGATATTATTTCTATTCTAGTAATAATAAAACGCAATATTTTAACATTACGGAGAGTTGTAGTTTAAAACGTGCGACCGTTAGCACTATGCGCCACGAAAATATAAAGTATAAACATTTTACAAAAAAAAAGGAAAAGCACGCAAGTTTTACTCCCCATCCGATCCAATTGTGCATTTCTTGTTTGTGCTCCTTCGATGTATGTTTTTATTATGTGGTGTACAATAAAGATTTATCTAATCTGTCTATCTTGTTTGGTTAAAAAAGGTGTTACTATTGTCAGAAGTTCTTCAAAGCAGGGTTCAGGCATTCTAAAATAATTCTCGTAATCATTCATTTCACCATGTAATTTAATTTCTTCCATTAAATTCAAATGTGTGTCCACCAAACCAATTTTATACCCATCGCTTTCACTTGACCTTTAATTTTCAGCTCTGTGGCCATTTTTGACGTTTAAACAGCAGGAGACCGGACACAATACTAACGTTATAAATATTGAACGTGTAGGCTGGTGTATTAATCCATCAGTAAAAACTGAAATCCATCAACAAATACTATATTGTCGGATCACAATAAATACCTTACGTGTAACCGTCGCCTTATAGTTCTTTAAATATAGGCGATTATATTTATTCAGTAATACATTCTACTACTTTTAACGCAATGTTTGTGAGGATAGATGTATGGAAAGTTCACGATAGAATATACAACGGATTTTGATAAAACTTTACATTAACCTTACATATAATAATTAGACAGCACACACACACGCCACCTTTAGTCGCGATAACCGACTTTTATGCAGAGTTAGCAGCGGACTCTACCTAGGTACTTAGTTATTAAATATGAAGCAAATTAAATTTGCGTTGTACACGATTATTAGTTTTTATAGCGCCTCATGGTAGACTAAGTAGGCAACTTAGGTTTTATACACGCAGTACAGTCGAACAACTTCCCGCTAGACCACCATAAGGGCGGAAATCGCTCAGCAAGACATCGTCGCTTCCAGTGCTACTTAAACGCACATTGACACTCGTATAAAAAACCAGTTTCTAGTGTGCCTCAACTCTATGAGCCAGCCATAGGATTTTTTTTCAAACTGGTCCAGCGCCGACTCCTTTGATTGTACCTACGTTCATTCGCCACAAGTACGTATACCTAATAATCACTAAAGATGTTAAAGATTGTAGGTATGATAATAAACCTTTCTTAAATCCTAATCCCTGTTACCTATTCCATACCTCACTTAATATAGCTCAGACTTGTTCAGTTAGTTAATCAATACACTTAATATCTAGTATTATCTACATATTATTTAGCTAGGTACTCTTGCTTGTGTCTAGGTAAACTAGTTGAGAATGCCTGAGGCGTTAGGTCATACATATTGTATTATATTTGATTTACTCGACTTCGAGCTCTCCTAAGCTGATTACACGTAGTAATGAGCGTCAGGTGCTGACTCGTGATAAAGTACTGACGTTATGCGCTATCCCGTGATTTAGATATGACCTTCTGAACGCAATCTGCATTAGTAACGGCCGGGGCGGCCGACCCCCGCCGATGTGTTTTATCGGAACTTAACACCTGTGTGATATGAAAAGGGAATGTAATATATTGTAGCTGCTTCGCACGTTAAATATATCTATTGTTATAACGCACTCAAATGTTTCATATCGAAACACCTGTTCCTAATGTCTCAATATTACATTCGACAATACTATAACTGGAATATACGACGAATATGAATTCAAGAAAATTGTGTACATGAATAATCAGAATTACAAAAGCCAGGCATTACCTACGCTCTTATTTTTGCAATACGCTTCTTCGCAATATACTCTTTTATCATCAATATATAAATACACGCTGCAAGGTGTTCAACTATTACGCACGATAACTAGAGTATACTTATCATGCAACGATCGTTAACAAGTCGTAACGTATGCCCGGTGATGAGCTTTCACAATGCAATATACAAAAGCATAATCCTAAAAAGATAACCACTAACTATGTATCGCAACTATACTCTTAAGTCGACACAAATGATTCATGATTCTTTTCCTTTGTTTCAGTCGACACTTTTCTATTCTCAGCAACTCGTATCTACAACATATAAACAGCATCTCAGCTGTCTGAGAAGACGTTAGCGGGTAACACTTTACTGAGAGTTGCTTCATAAGTCGGCGGCGGCTGTAAATCTATACTAATATAATAAAGCGGAAGAGTTTGTTTGTTTGTTTGTTTATTTGTTTGTTTGTTTGTTTGTTTGAACGCGCTAATCTCAGGAAGTACTGGTCGGATCTGAAAAATTCTTTTTGTATACGATAGCTTAGTTATTCCGGAAGGCTATAGGCTATATGACATAACGCTTCGACCCTTTGGGGCCGGGCAAAAGGCTAAAAAGGCTAAAAGATAATGTCGGCTAATCTTAGGAAGTAGCAGTCGGATTTTGAAAATTGTTATTGCCTATGATAGCCCAATTATTCCGAAAGGCTATAGGCTATATAAAATTACGCCGCAACTTTTAGGGCCCAGACAAAATAATAAAATGGTTAAACGAGAAGGGGGAGGGTTGGGTCAAAGGCAAAAAAAGGCTAAACGAATAGGATACAACCTACCTATATGGGTATCGTTTTCGAGATTGCCGGGACGCTGATTAATAATATGAAATTTATTTTGTGATCCAAGATGGCGGACAGGAAATCAAAGATGGCGGATGAGAAAATTTTTAAAATCAATATGGGTATCGCCTTCCATATTTTAAGGGGTGGGGAATCGAAATACACCATCTATTTCGTGATCAAAGATGGCGGATGGGAAAATTTAACAAAATCAGTATTGGTATCGTCTGCGATGTTAACAGGGATGGGGAATCCAAATACAACATCTGTTTCGTGATTCAAGATGGTGGATGGGAAATCAAAGATGGCGGATAGGAAAAATTTTACAAATCAAAATGGGTATTGTCTCTGATGATTTAAGGGATGGAGAATCTAAATACAACATCTATTTCGTGATCAAAGATGGCGGATAGGAAATCAAAGATGGCGGATGGGAAATTAAAAAAAAATCAATATTGGTATCGTCTCCGATGTTTAAAGGGATGTGGAATCCAAATACAACATCTATTTCGTGATTCAAGATGGCGGATGGGAAATCAAAGATGGCGGATGGGAAAAATAAAAAAAATCAATATGGGTATCGTCTCTGATGATTGAAGGGATGGTGAATCCAAATACAACATCTATTTCGTGATCAAAGATGGTGGATAGGAAATCAAAGATGGCGGACGGGTTTTTTTTTAGAGTCGATATGGGTATCGTCTCCGATTTTTTGAGGAATAGGGAATTCAAAAACACCATCTATTTCGTGATCAAAGATGGCGGTCGGGAAATCAAAGATGGCGGATGGGAAATTTTTAAAATGTCAATATGGGTATCGTCTCCAATATTTAAAGGGATGGGGAATCCAAATCCATCATCTATTTCGTGATCAAATATGGCGGATGGGAAATCAAAGATGGCGGATGGGAAAGTTTAAAAAAATCAATATGGGTATTGCCTTCGATATTTTAAGGGGTGGGGAATCGAAATACACCATCTATTTCGTGATCAAAGATGGCGGATGAGAAAATTTAACAAAATCAGTATTGGTATCGTCTGCGGTGTTAAAAGGGATGGGGAATCCAAATAAAACATCTGTTTCGTGATTCAAGATGGTAGATGGGAAATCAAAGATGGCGGATAGGAAAAATTTTACAAATCAAAATGGGTATCGTCTCTGATGATTTAAGGGATGGAGAATCTAAATACAACATCTATTTCGTGATCAAAGATGGCGGATAGGAAATCAAAGATGGCGGATGGGAAATTAAAAAAAAATCAATATGGGTATCGTCTCCGATGTTTAAAGGGATGTGGAATCCAAATACAACATCTATTTCGTGATTCAAGATGGTGGATGGGAAATCAAAGATGGCGGATGGGAAAAAAAAATCAATATGGGTATCGCCTCTGATGATTGAAGGGATGGTGAATCCAAATACAACATCTATTTCGTGATCAAAGATGGTGGATAGGAAATCAAAGATGGCGGACGGTTTTTTTTTTTTTTAAGTCGATATGGGTATCGTCTCCGATTTTTTAAGGAATTGGGAATTCAAAAACCATCTATTTCGTGATCAAAAATGGCGGTCGGGAAATCAAAGATGGCGGATGGGAAATTTTTAAAATGTCCATATGGGTATCGTCTCCAATATTTAAAGGGATGGGGAATCCAAATCCATCATCTATTTCGTGATCAAATATGGCGGATGGGAAATCAAAGATGGCAGATGGGAAAGTTTTAAAAAATCAATATGGTAATCGTCTCCGATGTTTTAAGGGATGGCGACTCCAATTAAAACATCTATTTCGTGATCAAAGATGGCGGATGGGAAATCAAAGATGGTGGATGAAAAAAAAAATTAAGTCAATATGGGTATCCTCTCCGATGTTTTAAGCTATGAGGAATGCAAATACAACATCTACTTCGTAATCAAACATGGCAAATGGGAAATCAAAGATGGCGGATGGGAAAATTCTATTAAATCAATATGCGTATCGGCTCCGCCGTTATAACGCATGTGGCATTCGTATATAACATCTGTTTCGTGATCAAATTTTGCAGATGGAAAATCAATATATTATTTTATTGAAATTGTTATTATTAGGTATTTGATGTTCGATGCAGATAATGGTTAAGCGGATACGTCTACTACGGAACCCTTCATGGGCGAGTCAGACTTGCAATTTATGTAATTATTTAATAGCCCAATGAGTAATTTTATCATAACACTAGATCAGTTATCTGCCCCTATCACTCATATACCACGTCCGCATCTTCAGTTAGTTTTTCTACCCTAGAAATAATTTATACGACAAAACAACTTTGCCTGGCAATTAATAGATTAAACACTGATCTTCTTGGTAACTTTGTTCTGAATTCTTTGGAGAAGAGTTAAGTAAGAAAATGAAAAAGAAAAATACTTTAAAAAAGCGAGACGGAGTTCGCCGGGACAGCTAGTTTATTATAAAGCAGCCGTCACGATCGCCGTCCAGTTATCCCCGTA
This sequence comes from Euclidia mi, assembly GCA_944739405.2. NCBI lineage: Eukaryota > Metazoa > Arthropoda > Insecta > Lepidoptera > Erebidae > Euclidia > Euclidia mi. The sequence goes on along the minus strand of OX123181.2, from coordinate 6,083,220 downwards.
GCGAGGGCATTCAGCAATAAGGTGAACTTTTAAAAGCGATTTTCTAGTCGCAAGTGCGATTAGTCTCGCCGCGTCGACGGTGCGCGACGCCCGCAGTGTCGCGTTGTCGTACTAACTAAGTTTTAATGGTGGCCGGTACTCGGTTTGCAAAGTTAGGTGGTTTTGAAGCGCAGAGATGCGGGCGCTACTGACCCGCCCTTCAGTTTCATTACTTCAACGGGTTATTAAATACAGCTCCGCCAAGTTTCGGCACAAACTCTATAGATGGTGGCCTCATTGTGGCCACGTCTGGGTCCTTTATGCTTAACGTTTCGACGGTAGTTACATTTCTAGCACAACAAAGTAGACTTTAGTTAGTTTTTATAATTAAGTTAATGGATACAGAATGTATGACTCAAGTTTTATAATGGGTTTGAGACGCTGCTGAAAGCCAGTAGCAACAACACTCTGTTGGTACATACCTAAGCACTAAGGTCAGCGTTATATGATTCGTCGATGGTATCTCAAGAAATGAAGAGCTTTTCTCTGTCCAGATGATGTGACACGTTTTTTGCATCAACACATTTTGGACATCAGATAATTCAAATGGACGTTTTACAATTCCTTTGCTTTCCCGTATGATAATGACCGTGATTACGCAGCATCGGCGATGCATCATCACCCGTTGTTGGCGATCACACCAACCCGAGCCGTGAGCCGTACGACCGGATGAGAGATAATAATAATAATTATAATCTTTATTGTACACCAAATGAATTTTACACAGAAATTACAGCAGATTAATACATGTTGCACAAACGGCGGCCTTATCGCTAAAAAGCAATCTCTTACAGGCAACCCTTATGGAAAAGAGAAGTAAGGAGCCAGACATAGGGCAGTTTTGGCGTAGTAGGATACTAATGAAACAAAATACGAATACACACTATACTATACAAATAAACTAATAAATATACTATTATATAAATACATACATATATACAATAATATAATGAATTAAGTAATGTGAGTAGACAATAGTAAAAAAGGGAGAAAAAGAAAGTGTGAGTTTGACAATGTTATGGAAAGTTAAAGAGATAAGTAGTGGTTTTTCACTAAATTTTTAAAAGATGTGATATTTTGAGCCAGTTTGATGGAAACAGGCAATGCATTGCCGCTTGAACAGTAAAGGATTTATCGTAAAAGGTAGTGGAATGCATTGGAATTTCCAATCTCAAATTTACCGATGACCTAAGACCCAATCTTGAATGAGAGTCACTTAGGAACTTGAAGCGTTCTTTCAAATAAGATGGAGAAGAAGGATTGAAGAGAATATTATAGAGTAAGGAAAGAATGTGAGTATTCCGCCGAAGGCGAATTGGCAGCCACTTGAGCTTATTGCGGAAATTAGAAACGTGATCATATTTACGTAATCCAAATATGAACCTAATACAGAAGTTTTGAAGACGCTCAAGCTTATCAAGTTGCTCCTCAGTGAGATCTAGATAGCTGACATCGGCATAGTCAAGGATGGGTAATAGAAGAGGGTTTGCAAGTGCAATCTTAGTGGCAATCGGCAGAAAGTTCCGCAGTTTTCGCAAAGTCCCTGCCGCAGCAAACAATTTGCGACTAACTTCGGTGATTTGTGGTCCCCAAGATAGAGTTTTGTCAATATAATCACCTAAGTCCTTCACGCAATCACTTATAGGTATTGGGATACCACCAAAAGTAATTTGGGGTAGCAGATTCTAGTCAACGCGAGAAATCATCCTGGGACTACCAACAACGATAATCTGTGTTTTCACAGGGTTGATCTGCAAACCAAATCTCAGGCTCCAAGCAGATATCCGTTCTAAATCGGACTTCATGATGCGAAATGCTTCAAACAGTTCATGTGCAGGTACCTGTGTGTAAATTTGAAGATCATCTGCATAAAGGTGGTAGGATGTAAATGGTAGGATGGATGACTGAAGTTGATAGGAGATGGAATTTATGAAAATTGAGAAGAGTAATGGAGAGAGATTATCTTAATGGCGACGACGTCCAACGCAAATTATGTATTCGTGAGGCACAATCGGGCCAAATGAGAGGCCAATCAGCCGCCAACCGTGCACATGTAAACGGCACATTGACAGACGTGACGACAAACGGAATCGATAATTTCCACATACGCGCGCACACACACACACACACACACATATGCTGACTACACATACACACATGCTGAAGCATTTATTACAACGTTTGTGCTTCATGTTTTATTACCAACCTTGTGTTGTTCATTAAGCTATCAGATACATTTTTAGCGGAGCAAATAATGTGTGAGTTGCTTTTAGATAGATAGTCCTACAGTCTACGCTTTGGCAAAATAAAAAAACCTTTTTACGAAACAAGGTTTAATTGACTGCCTCCGTGGTCCAGTGGATAGCGTATGCGACTGCTGATTGGAGGTCCCGGGTTCGATTCCCGGGTCGGGCAAAAGTGTTACTGGGTTTTTCCGAATTCTCAGTAGCAGCGCGGTGTGGTGATGTGCCCGGTAACGGCAATAGGCTTGCCCCCTATTACGTGGGACCTAGAAATTCATGGCGAAATGTGGGTGTAATATTACACCTCTGCCTACCCCTTCGGGGATACAGGCGTGAGTCTATAAAAATATATATGTAAATATATAAAAGGTCTAATTATAAGCCCAGTTTAGTCCTAGTTTTAAATTAATAAAAATTAAGCACTAGTTTATGAATAACAACTTTGACACAGCTGAGGCTAGGACTAGGTATATTTAGTATTTGCTACTTTGTAATAAAATACCTATTATGCTGATATCTTTTTTTACTCACTTCGCATTCAGAGGAATTGTGTAAGCAGAACCGAAACCTACTCAATTGTATTGTTAGAAGAATATATCAATAAAAAATCATTAAAATATTATGATGATGAAATATGACAATTATAACTTTAATTAAATTTGTTATTAAAGTAAACAAACACACACATCTATAATTTCAATTACATTTTGAGCAATGATACAATAAAGCAATGCTACCAACTTTAATGAAATAAAATATCTAATAATATTAATTAATACCAATGATACCATTTCTTAGTAATAAGCGAGTATTAACACTTGGTATTAATTGAAAGATAATAATATAGTATTTAATCACACAGCTATTTCAAAAGAAATAAACAAGTCAGCTGGTTAATATCTGTAGCAGAACTATTAGTAAGTACACAGATGCGAGTTGAAAGTACACAGTACAAAGAAAGCTAAGTTAAACCGGTGCAGGTGGATGGTGTGTTTGGCTGTACAAATCCTCGGCTTTGCCCCGGTGGCCGGTTTTAGCCCCGGTCGCAGTGCCCGGCGCCATACGCGACGTTCCGACGGACGAAGTGCACACGCTAAGAGGACTCTAGTGGACCGCGCCTCTTAATTAATATTGACATTTTATTTTCAGAAAAGCCAAACTTGTTTTGAAGTGTGGTTTTGTCAAAAAAATATTAGGTATGCTAACGGCTTCAAATGCGTAAATATTTTAGTGCCCACTTGAATGCCTACGCATAGTTAACATAGAAGAAAAGTATTTTTGATTACATCGAAGTAATTTTAACGAAAATAGATTTCGTTAAATTTACTTCGGTAATCGAGGCATCAATAATTTAAGACAGAATTTACAAAAGGTAATGACGCTAAATCAACACATGCCTGCGACTAGAAATTATCAAAATATTCACTGATTCAGAAAACAGAACAGCTCTAAATGCTTAATAAATAATAACATTCCACGTTTTTAACAGGTGGCTTAAGATAGGTTCTTCTTTTTATTTTCAAAAACACTCAGTAGTCAGATTAGTCTGCACCTTATGCTTAGTGAGGGCTTCAGAGAAACACTGAATCTTAATGTTTTAAAGAAACTTAAGCAAGTCGTTATGCACAATTTTAGTAAATGAGTAAAACAACGGTACTCAATATAGCTTGCGGTTTAATAACCTCAAGCAATTAATAATCGCTGCCTCGAAATATTTGCGCATTTGAAGCCTTTAGCATACCTACATAATATTTTTTGAATAAAACTACACTTCAAAACAGGTTTCGCTTTCCGAATATGAAATGTCAATATTAAATAACAGGCGCGCTCCCATCTGATCTACATTAGACTGTGTCTAACTCGACTAAATAGTTGTTCGGAACAAGTTAGATAAATTACGTCGGAAGTATAAACGGGAGCAACACCTTGCACATCATGAGGTTTTCAATGGATTATGAAAAAAGTTGTTCGAACCGAGAGCGGAACAAACATAAATGTTAAGTAGCGCCAACAACTAAACCTCTATTTGAAAAGCGCTTCGCATGACGAGGTGGCCGAGAGGTTAAGGCGTTGGACTGCTAATGAGTGTTTCTCCGAAATTGCGTTCTTTGTCTGATTCATATGGCCTAATTTTTTTTTCACATTTAAGCTTATAAAACATATTTTTACGAAAGATGATAACCTAATATACAATGTCTGAAAAAGGCACACTTTTTGATAAAATGGTTTCCGAGATAATTAACTTTAAAATTTTTGGGGCCATATGAATCAGAATCTGTGACATATGAATCAGAATTTGGGATAGAAATAAAATTCTAGTTAGAAAAATCAGTCAATTATTTATTAAAATCACAGTAAATGCACACGATGCTTATCATAACACCTAAATCTAGTCAATCACAGCATGATATGGTACTTGACAATATCAATTATCACAATATTAATTACTTTTTAATAAACGTTGTACGTCTCGTTTCATAGAAACTAAATCTAGTTAAAAACCGCATGATAAAAATACTTATGATAATTGATATTGTCAAGTGCCATACTTGACAATATCAATTATCTATTATGAACGTTTTGTTTTATAAAAGCTTAAATCTAGTCAATCACAGCATGATAATTATAATTATGATACTCGACAATATTAATTATCATTAAATTTTTTGTGTAAGTATCTCGTTTCATAAAATCTCTAAAAAAAACTAAAAATCTACATAAATATTATCAAGTACGTTTAAACTTTTAACAATAACCAAAATTATGGCAAAAAGAAAAATTGAATATAGATAAAAAATAAATAAATATTCTTCGTCAATGATAACAGGCCTTTAAACCTGTCTATCGAGGCTTTCTAAAAAAAAATATTTCGTCATCGTCAGAATCAGTCTCATTGATAGCACTTTCTTGAGTATGAGGGGTTAATACCCTGGATGAGCAAGGAGAATTTGTGGTTTCGTCAATTACATCTGGCTGTTTTTGTTTATTAACTGTCAGTCGAGGTTTTTTGAAGGTGAATAAGTCCTCATCGTCGGAATCTCTATCTATAACAGTATTTTTTTGATAAAGGGTTGCTAATACGGATCTAGCAAAATTGGGTGTTAAAATTTTTTCATCAATAGATGAAGTTTCTACCCAAAAACTGTCATCTTTAGAAAGATCGAGATCCTGTGACTCATTTTCTACTTGCCTTTTACCACCAGATGGTTTGCTTCGTTTGATTAAGGAACTACGAGTAGTTTTCTGTATCACCGGTTTCTTTTTGTTTGCTGGCTTTACGTATCCACTTGGCTGTTGATTATTATTTTCTCCGATATTATAAAAACCAATATGTTGGCCATGAGGACATGCAATAGCTTCTTGTAAACAAGTATCGAAGCTGCAACTAAGTTTCCTCATTGCTAAAGTATCTGATTGATTGGCACTCCATACTAATTGATGTATGTTCATGGTACCCCGGAATTCTTTCAAGTGAGATGGTATTAACATATCTTTCTCTAATATTCCTGATTCGTTAATCACTTCTAAAATAACACCTGGACAATGATCTTTAAGATGCCGGACTAGAGAATCGATGTTTGGAATGTCATTTCCTCTGGCAACTATCTGGTCAGCGGTTCTTTTCAAAACACCCCCTACGCCATCGGGAGCCCCTTTCCCGTGACCTGTCTCCGAGTAATTCCAAATCAATACGCGTAAACTCGGGAAATACCAGTGCATTTTTGCCATAATAAAAAACATTTTTCGATTACGGTACTGAGCTGATGGAGAGTCAGATATAAAGTGAAATGTCGTAACACTTGAAACTTCACTTTCCAGAAATCGAAGAATAGGCATTAAATGCTCCCAAATTGCGGCTGCATCATGACGCAAACACTCACTTAATGTACAAAATGACTGTTTACATAATTTTCCATTTTTAATGTAATAAATGACAGAGGTATGTAAAGTGATTTGCTGTCTGGAACTGCCGAAATGGAAAGACTGGATCTCGGATGCATACTTCGTGTTGTAGTTTTCACTAAAGTCACTATGTACAATGCATTCTTCTGTAGTTAAATTTTCTTTTAACTGTTTTATGTGATTATATTGTCCTGTAATATTTCCACAGTGGCGCATGTAAGGTTCTAATAGTTTATGAAACTGTTCAATGATGTTTCTGGGATACGTTACGACTTTCTCTTTAATTGTTTGAAGAGTAGATTTTTCTTGGTTATCTTTGAAGTAAGTTTTTTTTACCTTTTTCCAAGTCCAGTAGTGAGTCTCTTTAGAGTTATCAAATTCCTTAAAAGTTATTTGTTTATTTTTGCACAGTACACAATTTTTGGACAAACAATCAACATTTCTGCTATCGCAACACAAAGATTGTAGGATCTGGGTAGTGGATTTCTCTTCTATAAGATTATTTTTTCGTAAAGCTGTTACCAGCAGTTCCATGTTTTCATGAACCTTACATAAGCAGGTGTCTCGAATATTCACGGTTGGTATGCGAATCCAAAATGGTCGGAGCTTACTAAAACTGCTATAGCTTATCTTATATTGAGAAGTGGCAATGTACTTTTTGTGTAAATTTTTTAAAGAGTCTGTGAGATATCGTTTCTGTTTTTTTATTTTGCCTTTTGATACAAATTCGTTTTTTCCTGGACAAATCCTGCTATTTTCGTCTTCTTCTAAAAAAATTATAATGTCTTCTTTAGCTTTACTACTAATCGACTCAAGGTGTAATTTGTTATTTTCAGACACGTCTATCTCTTGTATTTTTTGTTCATGTTGGTTGTGTGCATTTTTAAACTTTCTAAATCTATGCCATCGCTGTAACGTCTTTTTATAGTTCTCATTCATTCTTTTAAGGTCTCGAATTTGTTGGTCTTTGATTCGTAGCTCTGTGTGGTATCGGTATTTCAATTTGCGTAAGAGATGCTTCCAGGGAGATTTCTTCTTCGCAGATATTTTTTGTTGAGCAGTTTGTACACGTTTTGGGTTTTCAACACGAGTAGGTACACCAGTAATTGAGGTATTGCTTTGTGGACTGAGTGATCTGGGTGAGTCAGATATGGAACTCGTTGGACTATATACCTGAAGAAATCTTGTTGAATCAGGTTTTGGAGATATTGGGGACCGTATTTGTAAAGAAATCGCTGAATCTGGTTCAGGAGTTATTGAGGAACGCATCGTAGATGACCTTGATAAATTGAATACTGTAGCGTTTGTAGAAAGCACTCTGGACTTTCGCGAAACCGATTTATAATTCTTTGGGGAACGCACCCTGAGAGATCTTATCGGGACTGATGCTGATGTTGGCGGTGAAGGCGATTTTATCGGCCTAGATGGACTTGAGATTTCTTCTGTTCTCTTTGGAGTCAAACTCAAAGGGTCGTTCAAAATAATGTTTTCATTGCTAACTACATCAACAATTTCTTTTTCTGTCTGTTCTTTTAATTTCTTTTTGTCGTACGATCTTTTTGAGCTTTCTCTACTCTTTTTTCTTTGAATTTTTTGTTCTCTAGGCGGTAAATTGCTAAGTGAAAGAATCTTACCTTCTCTCTTTCTTTTTAAATAGGATTCTCGCATTTTCACTCGCCATAAAGCATACTTGTCTGGATCTTTCCGTATGTTTTCCATCCTAATACGTTCTGCAATTTTCTTCTTCTCTCTTTTTTCTTCCTTAGATAGTACTGGTGGCATTTTTGTGTACTGTAATATAAAAACGAAGATTACAAATTTATGAATAATTATACCTAAAAATGCTTTTAAATAAGACTGTCTCAATTTTGACAACATACAGGCATTTGCCACTACAGTAGGTATGTATACAAATAATACATTGTTTGACACATGACTGAAATTTCAATATTTTAAGGGATTTCAAGTTACAGATAATTCCTAGAAAAGTGGTATATATACCTTATTATTGACTTGACGTTTCAACCCAATTATGAATAATCAATATTTCACTACATTTACAAGGTGGGTAAAAAATTGTAAGAAGAAAATTCTTGAGCGGGAATCGAACCCACGACTTATCACGTTACGTTATAACGGTGTTAAAAGTTAATATATTGTTACAGTATATTACCCTGTTCGTCTAAGCAGTAGTTTGAGCCTATAAACTACCGCTAAAACTAATAGTTAAGTAAGTAGATAGTTTCATTAACCACTCATTATTGTTTTATTTATTTTATTTAGTTATATTAATTTTATTTTTAAACTGTCATTTAAATGAAGTTTTTTTTCATTGTTTACCTTTATTTTATTACCTAGACGAACGGAGTTTAATACCAATATATTAGTTTTAATTTCAGGTATAGTCTAATTATCGAAAATTTAGTCGTCGATAGATATGAAACCCCTTTGACTGCTGCGAAATTTACAGCTACTGTTTTTACATTAGGTTCATACGAAATGACTTGTTACAGGCGTAACGTGCCGCCAATGTAACGTTTCATTAACAATATGTGTGACATTCTGATTAATATGGTATTTTTACCATATGAATCAGACACATATCAATCAGAATTTTGCCCATTAACATCGATAAATCATCACACGTATGCAATTAAAGATTGTTATTTATACATAGGTTTCTGTTCCCCAGTGGCATTATATTTCCCGCAGATTCAAGTTTGAAAACCATTTACCTTAATTATAAAAACGAACATACTAATCAGAAACACAGGTGTACCAAGGCTATATGAATCAGATATTTACCTTTATATCTCCGCGACGACACGAACCAGCCACACGTCACGTCGCGACCACGTCAGCCGAGCCACTGGCTACCGCCAGCGCGGGGAGGGGTCGCCTGATGTTTCGTATTTAGCTGGGTACGTTCGAGTGAAGCGCGTGAATATGAATCAGACTTTTGTGCCGGACACTCACTATTTTTTTATTTATAAATAAACAATCGTAAATATTAGTACAATTTTTTTTTGTGTAAAGAAACAACTAATATTCTATCGTAATAATTATAATTCACATCAATTTATGAATAAGAAATAATGTTATTGTTACTAATGTTCAAGAAACTGGGTTACGGACACACCATATTAGTCAGAAGAACTACTTTTAAATATTTTTTTGAAATATTTAAATAAATATTATTTAAAAAAATTAACTTGTGCAAGATAGGCAATAGTCTGAAGTATGTTGTAAAATTAATTGCAGACTGACTTGTCAGTTAGTTACAAAAATAAACCTCAAGACATCGAAAATTTTGGGCTCGGAGAATCACTCTAATCCAATGTGCTCTGCACGCGTGGGTTCGAATCCCATCCTCGTCGATACGACTTTTTGATATGATACAATATCTGTTTTAAAAAAGACAAATGGTTTGTCGACAACAGAATATCAAATAATGTTCGAAGAAAATGCCTTTTATAAATTGGATAACAAATCACGTTTTACAAAATAGTCATATTTTTCAAATACCCTTAGGCAATAATCTCATATACAAAAAAACTGATGACAAAGAATGTTCTCAGCCAGGTGCAAAATATTCACTTCAAAACAGAAAAACAAAATGTTCTAATAAAAATTCAAGACTGTCTGTAGCGTGAATTGAGTGAACATCCCCGCATGTAGGGTAGACCGGGGACAATTGTACCATTTTGCCTTTGGCGTTGAATTGCTAGTTGTTTTTTGATATTTATTAAATAGTGTTAATACTCAACGATAGCTATTTTAATTAGCTAGAGGATAGAACTATTTTTATGGCTATAGAAACAGTATAACCATATTATTTTTGTCTTTGAACAGAATTCGGAAATTGGTACAATTGTACCCCATAACGGGGTAAATTGTACTAAAGATTTGAGGAAATAAAACACTGTCTTTAAGCAAAGAAATGTTTTTCTAATTATGGCTTTAACTAGGCGGTACAAACTTTTATGTAAATAAAATTAAAAAACAAAACAATTTACACAAATAACTGAAAAAACTTCGTTGACTTGAAAAACATAAAACATATTTTTTTTCATCTTTAGCAACAAATTCTATAGTAAGGACTTTAAAACATGGTTAATTAAGTCATAGAAGCCACTATATAGCTATTATAATTGTGGTGAACTACAAAAAAACATGCAAATAATCAATTATCGTAATGTATGGAATGGGACATGGAACAATTGTCCCCTTGGTACAACTACCCCCTGGTGCAATAGGCTAGTTGCATGTTTTTCGGAAATTGGCTAATATTTTTCCTTGTATTATTATACTCAAAATATAAATATTTGGACAGAAAAAAAATCTATTCATTTACCCCACCCACGACCACGGTTGATGTAACTCAACCGAAAAGTCGGGTAATATGTATTTAATCTCCTACCTTTTAAAAAATTTGTCACGTATAAATAAATAAGAAGACTTACATAATTTAACGGCCTTATGGGGTCAATTGTACCACGGGGGCAGTTGTACCGGTACAACCATACCCAAAAAATTGTAACAATTGTCCCCTCAAGGTCATTTTGACAGAAAAGGTAAATTACTTGTGAATACGAGCTCTATATGACACAAAAACTGTTAAAATTCATTGCTGTTAATTATACTAAGCGTTTAAACTATCACCAGGTAAAAAATAAAGCATTGATTTGCTGATATAACTGAAAAATATTACAACAAAAATGTTACTTTTGATGCACAGAAATTTCCTCTTGCCGCCACACATGCCCGCTTCGTCCTTCTTTCGCGCGAGACTGGCGGTTGAGAGGCCCGCGTTCGGGGGCGCGCTTGATTCAGACTCACACAACAGTACGACGCTTAGTTTAGAAGATATTTGCGATGGTTCAATCGTCCCCTGGTACAATTGTACCCGGTCTACCCTAAGCAGCTTTGTTCCAAATTAGATAAATTATACCACAAAAAGATTCTTACAAAAGAGGCCCGAGAATGGGCCGGCAATAAACATTGCGAATGTCAAATCCAGTCGGAATGCTAAATCGACACGTCTAAAGCCGTCTACAGACTTTGCGAGGCATGCGCTGCGCACGGCGCACAGCGCATGCCTCGCAAGGTGTGTACCTTTATATTCGTGGCGAGGCATGTGCTACGCACGTGCGAGGGCGAGCCAACGAGTGTCGGCAAATGCTACAAGATCAAAGTGCCTCAGTGCGAGCATTACATTAGTTGTGAACGGTGCCGCGCATGCCCGTTCGAGCTGTGCGCCGCGTACAATATTCACGTACGCCTCGACTGCGAAAATGAAACTGCGTTTGTTCGGGCCATACAGCGCGCAGCGCATGCTCGGGCCGATCCAACCCACACAGCAGCAGTCAAGATGGCACCTTTGCATCGCGTGCGCGTATCCGCTGCTGCTTTTATAATATATTTTATTTTCTCGAGATTTTTCCTTCTATAAGATCCTAGAAGATAATTTTTTTTTCAGCTCAGCGACGGTTACATTACTTCATTCGCAATTAAATGCCATATGTCTTCTCTTTTGTTTTTATTATAATATAATAATGATGTTTTGGACAATCGGTTATTTTCGTATAATTCAAATTTTTCGTTCATAATGCGTGCAAACTTCACAGCGATCGATGCGGATACAACCGTCCAAACGCAACGCACTGCTCGCAATGAGCCGGCGCACACGCGCGGCTCGCACGCGCGCGTCTGTGCGTAGCACATGCCTCGCAGCAAACATGAAGACAGAGAAACGAGGCGTTTGCTTCGTACGCGATGGCTCGACCCGAGCATATGTTGGTACCTATAGTTTTTCAACACGCACGCCTCAAACAGAGGCATTCGTTGTGCGCCGTTCGTAGCGCATGCCTTGCAAAGTCTGTATCCACCTTTAGACAGCCGAGCCTGCCGAGCCCTCGAGCCCTGCCCGGGACACTCGGCGGAACTCCATGCTTTATTTATTCCGCCAAAAATATATACAAACAATACATTTTCTTTATATTTTTATGACTTACCGTTTTTTTTTAATTAAAAGGCAGCATGTGATTTCTGAGCTTTGATTTTTGTATAAAGAATAATAACAAACATTTTCTTTTTACGAGAAAATGTTTACATGAATATAGTATGTTATTTTATCCAGTTTAATTATAAATCACCTGGCACAGATAAAGCAAAAACATTGTTTATCTAATCCGGCGCTCAGCGACGTTTATGGGAGGAGGGCTCGTTGTTCCAACTTTGTTTTATCATCGTTAGATACGGAGAGAATTTGTCAAAACAAAATTAGATTGTACATTTTAATAAGCATACTTATGTAAAGGAGAGAGCGGGTAAAAGTATAAAATTAACATAATCTTATTACGAAATTGAATAAATTTGAAAACTGAGATAATTTACTTTGCACAGAAAATGCCTGTTAGATAACAACTGACTGCGTCTACTACTAATGAGACAAATAAAATAAATTATTTTAAGCAAACACACGCTTACTAAAACAAGCTCTACTTGATATACTATTGCAAATAACTGAAATACTTTTAAATTCATGATTTTATAAAATCGTCGACAGATTTTTTAGAAAATCATCCCTATTAGTAGTTGGTTGCAATAAGTATTCATCATCAACAGCCCTATGTATTGTCCCACTGCTGGGCACGGGCCTCTTCTCACTATGAGAAGGGTAAGGCCATAGTCCACCACGCTGCCCAAGTGCGGGTTGGCAGACTTCTGGCAGACTTCACATGTCTTTCGAGAACATTATGGAGAACTCTCAGACGTGCACGTTTCCTCACGATGATGTTTTCCTTCACCGATAAGCAAATGATAATTAACAATTTAATACGCACTTAACTCCGCAAAGTCATTGGTCTTAGCAGTCTGTCTGTCTCTCCAATCGGCTATCGCTGCTTTTTTGTATTATGAATGGTCAATTAATACAAAAATATTTAGTATTTTAGTGTCACATTTAAAAAACTATCTTAAGGCCTTGCCACACAGCACAATTTTACGTCCAACTTGACTAAATCACTTGATGAAATCGTGACGTGTAGACGCCAGTCGTCCAACTCAAGTTCATCGGGTGGGCAGTACCACCAGATTTTAACCAATCGGGTGGACGGAATGAAAATCAGTCATTTGATTGTGTCGTGTAGATGGGCAAAGCTAATTCGATTGAAAATTTGATCAGTGGTAAAATTGTGCCGTGTGGCAAGGCCTTTAGCTTTTACGATGTGTATGTAGTCTTACGCCTACATTATTTTAACAATAATATAGATTAGCAACCTCAAAATAATCAGCCCAATATTATCCTCGTTGCATACAAAACTTTCGCCTTGATTTTAGTTTGCTAGGATTTAGTTTATGGCTAGGCCAAGTAATATCTGTCCTAAAATTTGACCCAAATCATACAAAAGCACAAAACAGTAATTACGCAACGTGTGGGTTACACGCAACACGGATATATTTCTGAATTATTGTCTTCGTGGCAGAATGACATTACAGCACGACGCGTGACGTTCCCGTTCACATCACATATAAGCCAATTAACGTAAAGCAGCTAAGATGGCGAGAGGGAAAGTGAAAATAAAATAAATAAAACGGAGATTTAATAACGTGAGACGTCACGAGTCACGGCGAGCGCCGGTGGTGGCGGGTGAGCTGAGCATGTGTGTGTGTGTGTGTTCGTGTGTGTCAGTATGTGTGTGTGTGTGACAGCGTCTCTCTAGTGGCCGCGGATTGGCGACGGCTAGGAAATGGCTTTGTTTCCTCCGGCGAGCCACAGGCGCGCGCCCATCCGCCGGGATATAAAACAAATGAATATCACATTATAGGGAACCCACCGAACAGACGGGAACATTGGAAATAAAATACGAGACGACGAACTGTATACCTAAGAGTCGTGTCTTGTGGAATTAAATCGAGGTGGATCTGTTCGTTTGTACGTGTCACGTAATGACTTGTGTTGTTTCACAAAACTCGAGGGGTTCGCTAGCAGCAATGCGACAGTCTTTTTGCGTTTAAAAGCTTACAATTTTAAAATTAGTTTAAATCTATTATCCTGAGAAAGAAGATTTGCGTAAAAATCAAAGCTTTGTCTAAATTTTAGGTGACTTTATAAAACATTTTCAGGTTTATGTAGATTATTAGTAGAAACGATTTTGGAACTAGATTGTGTAGATAGCGTGCTAGCTGGTAAACTACGAACACAAACCTTGTTTTGTTGATATTTGACCACTTAATGACGGGTGCAAATTCACACAAATAATGACGAAAGTTGGTTTGGTCGCCATTAGCGCGTCGTTTACACAAAAACTGATTTAATCGACCTTAATAGTTGTTGATTGAAGATATGTGTAATCATATCTATGCGTAATCATATTTACTACTGGTTGATGTTATTTTGCCCCTGATCATACTTCTCTATAGTACGCAATCTTTCACTATACTACAGTCACTCTCTTCCGTCTGAAAGACGTTTACAAAGATATCCCTTATTGTATTTATAGATTAGTTCTAAACTGATCATTCACATAACTACGGTCACTTTTAAAAATTACTTTTTATCGTGATTTGTCCTACTTCCAACGTTCCACAACTTCCACAAATCCACGCCACATGGCGGGCAAAATATCTAAGAACATTTAACAGCAATCGTGGCTTTAAGACTGTGTTATAATATGTACAATAAAATTATATAACGGTCTGTGTGGAGAACCTTGGGGGAGGCCTAAGTCCAGCAGTGGACATCTCTAGACTGATATGATGATAGGTACAATTATACACACACTGTCATAAAACTTAACAAAAAATATCATCACATGACCGCTCATCCAATAACGTCTTTATACTTTCAAATCATGTTAATGTACAGGATTGAATTCGAATTGTGCAGGTTAATAATAGCAGTTTTACAAACTCGTTTTAGCATGCAGTTTTGCATACATGTGTTTAATTGGCCGGTTTGACTGCTTTAATTGCCAAGCAAGAATTAAAAGCAAGAATATAAACTAGCGCCTGTCGTAATTCATACCTATATCAATAAGTCAATCGTTGGCTTAGCCGCGCTCGCATCAATACGTACCTACTTCTAATTAACTGATATTCGCTGAAAATATCAGCTCGCTTATTTCCCTGGCGGCTTGTTATGTACGCTACTTTATATCAATCCCAAATGTACACTTCAGCCAAAACTATCAATACCGGATAGATTCCGTGAATATTCATTGACAGATAGGGCTGCTGCGCTTTTACAAAGGATGATACAAAGTTTTCTCCTTTATGTGCCGTATTTTATAAGCTCCTATAAACTATGGATGCTGCAAAAAGGCTAAATTTAGGCCCCGCTAGACTAAAAACAGGTCCGTCTATGGGCGGCGTGTACAAAGGAGCATAATTAGTGCAGCGGGGCATCACTACAATGTATTTAAGTCGGCGGAGAACAGATTACACCGCTCCCAAAGCTCTTTAACTATTTGAGCTCATTGTAGACGACCGACTTAAAAACCAAATAAGATTTGCAATTTAATTGCTACCTGTTTATTCTTATTACTCCTGCAAAGAGTAAGTAGATGTACAGTACTCACACAACATTCATAAAACAGTTATAATTATGCAGTTAATTAAGCAATTAACACGCACCGAAAAATAATACTAAAAATCAACTATGTCAAGGACTGTAAGCTGTAACGGCACAAACACTACAAATTATAAATGCAATATGTAATGTGTTTTTCATTCATATGTTAAGTGTCATAAAACTTGAGTTATGTTTATAGTGTTAATATAGTTCTTCGTGTGGTGACGGATAAAGAATGCAAAGTGTTATTACCTCATTTCATTACGAGGGTGTGGTAAAGGGCCAATAAGGAAAACACGCGCATATAATTTCTGAAGACGGAAAATTCGTCGTCCAGCCCGTCTGGTAAGCGTGCTATATGTAGCAAGCCGAACCTTCCTATTGACTCTCAAACAATCTAAAACAAAAGGGGCTTATGTCCAGGTGAGAATGCAAAAGGTATGATGATGATAGGTTTAGTTTGGAGTTAGAATGTTGTATTTAAGCATTTATTTTGCGTGTTGCCAACCCTAGCACGGATGCACATTCGACCAACCCGTAGTGCGTTCAATGTAAATAGCAAATACCAGTAAAAATACAGGAGAGTATGCGGCGAAATAACGAATAACTACAGAGCCGCGGCAACGCGGATGAGTGGTGCCTCTCAATACATTGATTACTGCGATACCCGTGTATTTACTCCGGCACAAGGAGCACAAAATATCGAAATACTCGCCTCTTTATATGTCCTCGCTTTACAGTTTTTATCTTGGAAAATACATGACCGCTGCAAACGATACGATCCGTACTTACGCCGGTGCATTACTGTGGATCATCATCATCATCAGCCTGTAACAGTCCACTGCTGGATTAGACCTCTCCTTTGAAAGGAGGAATTAGCCTACTTTACCACGCTGGCCAAACGGGTTGGTATAAGGTTTGTATCAAGTTTTCCTTCTCTTAAAGTGCTGTTCTCTGCATAATATGCTCCCTCTGTCGGCTCTTACGACACCCATGGGATGATATTGGGTGGTGACATTCCGTATTCTTAATCCGTCACCACACGGACACTACTGTAGATACTCCCGGCATAATTAGGTACTACGTTCGCTGAACTTTACGTAGATAGCGCAAGATGAGCCACTCGCATGTGCATCAACATAATATGTCCTGTTCACTCTTGCGATTCTGACATCAAAATGAAATATGTAATATTTGGTACACTACTAAGGTTTTCTTAGATAAATTTCATCTACGACAAGTAATATGAATTCCGCATGCATTTTTCCAACTTTAGCGTTTTGTTCTATCAATAAAGAAATTGTCAAACCTAATCCGATTGGATTTGAAGTTACTATTCCTAAGATTACCGCATAACAAACAAACCCTACAACTTTACAGTATTAGCTATAGATTTCAATCAGCAGTTTCACTGATAAATTATCCGAAAATATTTGATTTACATCGTCGGTACATAGACACGCGTACCTACTCTAAAGTGCTATTGAACACAAACAAATAAAGCCTGTACAAAATATATTTACCGAACACTTCGCTTGAGTTTTAGTTTTATAGTATTAAAAATACAGGCTGCTCGGTGAAATAAACTCGCTATTAATTATTAATATTTAACAGTTCCGCTAGTTTAATTTCATTATCGGCGCAGTAATTCAAAATGTAGTTCAGCGTTCAATGAGGGACATTTACAGGTGTCTATGTCAAATGGGTTCAGGCACGATATCATGCGGCCAGGGTTACCAGCTTGACAAAATATTACCTCTATATGCGTGAAAAAACAAAAACTTTTGAACCGTCATCTAAAATATGGTTCAAAACAGATTTAACCGTAAATAATGGCATTAATTGCTGTAGAAATGAGAGCACTGAGAAGTATGTGTGGCGTGTCTTTGAATGACAGAGAATTAAGAATTGTATGATAAGAGAGTGTTGTGGTGTAAAAGAAGATTTAGTGACAAGCATCGAGAAAGGTATCCTAAGGTGGTTTGGGCACATGGAGAGGACGGATGACGAAAGACTGACCAAGCAGATATATAAGGCAAGTGTGAATGAGACAGGACGAAGGAGAAGACCTAGACGGACGTTCTCTGACCAGATTGGAGACATCCTTAAAACAGGAAAGGTTAGAAGTACCCTAAACAGAAGAGCATGCATGAGGAATTTGATAGGAGTGAATGAAGTAAGAGAGATATGTCAGGATCGTTGCAAATGGCGTTCCGTAGTCTCTGCCTACCCCTCCGGGAAACAGGCGTGAGTCCAGTGGCGTAGCTAGCTTGGGTGGCACCTGGGGCGGAAGTTGGCGGATGACCTTTTTTTTTAGTCGCTAGTCGCTGCCTAACAATTCCGGGCTAACTGTGTGCTGAGCTTAGTGTCTATGTTGTTTTATATTTTTATTTTTGAACATTGTTCTTAAACTTGAATTTTGGGTGTCACTGTCACCCCTTTTTTTGGATGGTGGCACCCCAAAAAGGGTGGCACCCGGGACGGACCGCCCTCGCCGCCGCCCCCTTTCCTACGCCACTGCGTGAATCTATGTATGTATGTATGTATTTAATTTCACAGAATTAACGAGATCAGTGCATTAACATAACTTTTATAAGTAGGCATGCTGATCAAGGTGCCATAGCATAAGCTTTGCTTAGTTTGCAATCAGATGACTGTGCGTAAATGGTGCTAGCTATGCTATTGTTTCATTGCTTATTATTTCTACAAACGTTTGTAAGAACATAATGCTAAGTAATCCATTTTTCCCCGTTACAATGATTTGGTGATCTTAGATGTCTTGCACATTAATATTCTTAAACACACAGTCTTCTTATTCCACCCAAATTAAAGGAAAAATACTGAGCTGGTAACACTGCAATGTAGTGCACGCGACTTCACCCTACGGTTTATAAAAGTGACATATGATTTGATGCATGATGGATATGGCGCTGTAATTATTGTAGGCTGCCATTAATGCCGCACTAGTTGTAGTTTGTTTACCTGCAGTTATATTATTTATGATAACCTATCAGATTACTGGACGATTCGAATAGCTTTTATATTGGGTGCGGGGTTCAACTAATGGACTTATAAAACCAACCAATGTTTATTTTGCTTTTAAAAATCAACTGCATGCGCAAGGCTTCTACATACGTTCAAATAAAAGGCAAACTGAACACTCTACTAACAATACTCATAGAAATATTCGTAGATCGTACAATTTCGTCATCCGTGTTAAGATACTTAACATTAACTTACTACATGCTCTTTACTCTACTACTTGACCATTACATAGATCACATAATATGTACTCATATTGTACCTACCTATACAATATACTATACTATATAATATACTATAAATAAAATTGGAGTGTCTGTTTGTAATATTAAAATAACCGCTTTTTACTAAATGCATGGCTGTATGCACGGTACATATACCGAAATGACATTGTTTTACCATTTTTGTCTGTCTGTCTGTCTGTTTGTTCTCGCTAATCTCTGGAACAGCTGAACCGATTTTGACGGGACTTTCACTGGCGGATAGCTGACGCACCAAGGAGTAACTTAGGCTAAAAATTAAACGGGTACGGTTGAAACCCCGGGCAACAGCTAGTCTGTTATATAATTAACAAAATAAAAATTACACTTAAGCCAAGTTTCAACACGTCTGGAAAGACATTACACACTTACACAGACACACATACATACATACATACATAGACTCACGCCTGTTTCCCCGAAGGGCTAGGCAGAGGCATATTAAACGCCCACTTTTCGCCAGTGTTTTGATTCCTCGTAATAGGTGGCGAGCCTATTGCCGCTTATCGGGATATTTTGTTTGCCAGAGCCTCGTTCGTTGATCGGCAGGTGCACCACTTGCAGGTGAGGTTGGCTTGGGACCCTAAGTTCTTGGTGGGAACCCTATGCACCCAGACACACACTGTTAGATAAATTCAAAATTGGAACGTAATTTGTATGATGTTATCTGTCTATTAATTTATCCGCCACTTATCAGATAGTGTTACCGGCCTTTACTGTATTAAAGCAATTCGAAAATAGTTGTACAACAAAACAGCCTCAATATTTATGATACATACTTACATGTGTATTTTGCCTCAATGTTTTCGCTGGCTCAGGCATACAAATAGTGGTTCGGTGCATGTGGTGTGCCAATCGTTATTTATCCCACTAGGATCGGGTTACTTATGATTGAATGGAATTGCAGTGAACCGATTAATTTTCATTTAAATTGCCGACAAAATGTTTGTTACGAACTACATTTATACTATTTAAGTGCTTCTTATAAATCTATCAAAATTTTACGTCGAGTTATCCGTCTCCGGCGGAAGATATAATTGTTTCATGAATTTTCCTTAAACTTGCGTAAATATACAGCTCATACAACTCCCAGCATCCATTTGCTAGTACACAATACATACCTACATACGATGGCAGTTTAGTGGTAAGCTACTAAACTCTTAATAGCATATGCATATCAACAAATCATTATTTACAATAACATAATACTGATAATATTACTCACAAACACGCTAAGTAAAGAAATAAATAACTGCTTATTGATACCAATAAATAATTCGTCTTAAATATGTAGCAGATAAATAAATCATTTAGTATCTATATCATGAAATTAGATATCGATTTAAAGAAGACTCATTACTTATGATTACATATTGCAAGTTGGCATTAACTCCGTGACTGGCATGACTTGCTTGTTCATGTATTTGTTGAACCATTACAAGTGTATACGTCAAGTATTTGACATTGACTAACTGATAATCGTATTCTTAATGTCGGTTTGTATGTTTGTAGGTCAAATCTTCATGAGATTTTGTAATGCTTTGGAGATATTGCAACTTATTTTTTTATTCTGTGTTTAAGAAAATTTTATCTACCGTACAAAGCCACTATTTATAATTAATTGTTAATACGCAAAAGCAAAATTTGAAACTGTCTTTAAAAAAATAACTTAAAATTCGAGTAAAATATTTGCGCTAAAATGCTTTAAAGTGTGATTGAACTGCATAATTATAAATATTTGCTTTTCAAGGCGATTGTATGTGGACATATAGATTCTTATCATCTGATCACATACGTTCATTACTACAATAAGATGGTATCAGTCAATGGTTTCACACGAACATATTGCAGACATTTCCATAGCAACGTTTCATAACCATTTTAATAGACCCCTCATTTCATTTATTCTCAATACAACGTGGGTTATAAATTGTAAATGTCTCAGGTTAATTTATGATGGAATTTGCGATAGTTCGCGTGTACATATTATATTAAGTATAAAGAACAAGTGGCGGTTCCCACGATGCCGATGATATAAACCTTCACAATAAACATCTATGAAGCATAGTTTCAATAGACCTCTGCATATTATTCTCTGACGGCAGGGAATACCTTTCAACATCACTGTATTGAACGGTTGATTTCATTTGGTGAATGGATAAATTATTGTAGGTTTCATTACAATTGAGTTCAATACAAATTAACTTAGTTTTCGAAAAACAACACTTGAAAATATACTTACGCATTAAATGCGGTATTTGAGAACCTGAATAGTGAATATACAAATTTGTACAGGAATCCTATAACCCGTAAGAGAGCTACAAAACATATAACATGAGCTTTTCCAAGAATAGGGTGTTATCCGAATAATTCGTCAAATTAAAATTAATATTTCGTTTGTGTGTTTTCTCTCGTAACAGATAAATTTAAATCGTATAACAGAATACCCAGAAAGGTTCAACTCTACTTTATTATTTAGAAAATCTATCTTCTATTATTTAGATAAATAATATTAGATTTTATGAAAGACCCGATTTAAACCTCTGTATGTATATATGTTATATTTTTTAAATCCAAAAAATAACGATTCAGCAATAAGATTCGACTTCAACACGGAGATACATATTAATGAAACGTGCACTTGTGTCCGTTCTTTGTATTCCTACACCCGACAGCGTATAAGCACGTTAAAGCGCAAAAGACACACAAACTAATATTCCCAATAATAATATTAGTTACGAATTAACGATTAAGTACAGTTACTGTATGCTAAGGAAAATATTCGTAAAGGCACCTTAATTAAAAGGATTTTTTTCCTTGACAATTTGACATATAGGTCCGGAAGGGCTTATGTAAAATAAAGCATCGCATCAAGTCAACATAAAATAAAGTACGAGAGTGCTTTACAAGGATCTCGGGAGTGGGGTCTCTTGAGAAATTTCACATACAAGATTTAGCTATTTATAGTATAGGCAGTAATCACGAGAGCCCCACAGCTGGTAGTAGATCCCGAGCGCACACGTCTCATCGGTGCCGTTACCCACTAGACAAAGGAGGTCAAAGCAGAATTAGGTCAATTTAATTCCCGTTAAACCTGAAGGAATGCCTCACGAGCTTGATGCACGTACTTAACCTTACCGTACCACTCGGAGTACTTGTTCAAGAGACGTAAGCCACTAACGCGCTATGAGCACCAAGTTGCTATTTACCTTTATTTAGAAAATAGCTGTTGTGCTGGGATATAAATAATATCTATGTAATAGGGTAGCTTTGCGCTTTTTAAGGTAAGTAGAACAGCTTATGTTAACACCAAGTGTCTGCACGTAAACGTGAAGCAATCATATTAGAACTACCTATCCATTACAAATGTCATCTTCACAGCATACTCTAACTATGTCTGTTACAAAACGACTAGGTCGTGACAAAATGACCAATAAGTCAAAATGAATGAAAACAAAACAGGAGTCTACACCACTAACAAGAGGGTAACAGGGAAATAATTAAAAAAATATAAAGACAAAAAAGTCGTTCGCGATCCATCCATCTTGACAAACAAGCAAATCCACAATCCATCGCGTTGCCGGTCCGCCTATAATTCTCTGTTTCAACCAGTGGTTGTATTTGATAATAAATGGTAGTTTTTTCGGCCGAAAGGCCGTGGGAGGGCCGAGGGCCGAGGTCCGCGCAGAAGGGCCGGCTAATTCAATTAGACTCTAGTTTCGTTGGTAACCGATCGCCCCCACTTGTCAGATTCCCGAAAGGTGTGTTGTTTTGACGTTTAAATGCTAAGCCCACTGAGCAGCGAGATCTCTGTAAAATATTTTAGTCTAAAAGCAACGACCTGTTTTGTTGCTATGAGATAGTCATATTACGAGTTTAGAAAAAGAGTAACTATTATTTGAGGCTTACGGTGCTATTTATCCATTTGCGACAAAATGCTGAGCTACAAAAACTAAGTAAGCTTTCAAAAAGCTTTTAACCTAACTGAAGGAATATCACTGCACAAAACATGCATTAGAATCATGAGAAGTCTAAACTGTAAGCGAATGTACACTTATTAGCATTTATGACAAAGCTATTTATGCGAAACAAATATATTCCAGTAGAGGAACTCGGAGGGAGAAACGAATTTGGTCGCAGTTCCTAATAAACGCGCGTTGATAATGTTACGGCTGACCGGCGTCGGACCTCATCTCGCCCATTCTCCTCTATAAATAACACGTTATACCAAATAACATTCAGCTAAATCATAATATACCTACGGTCATGGTAGGGGCGGAATAGTAAATCCTTAGCAAACTTAGAACAAAGATGAATTATTCAAATATAAAATTAATTGAACAAAAGGCGCGGCGAGGTTCGCTAAAAGCATTGTTTTGTTCCATTGAACCTCAAGTTTTAACAATTGAGTTTCGTTTAGCCTGATTACAATAAACGTTTTAAATGAAAATGATAAACATTTTATGAAAGTTTGGCCAGTTATCTAGACAGGTAATTGTCATCCGGTATTGTGGGAGTTTGAGTTTTGAAACAATTAATAAATTTAAATCTATGGGATCTAAACACGTTTATAGAAACTTTGAGTGTGAACAAAACATCGCATCTAATCCAGAGAATCTTTACAAGTCATAATTATATCGAAGAATATCACAAGTAAATAATTTGCGAACAAGATTTCGTCAACTTTAGACCGACCATGAAGTTTTCCGGATTTTTTATATGGTACAAATAAATGATATAGGTCGGTTCACGAAAGATGACCACTGCGCAGAAATCAATTTTTAGGTCCCCGTGGAGGTGCGGGGTGAGGCGCGGGTGGAGTGCCAATGGCGTGGCTCCGTTCTTGACGCATTCCCTAAATGCGTCAAGAATGGAGCAACGCCATTGGTGCACGAATGTACATATGCGCGACGGCCGCCATTTGTGGTCAACTTTCGTGAATTTACCTATACTCATTAATAGTTCATGTTTTGTATAAAAATGTGATGAAAACATATACCCTCTTGGGTGAGTTTTGCACCCGATGACTGAAAACAGCGGTGCAAAGCAACTTCGTAATATTTTTAATAGACTTTAGACCTTTTAGATATTATCATGAGGCTCCCAAACAAGTTAGTTACAAACAATTCTAATACATATAATTTTTAACGAAGGGTTGTTATTGTCATCAGCGTCCGAATATTCACCGTCCTTGTGTGATAGCCTCCCGACCCGGCGGCCTGCAGGGAAGGTCGTGGATACTTTCCGTCTCACTGCGGGACTGCTTTTATTATAACTTTATTACGTACAATGAAAATCATATTTACTGAGATACAAGTCATAATAAACACATGCGCGTGAAATATGCTATACGCTTCTCCTTTATATGAAATTGTTCGATAGTCTCGTCCCCGTCTGTCCCGCGAGTTTCGGTGAGCATCCACCTCTTATAACGTACACAAAGAATCTCAAAGTTGTCGGCGCGGCACGGCATCGCGTCGCATCTATCCGGACGCGTTGACACATTCCTGCATTATGTAATTCAGCTGAGAGCTGTGCACATTTTTCATAGCGAGATTTCAAGTGTACGTTGCGCACACCTGTCTCTGTTCCCATTTGAGAAAGGAATATTACATTACGTCTTCCAAAGAGCGTCGTCGGCTCGACGTCGCAGCCCGGCGCTCCACCGGTGCTGTACCGGCGCGTCTCCGGCGCCGTCACGCCGTCAAGTGTGACGACACGCCGCGCCTCACGTGATGCTGTATCGAGATAACTCCACATAATGGCACCTCGTGTGTGCACACCCTCAACCGTGACCGGCTGCGTTGCGTCTATTGCGTATATAAATAATCATTGCTAATTGCACCAACCCAAATATATGTATTTTTACTATTGAAATCGCTTGCATAACCGATAATTTCATCTTTTCAAAATACACAAACCATCAGCAACAATAAATTGCATTGCGATATTCTAAATAACATAACGTTGGTTTGTGTGTAGTCGAATGTGGCAATAGGTAGTTTATTTGGTCATTGAACACTACGAATGCGCCAAATCCGATATGGCTAATATAATCAAGTAATGAAAAAATAATAAGAGGTAATATTTCATAGTTCTGTGGTACTAGTTTTCTTGTGAAAGTGGTTCTATCTTCAATAAAACTTCTTTATATAGAGCTCATGTTTATTTTTTCGTATCCCATTTTAGTTGCGACAAAATAAAATAGAAAAACCTTTTCGGAACTCTTATTTTTGCTAGCATTTAGTTTTTACCTTGTGTGGTGTATTAAAATGTAATT
The DNA here is from genome assembly GCA_944739405.2 of Euclidia mi. Lineage (NCBI taxonomy): Eukaryota > Metazoa > Arthropoda > Insecta > Lepidoptera > Erebidae > Euclidia > Euclidia mi. Next base: position 6,057,879 of record OX123181.2, on the reverse strand, counting down.
ACGTGGGTTTGGCTTAGCGGTGGATATAACTAGGCATTATCTCGCGACCGCTATGCGACCGCGCGTTCTAGCCACCTTCATAACAATTATACTAACCTACTTTGTTTTGCTAACATTGTTTTTAGTTAAAGTAAAACCAATGCTACCTGCAGAAGAGCTTTAGGAAGAAAATAACAAGATTGTCTAAAAATACTTTTGATATTGTCATTAAGTTGTACACGTTAGGCACCTACTGTATTTTACTTTTTGTTTCACTTTGTGTAGTTGGGATTATAGAGCCATTTAGTGGCGCGGTATTTCTAACATATCACTTATTAAATTGCTTACTAGCCATTACTCGCAGCTACGTCAGTATTTTTGTTGTTGTGTTAGCCTAAGTTCCTTACAACTTAAGCTATCCACCATTACTATCAGAATCCGTCCAGCAATTTAGAAAGAAAACGTATTGTTAATTTGATGTTATGAATACGAAGAGTCAAATCACCATGTTTATCTCAAAGATCCGCGTTTACACACCACTGTACCACGGAGGCAGTCTTAAATCATACTAAAGAAATAAAAACATATGACTTGACAGGTGCGATCGATCGATCGAAAGTGCGTCACTACATAAATAAGCGGAACAAAACAGTTGCGCAAGTTTTGAGCATAATTAGTGAGTAACGGGCATAATTATTAAGTTGATGGCTTCACACTTAACTGCGCCAGTAATAAACCGCCACCGTCTGCTCGTAATAATGAATAACTTGCCTCATCATTTTTGTACGACCTTGTTTTAACACCGCTGACGCTTTACAGCACACCAGCGATATTTCTGCTGGTGAGTTATCGCGTCTTGAGCGAAAGACCTATCTTATCCTTCGTTTTCTATCTAAAGTGTTCAGTTTGACATTGGCCATCGGTGGCCGTTTTATGTTTAAGTATTTGATATTCAGTATGCATAGATCAATAAACAAATTTCTTTGTCTAACTAAAATCAAATTGGGGCCCCGTTCTTCTTTTTGAATTAAGCATGCAAACTGTAGTTTAAAAAAGTGTGGCTCAGGCCGATTTCATCACCTCTTCTTGATTTTATCTGCCAGATTAATTCAAAACTACAACGACATTTATATGATGAACTTATTAGATGTTAGTTATGATGCTTCCCCTAAATGTTGTCACTCAAATTGTCTTTCTTACAGTATCTAGTTTCATAAAATTGGTTTACACTTTTTCAGATTTTTAGATTTGAAGCTAACTGAAAATGTAACAACAAAATGCCGATTCAATTACTTGATATGATCACAAGTATGTAGGTATCGGTTGTGTATGTGAGCGGAGTAATAGGCTGTGCGCGATAAACTGGGTAAATTATACTCACTATCGATTCATACATACTAACTCACATATACTGCCATCACTTGTCGCTCAAATAACGTACCTACCTAGTAGATGACAGTGCTAGGGGTTGGAGTATCACTGTAGGAAATGTATGGCTTCTGAGGATTCTTAGTCAAACTGCGGAGTAGAAGACGATGTTCTTCTACCTCTATAGGAAACGTGGGTGCCAAACCGTGCCAGGTGAAGATAGACGTAATACAATCTAGCCTACCTAAACTGTTATCTGAAAGAGCAAAAGATACCTAACCTTAAATTAATGTCAGTCTTAAACTTGCTGATCCATCTTGAACACGACTGCGGATGTATTATTTCACTCTACCCGCTACTATTTCAAAGTATATGACTAATATTTATATGATTCCAGATAACAGTCAAGAATTACACCGCTCCTGCGTCAAGATAATAACACCCGTACAGTTAGGTAGGTACAGGTATCATAGACAATAGTATTCCCTCCTCCCCGGCAGTGCGGAATCGTAATCGCAGCGCAAGTTATGAGATACACAGGTGAGCGTAGTGGCCCATGCTCCTGGTGAAACCCCTAATCGCCTCTTACCACCCCGCGGGAAATGATGGCGATGTAGTGTACACCGAGAGGCGCGGCTTAGTGCTAGTGCTCACCGCTTACAACATATTATGTGCCTCAGCACGTAACGTGAGCTTACTTCGTTCCTTTTTCTTTCAAGCTGTGTTCGCCTTTTTATAATGAAGTCTTAGAATATCCTATTGAGACTTAGCGACAGTCAAAAAAAGACTTGCTTAGTTTTCTTAGCATAACACAAACCTACAAAGTTTCTGCTACTCGATTTAGTTCTGTACCTAATATGCCGCCTGAAAATACAGGTATCGCCATACGAAATGAATCTATTTCGAGCCTACGCCTGTCATTGTGCAGCTACTGATAAAACAAGCAATATTATATCTTATCTAGGTACCTACAAAGCTCTAAATGTTACGTCTACTTTCACACATAAGTGCAAACTTAAGTCAGCATCAATAAGGTACTATAGTTAAATTTGTTCTCAAGTAACAGACAGGAACGATTCCATCGTAGTGTCCAAAATGTCAAGTGAATTGAGGTAAATCGTTTTCCGTACTTGAACCAAGAAATGAGTGGCCCCGGCGTATATCTGAGCACAATTCTTAAGAAGGGTCAACCCTTTGAACATACGTCCCCTAATCCAACGGTCTGTTAGTAAGCCAAGATTTGTGTGCGAGCATTTCGGCTCTACATAACTTACTTTAAAACCAATGAGAGACCACTTTGTTTTTAGTGTTATTGTATTTTTAAACGTTCAATAAAGAGGTACAGCTCAAGCAACTTGATACTAAAATAAATGTTTTCGCAGCCGGAATACACGATCAAAACAAGCGAATCGTCGTAAACAAGGCATCGAGTCACGATCTCATCTCGCCAAATACGTACAAACTGTGAACACTATTGAATACTTATAAAACGAATGGGAAGAACGGGCCTCCTCCGAGAGCCATCGACGGCCACTACGTGACGCGAAACGCAAACTGAACGTAAACGCGCGCCGTTTAGTGGTGGTTTTGGGCGCCGCGTATCACCCGCGACCCAATGGAGACATAAGTCTCATGTATGCTGAGCTGTCGGCTTTGACAAGATTACACACATAAAGTGAGCCGGAGTGTATTAGGTCGCGGTGCCTATAAAACGCGATAAGCAGACCTTTCTGTCTGCCTAAGTGGAAAAGCACCAGCAATAAATGGAACCTCTAAACTTTTACTTCCGCGTAACAAAATTACATACATGTTTCTAGTTGGAATGTCTATTCTCTTGCAGCTACTTTAAATCCTATGCTAAATGGGATGAATAGCATACGTTTTGTTATTTTACCATGAAACGAATAAGTGCTTGTAAAGACAGATAATAAAATCTATGTTATTTTTTACGTGTTATGTTGTAACCGCCAATGTTAACGTTACAGCACTTACGTTTACATTAAGTAATTTTTCATCATCAGAGAAACAACCCGGCACCTTAGTATTGCGATTTCGTCCATTGATTAGACATGCTCATACTTCTGCAATTGTAATCATCAAGATACGAAGACAAATAATATTTAATGACTCAGTCACGATGAGTTGCTCAACGAATATGAAAACACATCATCACAAACATACAAATTAATATTCCGGTATTTCAAGCAGAAATCATAACAAAGACGATCGTCAATCCACTCGATCCAACGCAAACACAAAAGGAAACAATATTGAGATGATAAACGGTACACTTGGCGCAATAATTCAATCAAAAGCCCCTTAATGATTGGTTAACTTGTGAGGTGTGCGCGCGTGCTCGCGAGTGTTCCAACTACGTAACTACATTACGTGACGGGTAAGAATTGTGTTAGTGTGGTGTGACACGTGGCGGTGCTGTGTCGTGACGTCGGCGGGTAGTGTTAGCTACAACAACACTCGAGGCTCCATCTGTCGGAGCACGTCAAACACAGCGGTACGTCTCACGAACACGCCGAGTGTTTGGCGACACTTACACTCCACAGTGACAGCGCCCGAGTGTTTGCGCACACAACCTCGCTCCGCTCCGCACACACTCTCGCGCACGATTTACTTCACTAACATTGTTTTCATTCCCTGTGAGTACTACTTCAAATAATATTTTCATTAGGCACTCAGTCAAATGACAGGAGGAAGGTTAATAATAATAAAGGAAGAGAGTGTCATCTTATCCGTGAGAGGATTTACGAGAGCAGCCGGAGAGATTACCTAATTGATAATAATACCTCAGTTTAGTAACATAGATTTTTTTTGACCTCTCGTTGTTTTGTTGGTTGATTTATGTTTGAAATTAGAAGCGAAGACTGGTTGTTTCTTTTCTTTCTTATTTGACAGATTCGTCCGTAAAAGTTTACTTCATAAAAGTTTATTAAAAAAGTATAGACAGATAGGTACGTCAAACAATGTTTGAAGCATAAAAGTCTATAGAAAAATTCGTGATAAATAATGTTTCCTATAATACTTAAAATGGTTATTATTTTTGTTCTTATTAATCAAATATTGCGATTATTTACAAAAAAAACATACAAAATTTCCAATCTCGCGAGATCTCGCCAATTTCGATTGGCTTCATAATCTCGCGAGATCTCGCTTGAGCCCAAATCTCGCGAGATTTGCATTCCCAAGTTATAATTAAAACTCAACGCGTTATCTGAATATCAAAAAAGGAATTAAATTTAACAAAATATAAAATCTAGATTGTTTTGTCAAGTATTATTAGATACACGTACAATGCTTTAAACTATTGCTATCGCTAACGATTTAGCATATTATTAATTAAAATATTGTCTACATTAGGCACTGTTTGTTTTGGATTTAGTCGCAGTTACAACGAGCGCTTGCATGGAAAATGTCGGCCAAGACCATGTCAGAATAGTGTGAGTATTAATTTCGTGTTTTGTTAATGGTTTTCAGATTCCAACGCAACCATTTAACTAGTGTAACTGGTAAGAAGAGATCATCAATTCATAACCTAAGTAGTCTACAAGACACTTATACCTTAATGTACCATTGAAGTACGTTTTAAGCGATATTTCAAGAGATGTATCATTGCGTGGATGAATGCAAAGTTTAGTTTTGTTTCCCTGCTGAAAAACACCTACTCCTGGTCATCTAGACAGACATATTTAGGCAATTCCACATCTATTAATTTCAATAAATTAGTTTTTAGATGGCGCGATTAATTATAATCGATTAGAAGCAGACAGTCCGATTAATCCCGTTATCTAGTAACACGGTGCGTCTATCAGCAATGAGTTATCAATTAGGCGCGGTGTACATCGGCGACAATCAAGCGAGTAACAGATTCATACAAGTGACGTGGCGTCAAACTGCCTCAGATAATTGAATACGACGTATTGTGGCAGCGACGACCACTGATAGTCGCCACAGTGACCGCTCACCATGGAAGGATTATTGCGCTTCGGCGATCTTAGATGTTCTCTGACAAACCAGCTATTACTGTACTGATCGAATATTTGTAGGGAAGTGTGTAGACATTTTATTTAATCAACAAAAAAAGATCCAAAGTTAAGTATATTAGTTACAATTTAAACTTTACTTACAATACATATTTACGTATATCACTGCACGTACAAGATGTCACATGTAAGGACTATAGGACTATAATGAGATAAGAACTATAAAGCCGATATTGGACAATGTAAGTAGTTAAGTATGTGAATAATAAGTTTTCTACCAGGTGTACATATTTACAACTCAAAATATTACTTATTATAAATTGATCACTTTTAAAAAGGGACATATTCGGTCAAAGACTTCCATATCTGCGATTTAGCAAGCTTTATACCTACTTGGCGTACAGACACTCGGTATATTACATAACGACAACGTAGTTACTATTATAAAAAGCTAGCCAGGGTAGATACACAGTCGAACACCTACGACTTACGACAACAACGTTACTTGAAGGTAGTTTGCAACAAAAAAGGTGTGTAGTAGGTAAACTAAACCTCGTAGAGTTAGGTGGAGTCATTAATCACTGAGAAAACTTAATTGGACGACCGGACAGACAGTCACGCGAACTACTTGGCTATAGTTACGGGACTTACGGGCGGTGCGACGGCGACCCAACTCTCTTATAAACTGTACACTGTACACTGCAGTGTTATGATACTGACGAGGCCGCTTCAACGAGGTTTGTAGCAAGATCAGCGTTAAATATAAGAGATTATTAGGGTTTATACTTTTGAGTTAAATCGTATAAACGTTATCTGTAATATAATCTCAAGATATAACACATAATTATGTCGATTTTAAAACGATTTTCAATTTCATCCATTTTCATTAAGTGAAAATTGCTCATTAGCAGCAATAATCCAATAAGTTAGTTATGTATGTCACCTATATTTTTTTTTAAAAGATCTGACCTTCAATAAAATAAGGGCGTCACGTTAATCTTAGACATTTAAAAGTTTAAAGACAGAATCCCTGAATAAAAGAAACACCTGTTCTTTAGGTATATTAAATATGCTTAATTGCTTCCAGTTCAAAAAGAAACCGACGTTTAGATACCGTAGTATCAAATATTTATTTTTACTTTTGACCTAAGGCATTGGAAATAAATGTTTTAATTAACCTAAATCGTCTCCTTCTTAGATGACATTTAGCTCAAATAAAATACTAACGAGAAAATACTTAATGAAGACAAAGTTGTTCTAACTTAATTATAATGGATTTCTTTCGGCGGCGTAACAATCCGATGTCGCCCACATTCTATTCTCTATGGCAATAAAAAGAAAAGTGTCAAACACATTTTGAAATTGGAAACTTAACTACGTCTCATTGACGACAGTCGTCAGCTGCGTCGTAGAGTGCTGTAGTAAGTATGACGTAACAGTAAGTTTATGAAGTGTATATGTGTGTGTTTGGTACTGACCTGTCCGTGGTTGACGTATCCGTGCCTGCGCGCGATGTCATCCACGTGTTTGGGGCCGGCGGGCACGTGCACCGCGAACTGGTTGTGGTACACGGTGTCGGTGCTCCGTGCACCCCGTGCGGGGGCGCCGAGGGCCAGGAGTGCCACCAGCAGCGCCAGCGCGCGCCATGACGTCACCATGACAGAGCCTGCGCCGCGACAACACTACCGCATCGACCACACACACACGCGCACACACACACTCGCACGGCTAGGCGGGGCGCGTACAGACTGCTGCCGCCGACCACTGCTCTCGCATCACACTCCCGATCACCTGCGACAATACATAACGTTACGTTAGCCTCCGACACTTCATTATAACACTCCCTAATTGTAACGTGTACTCGCTCTCGAACACAAAAGGCGCTTGAGAGATGTTAAATTTTAATAAAGACGAACTCCCGCGGTGGCGGCGGCTCGGCTCTTTATTTAACATTACTTTTTACGTTCGAACCTAGTCCATAAATATAAAGGGGAGTTTAGGGCGCGATAAACATATTTAGTGGAGCGGGCGGCACGGCGGCAAATCACGCGCCAGATAAAACGCAATAAGCGGACGCACAAACGCGAACAAGTTAAAAAATCCGCGGGGAATCCCGAGATAATCCAGATAAGCCACGTGGCCAAAGTATGAAAAGCCTGACCGTGAATATATCAAAAATATTTATGAAATTTTATTTAAAAATTTATCTGACGTCCGCTTCGAGTGAAAGTAAAACCTTTGAACCAAATTCTTTGTGTCCTCCGCCGGTTTAGCTTTGTGAGCCTGTCTTTTTATTTTATATCCATCTTTGTGAATAAATTAAGCGCCACTTGAGATATAAAATGGCGACCGGTCGTACGTTAAATTACGTGAGTGTTATTCAATGCGGTAATCATTCTGCCACTCGATCGGCCTTGTGGTGTCGATGCGAATGCGCGCGAAGCATTGACTTATAATAATTATATTTTGTCGTAATAACACAACTAGTTCAGATCACGTGCGCCAACAACATATACTGCATGTTTGTCGGCAATGCCAGGAGGTGCTATCACAGATATACCAGACTTCATAACTAGTTACAAACTGGCCCGCGGGGTAAATTTTCTTTTATCACTGACACTGTATTAATAATATTGTTTTCTCAAATAATTCTCAATACTATTTAAGTTCATTATTAAGTTCATCAAAGAAGAAACATGATAGGTACTTACACTTACTTACACTGGTAAATGTACTAAACGTTAACACAATTCGCATAATTTAATGATCATCGAAAAATACTAAATACAAAGAAGATTCCTGTCTGATAAAATTTCCTTAGGCTGTCCCAAAAATTAATGAACAATATTATAAACCACCAAGTTAATTGTTTGTGTAATTCGTCGGCAGTGAAGCGACCAAGCGTGTACTCAGACCAATATTTGTCGGCCAAAGGAAAACCCTGTAAATATTGACAGCAAACCCGAACAGTGTTCGTTGCGTTGCACTCCATTCCCAAATATAAGCCTAGCAGGCTGGGTAGGTAGGTACTGTTTATTTATAAAGTATCGGGAGTCGGTGCGCCAAAGTTCACCTAAATTTTCAACTCCGATAATTGGAAATCCGAAAATGTTCTTCCTAACATTTTTCATCCTAACAATCACAATTCCTAACTACTCTGTCTCTAATGTTCATAACTCCGAAGCATTGAACTTCATAATGTCAGTAGCAATAAACATCTATTATACTTTTATTTGTTTTCCTAAATTTTCTTAACATAACCATCTTTTACACTTCTTTTTATTAATAATAATCAGTATTATATACATTAATTTTGCGTAACTTTATTTTAACATTAAATGTATAAAATATAAAAATAATAAGTAGTACCATGGTACAAATACACAATAGTACAATGGTCAAGTTCCAGAAACGAATCGGTCGTATTAATAATTATTGGTTTAGGTTAGGTTAGAACTGTGACCACAACGCACGAGCCGAGCGAGCGAAGCGAGCGTGCCGCGGCAGCGGCCGGCGAAGTGCCAAAACCGAGTCAGTCCTATAGTTATTGGTTTAGGTACGGTTAAAACTGCGGTATAAACTCCCAGGCCATAAACATAACCGTAAATGAATCGTGTTTTATGAATTTCAGTTGGAGTGTAGCCTTGGGGGAGCTACGGCGCGAGGACTTAGAAAATTTAGCCAAATCAGTGTTGTTTTTGCAAATCGTTTATTTTCTCGATTCTATCATATAAAACACTTAAATATAAGGCTAAAAGTCTTGTTAAAGTTGTGTCTTAGTAAAAGTGCCATATATTTTTTATTACAATTGGTAAATGTTTATTTCTGAGTATGAGTGAAAATATTATGTTTAGGGATAAAAGCGTTATGATAAAAAACAGTAGGAGTTTAAATATATTTACATTAATGATATTATTAATTACAATTTTCGGAAACATGAGTGTTATGAGCATCGCCGGTTGCACTACAAATAGTATGAATGAAAACTTTACGATGAAAAAATTTAGGAAGAGTGATCATTCGGATTACAAATCGTTAGGAAGAACAATTTCGGGTAAAGAACTTTATTTAGGTAAGCCAATATGGACCCATCGGGAGTAGCTGGAGGGCTCGCCGTCGTGACTGTGCACTATGCAGTGCGCACTGTGCATGTCTCATACAATCTTCATAACGTTAATAATTCGTGCATGGCTGCAATACAACATACGGGGCGCTTTCGTTGTTTATACATACGCCGGCATGTAATGAAAATTGTTGCCTCTCTCGTGTTACCTTTGCATTCAGAAGAACGATGTGTTCTCTAGCTTTGGTATGTTTTAATAATATCTACGCTAGGGGACCTTCATTGAAATATTCTATAGTTATACAGGCACAAGGTCTGTATTTAATAATAAAGAATACTGTATTATTTAGATCAATTTACCAGAAACAGAGCGCCACTTACATGGACCTAATCTCGTTCTCGTACGCTATTGTAGTTGATAGACGTCCATGATTTCATTGTACACGGGCATTAATCCGTTTCTGTTAATTTGCCTTTGATTGTGTGACGTATTGACCAGTTCACACTGACGGGGGACGGAATTCACATATGCTTTCATCATTGTGCCAAGGCATAGCCCTCATAGCTAAGGTTTCTATAATATCTGGGGCTTTCGGTTTATTCTTTAGAAGTGTAGATTTGCTTGTTTGTGTGTACCCTTTTAAAAATCAGTTAAATCAAAGCAAACTTATACCACTTCATCCACCTTTTACTCGAAGGAAATATCAAATAGTATGTGCACCGTTCGCTGTAAATATCGTATCAATCAATATTTAACGGTTTCCAAGAAAATACTTCTAAAGATGATATCGTTAGGTTTACGACGATATTTCTGAACAGGATATTAGAATTCGCGAATCACACGCTCCAATGGGACGTCACGCGTCGTGCGCAAGATCGACACACACACGACGCGCAACACACAGACACATCACTTAGGATCATGTCAAACGTCCTACATGTGGTTCCACGAAAACATTGTTGGTGACAAGTGCGGTGCTCCTCCTACACAACGCGACTCTTGTATTAAATTAAATATTAAAATACAAGTTACGACTCAAGTAAACAAATTTAAATAAAATATACGAGCGTAGCTAAGAATACACGCGCTACAAAGTTTACCCAATTTTAGCTGAGATACCCTACCTTCACTCCAAGATTTAGATTAGGGGCGAAATGTTCACATTTTGTTAACTTAAGGAGTTTCTCAACTAATTTAGAAAAATAAATAAACTAACTTAAGATTACACTTCTAAATTAGATACATTTTTTATAATTTAGGTTAATTCCCTTTGGGTTGGTAAGTACATTTATTATTTTAACGTAGAGTGGGCTCGGGGTGTTACTGCTTTTAGAGGATTTTGTGAATTGGGTGCGATTATCAGGCGCGCCACATCAGGCGGTGCGGAGGTGCGGAGGGATGACTGTTAACTTGTTTTTTTATCGTGACGCTTTTACCTTTCGGGGTAATATTTAAAAGCTATAGGGCCGTTGTAATTAATTCGCTATATCCACGATAATTCCATTAGGGTATGTACCTAATCGGCAGACAGCGGCCGCGGGCGGCAGGACGGCGGGCCGGAGGAGCCGCGTTATTTACGAGTTAATATCGCCCGACGCGCACTATTTATTCAGATACTATATTTGTTGTAACATTTGTTTTGGGGACCACCTCGTCGGAATTATATATGGGCGGAACATGACGCAATTTAGTAATCGCGATATCTCCTCTATTATGAAAGATTAGCTTTGGAAAAAGGTATAATTAAATATTTTTTACAACGGTGATTGAGCTCATTGGTAGTTGAATATGTTCTATCGGAAGGTTCGATTTGAGGCGTTCAGAGAATGTTACCAAAGGAAGCTTAGGAGCTACCAATGTGAGCAGCTCAATCTTTATTAAAGTTACTTGGTAGTAAGATATAGTTAACTATGCCATACGACTGACTGAAGTACGAAATGTGGAAACGCGCTTATTGTGAAAGAATATTGTCCTTACCTCACATGTATAAGTGTATAATATTGTAAGGTCCTCATCCACGGGTCAATACTGCCGCCTAATTTCACGCGAAAGAAATCACGCGGCCCATCAAGCACTTTGTATAAGTTGGCAGTTTCGTATATCGCGAGGGAAGGACCTTCGCTCGCCGTCTATAACATTGTCCTTTCTATATTTTCCCAGTCATTTGGCCGCCTCATATCCTTTAATGGCTGGTACCATCAAGGAACTCACGCCAAATGGCGCATTAAAATGACAACAGAATGACACATTACATATTAGATTAAAACTGAAGGCAACGCGTGTCCGGGTTCACCGACATTAATTAACGCATAGATGAGAGAATTAGTCTCAGATAGAGCGCATTCGTCCAACTAAGTGTGGCACGTTGACAGCTATGTGTGCGTGACCTTTGGCGACTGGCACTGTACGGACACGCGCGTCTATGTGTGTGTAAAGTTGCCAGATTATGAATAATCTCCCAGTATTTTGCATATAGTTATGTAATATTCTTATATTAATTTGCGGTTTTGAAGAATTTACCATGGATTTAATTAATGCTTTTATAAATACATTTCTTAAATGTAGGTACCGAGTTAAGTTTTAACTACTTCATAAATCTTAAATCTGTATATATGTATAAAATCCTTGCGTTACTGACTGACTGACAGATAAGCTACAGCCGAAACTACTCGGCGCATGAAGCTGAAATTTAGCATGTATGTTTCTTGGGAACCGTAGGGGTGCACTAAGACGGGATTTCTCGAAATTCCCACGGGATCGGGCAAAACGAGAAATACGAAAATATGTGCGTGCGAAGCCGCTGGCGTCGATTAGTTGAGAAATAAATAGTATGTATGTACACACGGCACCAAGTCAAGCTAAACAGTTGTTGTACGATTTTGATACTTATTCCCTACGCCATAAGTATGTATGTACACACGGCGCCAAGTCAAGCTAAACAGTTGCTGTACGATTTTGATACTTATTCCCTACGCCATAAGTATGTATGTACACACGGCGCCAAGTCAAGCTAAACAGTTGCTGTACGATTTTGATACTTATTCCCTACGCCATAAGTATGTATGTACACACGGCGCCAAGTCAAGCTACACAGTTGCTGTACGATTTTGATACTTATTCCCTAAGCCATAAGTATGTATGTACACACGGCACCAAGTCAAGCTAAACAGTTGCTGTACGATTTTGATACTTATTCCCTACGCCATTAGTATGTATGTATACAGGGCGCCAAGTCAAGCTAAACAGTTGCTGTACGATTTTGATACTTATTCCCTACGCCATAAGTATGTTTGTACACACGGCGCCAAGTCAAGCTAAACATTTGCTGTACGATTTTGATACTTATTCTTTACGCCATAAGAACGGTGCAAAGGTCAAAGTGTATAAGCTTGACGAGTAGCAGGGTGGGGTGTACACGAATATTTGGATCGTTTGGGGATCGAACTCAAAACAATATTATGTAGGATATATACTAATGGAAATTGAAATTCTATTACTATATTTATGAGAAAGAAGATATATCTACAATATACTTTTATAATACGGTCAGTCAGGGGGTGCTTCTGTGTACTGGTCTGTCCGACCATTACACAGGGCTTCGGGCTCGCGATCCCGGCTCTCCGAGCTGCTGTAGTCACTACCCAATATCCTTTCCAGTGATTACAGTACCCCCCACCTACAAACCCATTTTCCTTGTCATACATCCTATCCATTTGCCCAGTATCTCCTACCCTTCTTCCTTTATAACGATAATATTCCCAAGGAGGGTTGGCGTCAGGCAGGCGGCCGGCTGGTAAAATATATGCCAAAACCTTTTGTAGTATGGCCACGTATGACAATGAGTGCGAAAGGATTAGGGCGTTCCCCGCAGGCGACGCGCAGGGGCAGCACCCGGCACCTGCGAGAAGTATGCAAGGGTTGTTGCACTATTCCGGGCGAGTGCAACGTAAGAAGCGAGCCTGTGATGTAAGGGTGAGGTATGCAAGTTGGAACGTAGGTACGATGACTGGAAGAGCTAGAGAGTTAGCTGGTGTTTTGAAAAGAAGAAGAATAAATCTGGCATGCCTGCAGGAAACAAGATGGAAAGGTACGAAAGCTAGAGAGATCGGAGAAGGATACAAGTTTTATTATTGTGGAAGTGATGGAAAAAGAAATGGCGTGGGAATTGTGTTAGACGAAAATATGAAAGATAGTGTGACAAGTGTAAATAGAATTAATGATAGAATGATTGCTGTGAAAGTGATGTGGCAAGGTATTATTTTGAATGTGATAAGTGTGTATGTCCCTCAGGTAGGATGTGAGGATTGTGAGAAAGAGAAGTTTTGGATGGATTTCGATAGCATGATGACGGGTATACCGGAGAATGAAGAGATTATTGTGGGAGGTGATTTTAATGGACATGTGGGACGAACAAGTGGAGAGTATGAAAGAGTACATGGAGGTTGGGGATTCGGCAGCCGAAATTGTGAGGGAGAAGCAATTCTCCAAGCTGCTGCCGCTTTTGACCTCGCAGTTGCAAATACTTGGTTTCAGAAAAGAGAACAACATTTAGTTACATATAATAGCGGCCACCACATGACCCAGATTGACTATTTCCTACTAAGGCGAAATCGACTCAACTGGGTCAAAGACTGCAAAGTGGTACCAGGAGAAGATTTAGTCTCGCAGCACAGGCTCCTGATAGTTGAACTTCAGATTCGACTAAGCTCTCAAAAAACCAAGCAGCAACTGCCTCCAAAAATAAGATGGCATATGTTAGAGAAGAATGAATGTGTAGAAAAATTCAGAGATAGAGTGGTGGATAAAATGTTAGAAATGGGCGATATGAATGATAGCAGTGTCAATGAGTGTTGGAAAGAGATGAGTAAATGTATAAAGTGTGTAGCAAAGGATGTTTTAGGAGAGTCGAAAGGGACGCGAATGAAAGATAAGGACACGTGGTGGTGGACAAAAGAGGTACAGAATGCGCTTAAGGAAAAGAAAGCAAGATTTAAGGAATGGCAGCTGGTGAAAGGAGGAAATGAATCTTTAGAAGGAAGTAAGAAGAAAGAATACGATGAATGTAAAAAAAGAGCCAAAAAAGCTGTAGCCGTTGCTAGATCCAAAGCCCTAGACCACTTGTACGGGTTACTGGAAAAACCCGAGGGTCATAAATATTTATACAGCATGGCTAAAGCTAGAGAGAGAAAGGCGAAGGATGTTTCCCATATTAAGTGCATGAAAGACGAAACAGGAGTGATTCTTATGGACGACGATAGAATAAAAGAAAGATGGAGGACATACTTTGAAAAGTTAATGAATGAAGAGAACGATTGGAGCGGAAAACTTGAAAGTGAGCAGATGAATATTGGTTTAGTGAAGGAAATAAGTAAAGATGAGGTAAAAAAGGCTGTTAGTGGAATGAAGAATGGGAAAGCGTTAGGACCAGATGGAATACCAGTGGAAGCATGGAAAGCGTTAGGAGATGATGGATGGACGTGGCTGGCTTTATTCTTCAATAAGCTGTTGCACGAGGAGACCATACCCGAGGAATGGTGCAACAGTTACCTGGTGCCCATTTTTAAAAATAAGGGTGATATCCAAGAGTGCAACAATTATCGGGGAATAAAGTTAATGCCTCATAGTATGAAAGTATGGGAGAGAGTAGTTGAGCGACACCTGCGAGACGAGAGTGAGATTTCACGAAACCAATTCGGTTTTATGCCTGGTCGAGGTACGGTGGATGCTATTTTTGCACTTCGCCAAATGTGCGAAAAATACAGGGAGGCACATAAAAACTTGCACATGGTATTCATCGACCTTGAAAAGGCATATGACCGAGTGCCTCGTGAAGTCTTGTGGTGGGCCCTTAAGAAGAAAAGAGTGCCTGGAAAATACCTGACGTTGATTCAAGCCATGTACGCTGAATGCAGAACGCAAGTCCGATCCGCGGCCGGTATCACAGCCAGATTCGATGTGGCCGTAGGCTTGCACCAGGGGTCGGCCCTTAGCCCCTACCTCTTCCTGTTAATTATGGATGCTATATCATCGGACATACAGGAAGAGGCACCCTGGTGCATGCTGTTTGCCGATGACATCGTTCTGGTAGCAGAGAATGGACAAAAGGTGCAGAGCAAGCTGGAGGAGTGGCGGCAGAGATTGGAGAATGTAGGCCTGAGAATAAGCAGAACCAAGACAGAGTATATGTTCTGTGACTTTGGCGGTCTCTCCAGTCCTATACCGGTTACACTCGGCGGTACACCTCTACCAGTATGCTCCGATTTTCGCTACCTAGGTTCACTCCTGCAAGATGACGGCGAAATTGATCGGGATGTTAGGCAACGAATCAACGCAGGATGGATGAAATGGCGACAGGTCTCAGGCACAATTTGCGATCACAAAATGCCTGTGAAGTTAAAAGGCCGCATGTATAAGGCGGTTATAAGGCCTGTCGTACTGTATGGAGCTGAGTGTTGGGCTACAAAGAAGATGGATGAGAAACGATTGCATGTTGCTGAGATGAGAATGTTACGATGGATGTGCGGAGTGACAAGAATGGACAGAATTAGGAATGAATACATTAGAGGTAGTACGAAAGTAGCGCCCATTGATGAAAAGGTAAAAGGGAGTCGATTGGCCTGGTATGGACATGTTATGCGAAGAGATGAGATGTACGTAGGTAAGAAAGTGATGAATATGCATGTAGAAGGACGAAAAGGGAGAGGGCGGCCAAGGAAAAGATGGATGGACTGTGTGAGGATGGATATGAAAGAGAAAGGGATAAACGATCGGATGGCTGGTGACAGAGAAGTATGGAAGCGAAGGACATACTGCGCCGACCCCAAATAAATTGGGACCAGGGCAAGACAATGATGATACTTTTATAATACGGTAATGTATTTTTCATTAACATGACAATCATTATCACATAATCAATTGACAAGTGCATTTTCCCTAATTCAGGCAGAACGGCGTCGACAAAAACTGGCAACACTTACATATTTCTTGCACAAATACGAATTTTATCGAAATTAAATTAGGAAACAGTCAAATTATCAATAGTTACCTGTGAAAAGATATTCCATTTTCCTGTTTTTGTTTTTAGGAACAACTTTTACAGTGTTTAAGAACGCAAGACGGCATTTTGAGAGTTTAAAAGTTGAAGTGATCGTGACGCGTGAACTGTACGATGCGTCGTAGCGCACTGAGACGAGTTTGTATTCGCTTTTCAATTTTGTATTTGCTTTAGTGGCCGCACGCAACTGTGCCGTGCGTTCCATCTGACTAATTCTCTCATCTATGAATTAACGTATCAATTAATTGGCCAAACACATACACATGTGATTTGTAATAAAGTGATCTAATACGTTTGATTCGACTGGTCGATTAATTATTCTGCAGCGCTACCTGACGGGTCGATACATACACATGCATACGTCACACACGTCACAATGTTGCAAGCGTGCTACTGTGACGTGTGCCTCACACTCAGTTTATAGCTGACATGTGGACTAGTGTTGCCCAAATGCAAGAACAAGACGAGACTTAGCCAGTCTTGGTCTTGGTCTTGCGCCAATACACCTGGTCTTGGTCTTGGTCTTGGTATTGCGCTCCCAGTCTTGGTCTTGGTCTTGGTCTTGCAGCAAGAGTCTTGCAAGTCTTGCAATTACCTATCAGTCTATTACTATTTATTAAAGTTTTTAAATCTTAGAAAAACGTATTAGAATTGGAACATTGTGAGCTTGAATTAACACAGCCATAGTAAAGATCAAGCAGATTAATAAATAACTGAAGATTTGAAGCGCCAGCGCATTTCGCACGTCGCGTCCGCCAATACCTACATACTCGTTTTCCCGGCCGTTGGATCGGTCGCGGCGAAGATGCGCCGAGGTCGTGACCTCCACGCTCCCCGGACCTGACGCCCTTGGATTTCTTTTTGTGGGGTTACATAAAGAATATTGTGTATTCGGAGCCGTGCAACACGAGAGAAGATATGATACCGCGCATTACAGCGGCATTCAACAACATAACCCCACAAATGTTGAAAAAAGTCATGAGTTCGATTTCTCGGCGCGCCCGACTGTGTATTGAGAAGGGAGGCCAGCACTTCGAACCTTTTCTTTAATGCGTCGTGAGTAAAGAAAAGTAGGTAAACTAACGACCCGTCCGTTGTACGTAAAGTACATTGAAAGTAAAATGTTAATCGTAATTTTGTTACGAATAAATGTGAATAATAAACCAAAGTGTATGTAACAATAAACAAGCATTGATTAATTAATTAGTAATGGTATTTTTAATCACTCTCACTCCCTCGGTTTAGGTACCCTAAGGTAAGCAATGCACCTTGACATTATTTGGTGATATGATAGGTAAATAAATTTAGTATTGTATTTTAATTCAGATAATTAAATTTTTAGATTAGAATTAAGATAAGCGAATTACTTGTAATGTGTCAGGTTCTATCTAGGCACCTGTTACATTTCGATTTAAAATAATCGCAATTTATTTTCCTATTCATCAATAATTGTACCTAATCATAGGCAGGTAGGTTATCCAGTTAGGTTTTACTGATTAGACCACAGATAAGGTTAGGATGATGATAATAATTAAACTAGTTAAAATTTGTACCTATGCAAGTTATTACATCATGCGATTAATTGCATAACTTACAGAAAGTTTTTTTTAAGTAGGTGCACGTGCGCTGAACGTGGCGCGGGTGGCGTGGAGCAGCGGGGATGACGGGTGATAGTATACGTGTGTGTGTGCCACAACCACGACTATAGAGTTGTTAGGGTTGTCGAAAAAAACACAAAAAAATATTTTTTTTAGTTTTGTATGGAAAAAAAAGTTTCGCTTTCATTATTAACATTTACGCATACGATTCCAAACTTGATATAGATAAACACCTTTAAATATTGTTGGGCCTAACTCGGACACCCTGTATACTTACTAGAATAAATTATTATGACATCTACTACCTATCCTTACCATTTTATCCTAATCATAATACTGCTTGCGTGATCAGTATAATGTATTCATTTTCATTCTAAGCACTCTGAAACTTATTTATTCTTTGGAACACCTGTAGGTACTCTTAAAATTCGAAATTATTTTGCATGAGTCTACCTACGCCCTGTGGCGGCAATCAAATAGTGTCAAATGTTGTGATTTCGGCGCGGCGGCAACGATTGTTGTATATGATTTCAAAAGAAGCCGCCGGCGCGTGTATCATAACCATGTACTTCCGAAAAGCGGCAAATTTGAGAAGTAAGTACAAAACCTTTGATGCCGCATTATCAAAGTGCCGATGGTTAAAACATAACTATGCATGCACTCAGTTTGATTTTAATGGATATTTTTTTATTCGCTATGTAGGTATGTTTATGGTACCTATTAGTGGTAATGCGCATAGGTCCAGTTTTTCATATTCTTTGATACAGTTTTTTGCGTCTCATAGAATTCCTAAGCGTACCTATACACCGAACTGTTACACCTAACTACTCCGTGAAATAGCGCTAAGTCCTAGCTGCAAGACGCAAGAGTCTTGCAGGCTTAGTCTTGTTCTTGCTCAAGTCTTGGACGATCAGTCTTGGTCTTGGTCTTGCTAAAAATACGCGGTCTTGTTCTTGGTCTTGGTCTTGCAAAAACGCAAGAACAAGACCAAGAGTGCAAGACCAAGACTGAATTTGGGCAACACTAATGTGGACTCATTTACTTTCTAACTAGTTCAATGTCTGAAAGCTAGAGTCTCCATCTAAAACATTACATTATTGAACTTTACGATCACATCTTAACAAACGAAACACGTACTTTCATGTTATCCTCAACGACAAATAATAAGCTTGTTCGGCACTACGTCTTGCCAATATCCACCCTATTTGTATCAAAAGCCAATTTCAATCAGAAAACAAGAATTAGCTTGACATCGTGCTATTTATATCCGAGCCGAGCCGACGTCGCCGGAGATCGTATACGTCAAAGACATTATCATAATCAATTCAGCGATACGAAGTTCGTCGAGTAAGCATATTGAAAATACGTCCCCAGACTTTATTAACCTGACAAGTGAAGTGGCACATTAATAATAAGCTTTGTCGATGGAATCGTGGCCGCCTAAATCTCGCCGTCGAACACCTCAATAATTAGCCGGTTATTCGCAGCAGTGGAGCATCGCGGCATGAATAAAACATCGTTTGCGAAACACAAGTGCCATTATAACGTCCAATGTAAATTGAGCCGCCGCCGCTTTTATTATAAGACGAATGTGGAACACGTTTGGGGGGCGGGGCTAGATCGGCAGCTCAAGATAATCTGGGTTTGGTTTACGGTGCCTTTGAGTGCACGGGCCAACTCAAACAGGCCTGGGGGCAAATAAACGGTGACGTGGCTAACATCCCCGCCATTACCGATAACTGGATTAATTACATACATAAATACAATGCATTGCTCGCTTGGGCGGCTAAGTAATCTACGTTCTATAAACCAACGCGAGCGCTGTTAATCTTTAATATAAATTTGAGGAAGATGGGCAATCTTATAGGAAGTAAGACTAATGAAATGACTATCGAAATGAAAAAGCGATCTGGGTGCCTCAAGTATTAATGGGCACAGCATCGAATTTATCAGAAAGACTCGAATTTCAAAACTTGAACAAAGTCAATTCTCGCAGAAAATAGCAAGGTGGCTTTAGCTGCCATGGACGAGATGAAAGGGCAGTCACTCTGGCGCTTAGAGCAAATCAAGCAAGCATTGCTACAGAACAGATAAAAACTAATATTGCGCCCATAGCAACGACTAACGGCGAGTTTAAGTTGGGTAATCATACTAAACAGAAATACGCGACACGGCTGAAGGGATGTTGAATTCGTGGTCATCCACGAATTCAACATCATCATAAAGGAGATAATAATAAGTATATAAAATCACTTCGCCTGACTGATATATCATCTCAGTGCCTAAACTACTGAAGCTGGAGACATGAAATTTGGACAGCGTGTTCAGATGTAGGCAGCCCTAAAGATAGTATTAGTTTTGTTTTATTTATTTTCATTTTATTTTATTCTTTTATTTTATTCTTTTGAGGACAGCTTACAGTCTAATAACAATTTTAGGTTCCTAGTATTACATGATCAAATTGCCAATAACAAGCTTCCACTTATAGAAACATATTATCAAAGTATCTTACATAATATCTTATACTAATATATATAGCTGAAGAGTTTGTTTGTTTGTTTGGTTGAACGCGCTAATCTCAGGAACTACTGGTCCGATTTGATAAATTCTTTCACTGTTAGATAGCACATTTATCGAGGAAGGCTCCCGTCGCTCATAGCGTGATGTTATATAGCCAATAGGCTATATAACATCACGCTATGAGCGACGGGAGCGGAGCAGCAGCCTTAAATAACGTGGGTGTAACCGCGGGCATCCTCTAGTTATACTATAAACATGAAATAAGATTTAACAGACAATTTTAGGAATTTAATCTACATACAGGTTGCAGTTGCAGTTCATTTTATAATCAACAAACTTATAACAATAATATCAATATATCAATGATTTAATACAGTTTTAACACCACTCGCAGGAATAATTTAAAAAAAGAAAAATGATTTTGCAAGTTGTCGTCACACTGTGCATGGATTAGTCCACCCCCTCGTCCTTAATACGGTGGTAAAATAGAGGTAGCAAGTTTAAAAATAAAATAATTAGAAAATAACTTTATTGATAAATGTACAGGTACCTAATTTTAACATTGATTGGCATGATGAAATTAAAATCGTCTAAGATTATATTGGATGCAGTTCTGATCTCTTAATTAGGTAACAAAATGGGTCGAGTCCCGCACACCTCAGCTAGATGGGCAGGTTTAGATCGAGCTGATCGTTCAGCTTACGTCAGCAGTTCACAAGTGCTCAGTGTGCTCACATTTAACTAGTTGTTCGTAAATGCTGCGCAGTTATCGAACAAGTTTCCTCCGCCTGTATCGGCTGTTCTACTCAAATGTGCAGTTAACTTGTCGAGTAATTCACTACATGAACTACATCTCACTACTGTTATAAATACGAAAGTTTGAGATGAATTGATTTTTGTTGTTCTTTCATGCAAAAGCTCCTGAACGAACTTTCATGAGACTGCAGTATTATAGCAGTTATTTACATTAGTAAAATAAGCATACCGTTTGTCACGATAGTCGACAACTACACAGGCGAAGCCGCGGGCAAAGACTAGTATTACGATTAGTTAGACACAGCATGGTAACTAGGAATAAAAGTATAATAAAGTGGAGTTACTTAGGCTTTTAGTAAGTTTTCAATTTGTGGCAATACATATAATTGTCTTCCTTTATAATATAGTATATAACTTGAAGTGTAACTCCCACAAGGATGGAGTGTCGCACTCGGTTACAACGCACTAATCAACGATATGCGAAATAAAAAAGTAAAAGACATGTGGACTCATTTACTTTCTACCTAGTTCAACCCCACGGTTTCAGTAGTCTGAAACCGTGGGGTTGTCGAAACAACGTGGTTTCTCGAGGGTGAAGGTGCAACTTTTTAAACATAATTGTTCTCATAATCAAAGATGTTTACGGTGAAATCAAATTCATACGCAGATACTAAGTCATCTAACATTTATTTAGTCGTATCACTCCAAACAACTACATTATATCTGATTGCTAAATGAACACAACATTCATACATAAAATACACTTCACTGACAAAAATGAAAATAAAACATTCAGTTACTTAAAAGATAAACACTAGAAGCAAACAGCAAATAAATCTTTTATTATGCCGCGGCACGCGGTTACCGACCGGCGTAGCACGATATGCCACTACGGAGCGCTACGAGAAGGTACGCTCAGCTAACGCTACAGGCTAGCCTCTACGACGATGAAAGCTCTACAAAACTTTGAATCTAACTAATGGTTTGGTTAGTTGTGCCTTGATTTCGTTAAAATATATTAGACTTGTACGATTTAATTTGTTAATAACGATATTAGTACTGCGATCTCATATCTTTTACGGCTATAGGTATGTCTATACAGCTTACTCGTACCAAGCAAATCATTTGCAGACATATTTTATTCTCAAGATTCTCAATAATTACTATATTATAAATGGAATATACAATAAATATTGGCTAAATACAGGGTTTACCCATAAATATGAAGTGAATAGCATGCAATGATAGACTGCCATAAATTCTATGCGTGCAAGTAGCAAGTATTATAATAACATAAAAGGAGAAATACCAAATATGGCCTGTAGCGGCCAGAAAGTTGCGAATCGTTAAAATTATATATGTAATTTTTAAAATTTATACATCGTTTTCGTTTCTTGATAAACCTTCGGTGAAAGATTTTAGTTTTTAAAGATTATTATTTTGAATAGGCTATGGTAATAGTGGATGAATGTCTTATGTTGCCAGCATTAAAAATAAAATGAAGTATGGTAGACAGAAATTGTTTTAAGGAAATAATATATGTTTTATTATATTAGAAAACAATATATTTTATTTACTTTATAAATATATTTGTAAAAAGAATCAAGAAATATTCCATAATTATTAATCGGTAAAAATCGTTTTGTTTTTTAATCGATACTATAAATATTTTTCAAACCATTTGCAACACATTTTTTATCTGTTATGTCATTCGTGTTGCTACTGCGCATCGTAAATATTTTGCCCTGATTTATTGGTGTTTTCGTACGGTTTTAATTGTAATGTAATTGAATATAAATTCAATAATAATGATCACTACCTTCTACACATGCTAAGAATATGCAGCAGTGGTTAGTTTTTTTGGACGAGTATAGTACGAGGTTCCCTAGTACACAGGTGATTATTCATTATTATTGGCCTCTCTTTGTGTAGTTTTTGTTCTGTATGACTCAAAGACATTCCTTTATTTACATCTAGGTTATTATATTTATTTTAAAATTCAATTTTTAGGTATATTTAGTTGTGGCATAATTTCCATTTCAAATATCTCGTATCTTATTTCCACCAAGAGTTATTTAAAAAAAATTGTACAGGGTAACAGAGTAATCATTTATCTTCAAAACACATATGGTTTCGTGTTTGGCCTTGCAAGGCCCATAATGTATGGCCAAATGGTACATCTCCTTTAAGTAATTATTTAAATTAAGGCCGTGGATGCGAAGGAAATCTTAGGAGATGAACTTTATGATTACCAAGACAAAGTAATTATGTGAATAGGAAAGTAATTAATATCACAAGTAATTAATGAATAAAAAACTGTATAAATTACAATGACACAGAAATGCATTATTCTAATATGCATTGCGTCTTTGTAAAAAGTCACTAGTTAGTTATTAGCCAAGCTATTGTCATATATTTTAATATAAAACTGATTTAAAATTGAAAGTCAGTTACCTTACATGTTATTTAATTTGAATAGAAGCTATAATATCATTGCATACTCATTAATAACATGTAGTCTAACCACATGCGTAGAAAACGAAAGGTCTATAAATATTCTTTAGAAACAAGCTTAAATCCCATGTGCCTTATTGGAATTAATCTAGCACATCAAAATAAAAATAAAGTCAACATAAGTAGAAGTTGAAAACGAAATACTAATACAACACATAAAGTTATTAAAATCTAATTCTGAATAGATTTATCGACCTTAAACTATTTTCAATATTCAATTGTCTGACATTGGACTTTAAGACTTTTTATATTATTTATTTTGGCGCCTGTGTCTGATGGCCATATATTATCATCCCAAACATTCAATAACACGTATAAAGTAAAACCCAAACTCGGGAAATTTATTCGAATATCATCGCCTGGGCTTTGACAGCAACTTTTAAATATGAAATATATAAATGATATTTATTGGTAACGAATAAGGCACAAAGTTGTGAAACTGAACAGCAAATATTATGATAAACAAGTCCTGAGGGGGTCGGCCTCTCGTTAGCTTCAGCTTTTACATGAACCGATGATTTCAGGAGCGAAAGTTCCACCCTCAGAGATTACGTATATCTTTAATATGGAGTTGAAATATTGCGCGAAATGTTAGAAACTAAACCCAAGTACAATGCTTGACAGAACATTACGTATGTATATACCATGTGTGTACGCGTGGCTTGTATAATCGCTTCGGGCACCGCGAGAATCAAGCACAAGCGTGACGTCGGAGAGATTGGCAAGTCACACACACACACACGTGGATAAGTCATCAAGTGTCGATGACAGGAGCGTGTGGTGGTGTGCGTGAGGTTGCGCTGCGAGAGCACCCTGTAGCGTGCACTCCACGGTGCAGCCTGTAAGGGCCGATACAATAGAGCCTCTTCACTCAGGCTCTCTCCACGCGTGTACTACAGCCTGCATGATATACGCCAGATCAATATTCAACTAATGAGGCTTTATTCGCTCGGCCTGATCACAATGGCTGTAGGTAGGGCCGCAACAACACATTGTGTGCCCATAAGTACGTGTACCTACTGAACGTGGATGCCTCTTATTAATGTTCAACAACCGTCTAAATCTGGTTTGAATTAATATTTTCAGATTTGTAATCTGTTTATCATAATAAATATGAAATTGGTAGGTAATCAGTAAATATCATACTATACGTTCAGTTAATTCTCTCCCACATTCCCATTTTTAACACGAATAACAACTTCATTACCATTATACATAATTACAAACCTACAATTATCTGTAAAGCAGTACGCCATCACCAGTAATTAACACAATTAATTGTGTAATTACTTCAATCATCGAGTGAGGTCTGTATAATTTTTAAATTAGTAAGATTCTTTATGTTTAATTAATTTACTATCTTGGAAAAATACTAGTTAATAATTACTCGGTAATATAATCTTGAAGGACGCCCAAATTAAGAAAAACATAAATTGCGTGCTCGTGACAAGCGCGGTATTTCGCGCAACAAAAATTGTTAATCACGTTTCGTTTTACAAAACTCTATTAAACTCACGAGTCTAAAATTTTAAAAGCGGACCTTTTACCTTTTTTGGAAAGTTGAATGAACTAAGTAGAATTGTGAATGAGTTTATTTTTGACGATACACAGACGTTTGTGACGGTGACACTCGTCAATGTGAAGCTCCCTGAGGTTGCGTAATTAATTATCTCGACCACACTCGTATTAAAACTTTGAAATGATCTTCCAAATAAGATTCTGAACAAGATTATAATCAGCTCTTTTTAAATTTAATTTTCAAAGACATGAGTAATATCGATAGTGATATGCGAAGATAGCGAAACATATGTAATTTGATATGTAAGTGTCACGTTCGTCTGTTAGAACCAACTCATATTACTTAAGAATTACAGAACTCATTTAAGGAAAATAGTAACTTCCTTCTATAGTATAGGTAAGTGGATTAGGACCTTGCTCACCGCATGTACAATCAGTCATTTCAGTTATTTTGTATTATAACGGAGGGTTCATGGACACAACTGAGTAACATTTGCAATGTATTTTTCTTTCCTTTATTTTAAAAGAAACGGTGAAGGGTGCATAGGATTCCCACCAAGAACTTAGGGTCCCAAGCCAACCTCACCTGCAAGTGGTGCACCTGCCGATCAACGGACGAGGCTCTGGCAAACAAAACATCCTGATAAGCGGCAATAGGCTCGCCACCTATTACGTGGGATCAAAACACTGGCGAAAAGTTGGCGTTTAATATGCCTCTGCCTACCCCTTCGGGGAAACAGGCGTAAGTCTATGTATGTATGTAAAAGAAATGCAATTAATAAAAAAATCTACCAGAAATAAATACAGTGAATTCGAAATCGCAATACTACACAGACTAATATAATATTACACAGACTAAAAAGTAGCAAAATTACAATTACCTCAGTAAATATGCAGCATTACAAAAACATAGTGAGTAACCACCGGCTAACTCATAATGAAGCTTTCGTACGATTACGAGGCCAAAGTCAATAAGTAGGGGAGCAAACAATCCAGTTTAAAACGTAAATAAGCCACGTTATACCCGATCCAATAGATATCGCCCGCTTGTTTGAACTACGAGTACTTCCAGTTTGAATTTTTACCTCGTGTGTTTCATATTGTTGGGGTGCGAATCATAATTTATGCGATACACTCGTTAGTTGTGTCCCAAATGTGTGGAATGTATAACTGGCTATGTATTATTTAACTTTACACATACAATATTTGAGAAGTAGAGAATGATGGTTTCAGCATAGGAGTACGGCATCCAGTCGGGGAAGTTCTACACACTTGCAGAATATTGACGTAAAGTAACGGTAGCTGCACTGTTACGTAAGGCATTCGCTAGTGTTACTATGTAGCAGAAAAATTACAGCATACAACAAAGAATCTATCCTAAATACGAATACATAAATCTCTGAAAAGAAAATGCGAAAACGTAACTTCAATAAGAATACTAACAGCTCCAGATGTAATAGAAATAGATATCGAACGAAAAATCCCAGCTAACTGAATACATATTAGTAGTGAACACTGGCTAGGCAAGTACACAGACACACACATACACAGAGAGACACACACAGACACACACACACACACAGCGACAGACACGCGCACACACACACACACACACACACACACACACACACACACACACACACACACACACACACACACACACACACACACACAAGCACGAACGCACGCACGCACGCACACTGTAGACATTTTTTTAAACGACCAGTGTAAAATACAACGTAGACGTGATCTTTTCGCAAATTGCTGCGATTCCAGTGTAATGCCCCAGCTTCGCCTTAATTCGTCTCAGGGGTAGACTCGATATAAGCGCTCCGTCTGACAAAATACCTGTCAGATAATGTTTGCGCTCCAGATAAACCCATTCCTTTCACATTTAAAAGAGTCATATTTCAATACACGTGGAACGCGAGCGTTAACTGTTGAGCAAGGCTTTGTATATAAACGCTTAAGTTATTAGACGACTTAGCATAATACATTGATAATTTACTTACTTTCAATATACAGCGTTATACTTTCGAAGCCTTGTCTGCTATATAAGCAACTACTTTATATAAAATACACAGAGAGTGTACCTATATTATATAAAGTAGTTGCTCATATATTGACTGTGAACTGACAAATTATAATTATAATTATTTTATTATAATTATTGTAAGCAAAAACAAAATTAAACGCAACAAATTGAAAGTCACAAATAATTTTTATGCAAATATCAATTGTTTAATAAATGTCAAGGCATACAGCACAATTCCATGTAATTAATTATTAAATGGGCATTCCAAAATAACCAAGAACGAATTCTGTTGAAAATATTTCAGACAACTAACAATTAACGACTTCAGAAAGTGACAATCTAGAGATATTAATAACCACAACATTATAACAATTGCTGAAATATTCTTGTTCAAGATATCGAAGTACGATTGGTTGAAGTACATTTTAGAAACATACAAGTAGCGAAATCTTTATTTTATCATAAACGTCTATTTGGTTTACGGCACACACAGCCTTTATACTTATAGTACTTCCCTGAAAATTCTTCTACGTCAGTTTTCTTCTACGTACCTACGTTGTATTGTAAACATTTTTATAATCCAAAGTTATTTCTTATTCGATGTTTGATCTAACCCTTATTTTTTATTACTCGATCATCAAATAATAACACAAATACCGTCCATCGTTATGAATCTCTCAAAAGTAAACGTACGTTAAGGCGATCGCAAACAATTTTTACAAATGGATTATGTGGAAACAAAACAAGGTTAACGAGGTATAAACTCAATATTAACAATAATACGTCCGTTCTACAAAAGAGTATTGTTACAAGTAAAAATAACATGCCGGAATACAGCTACAGTATTTGCCTTTGTTTTTCAAAGGCTAATAGAATTACATATTCCTCTCATAATAATAATTAGGGGTGTTGTAAGAGAATGGAGAGGCGTACGGTTGTATATTAGTTGTTAATAATCGGGCCGGGGGCGAACACCGATGTATTATGAGGAGTATGCGCCGAACGCGCTTATTACTTCATATTGTTTAGTACTTAGACAAGCACTGCTACTTAATTAGCTGTGGATTACTTATCATAAGTGAATTCTCGCTAAGACCAGTAACACGAAGAAACAGATCTCTACGTGTTACTGGTCCGAGTATATATTTCGAGGAGAACATTTATTCAACGAAAACTGAATATTTATTTAAGATAATGGACGTTATATAAACATAAATGTTTTAACCGTTTCTCGCAATAGTAATATATCCTATACAACTCGTGGTTGGAGCAACATTGATATTACGACCGCAAAATTATGAATGAGCAAAATGAGTGGAACACGGTTTTCATCAATTTTATTTTCCTGATTCCAGGAATTCCAATCATACTTGCGGCATTGCCGTCAAATTTTTATTTAAAAGCCGCCGGATATCAATTCAGGGTCATAAAGAGGAGAAATGACGAGAAAATCTCGACTCATTTTTTTTAAATATATATTATTACGTTATAAAAAGCTTTAGATGTGATTTAATTTAATAGCTTCATCAATGCATACAAAGTTACCGTGTAATGGAAATAGCTGCTAGTCGGGTAGTTACAACCAGACGACATTGTCCTTTACTCCGTGGAGCAATCGTAGCAGATAATAAGATCAAAGAGCGACCGGCTGGCACGTGGCGCTGACGTCACAGCGGTGACGTCACACAGTGCGGACGGCCGCACTTACCGCCGATCGGAGTTAGACGTCGACAGCGCGCAGGTAACCGGAGCGCCTTTGAATACAAACGACAGACGACAGAGCCACAGCACTACTACAGCGCTACCGGCGTGATTGTTCAATTAATTGAGCTCACAGAGCTCAGTGCGCTGCATCGCACTTAATACTCGATTGACTACTTTATTAACCATCATAATACATACATCTCCTCCAAGGAGTAGGCAGAGGTATATTACATACCCACACTTCGCCAGTTATATTTCGGTCCCAATGTAATAGGGGGCGAGCCTATTGCCATCTACCGGGCACATTATTAAGCGAGCGCTATATAACTTTTTTTATACACACATAACTTCGAAAAGCCAGAGGTGTCTGCCCGGGGTACCTGGGGATCGAACCCGAATTACGTACATCGCCGCTTTAACCATAACCATCACAATATGTAACAAAATATACCAAATAAAATTACAACATCTTCAATCAAGTTTTGTTATATTTCCGAGATCACTAAACGCATTTGGATAAAACTGAGAACAATGTTAGTAAAAATACATAATAATGGAGACGAAATGAGGAGAGAGCTGTCGCAAATCCCATTTCTTTCGCGCGGTTAAAGAGGAATGGCGAGAATTTCTTGCAAATTGGACAGTGCAAAGTTGTTACCTCACCGGGGGAACTACACTGAAGCCAATCTTCATTCTTCAGCGTTAAACTTTAAATACAATTTAGAGCAGTTAAAATGTGTTTATTTGGTAAATAGTTGTACGTACAGAACGCTAATATTCTGGCAAATCTAATTGGACTAGGAAGCGGACCCCGGGCTTTATGGTGAGAAGTCTTGGATGCAACTGGGATAACGCTAGGACGGTGGTGATGACGAGTTGTGGTTGTACACGGTAGGAAGTGTCCAAGCATTTAAACGTAAAATGTGCGCGGAAAAGCTCTCGCTGGCGCGTGTATAGTGTATAATGTATGCGGAGCTAAGAAAACGCGAGCCGGCGCGGCGCGCGGTCCCGCACTAAATCCGAGAACAGTTGACATTTATCCGAAGTTACATCCGTTACAACAACAGTGGCAGTTACGATATCCGCACGCCGCTCGTTTGTTCAAGTTCCGGCTGCGCTGCCTCACTCTAATGTAAAAAACTTTACACAAACACGTTTCGGAGCTGCTGCGGATTAGACGTACTGAATCACGAGCCTCTACCGCCGGCGTTTGCACCAACCTTCGCTTAAAATGCACAATGCACCTACAGCCTGTATCTTAGCGGATGCATAAAAATATTAACAGTCACGTCCAGTCGGCAGCTAGTTTAATCAAGCTTCGGTGAGCTCGCAACGTACTCGCCACAATTGTTAAATTATTTTAATTTAGCTTCCGGAATAGATATTTATTAGCCATGGCGAGTAGGTGGCCGTGTGACGTGTGAACAGGCGTGAGACACTCGAGCACAGCTCACTAATCAACATTCAGTTCAGCTCCGCTCAGCATCACTCAGCGCCGCTTCGCTACGGAGCAGTTCAATACATCAACATCACACACATTATTCGCCTAACACACCTCCCACTCTCGTCATCAAAGGATCGGAAGCTTTGAAATCAGATTCTAAATTCCGTTTATCAATTACCGTTCAATTACCATCGAATATGGATGAATAATTAGAAATTATGTTTGATGGTTACTGAACCGACTTAAATTGGCGGAAGCGAGTGATAAAACTCGACGTGTTTGTAGAATCATGATGGATACACAAGTAATCCCGCTGACGAGACATCCCCGGCCGCGTGTGTTTGCGTCATAGGGCGCGGTGCAATAAACGTGTAAATGTCGCGTCACGTCAGGTAACAGATTGATGGGTTAATTCTGCCGCCCGGGCGCCGGGCACCGGACCGTTTTTTGTCACGAAGGTCCGAGTTATATACGCGTCTAAGTAACGGCTGGTGCCGCCCGAAGGAAGTGAGAAAGTTATCGGTACCTAAATCCTCACCCTGGGGACCGTTGAGCTTTTTCCTAATAGATATAAAATCCGGGGTTTCGTATAATTCAATTTCGGTCTGTGGAATGGTACGTAACGGTGCAGCCACCGGAGCGATTTATGTGTGGTCACGTTGACGTGCTGAGATGAGATCTGACGAGCGGCGGCGACGTCGTGTCGCTGGCACGTCGTCGTGTTGTCGTCGTCACGTTGCGGTCAGCTGCGACAAATTCAGCAAATATTTACAGCGGCTGGCGCCGTAAATCATGAGCATACGTGTCTAAGCCACATTGGGGTGTATAAATATATACGCGTCTGATCCAGAGGCTCCGCTGAGAAAGTATAGTGTTACCACCGCTGCCCGCGCTCGCAATGACGGCAATAAGATTATATTACATATTTACTCCCATTAATATGATATTCCGGCGAGTGTTCTCTAAGCAGATCCCGAGCCGCGCCCGCCGGCGGTGTCGGGCTTCCTGTGAAATAGCTTCTCTGTCGAGAGGTTTTAATGAGCGTTTTATCGGAAACTACCTGGGTGTTTAGGGGCTGTAACTAACGAAAAGGTAACCTTTGTGCTTTAAATCACTTCTCACATGTATGTACTTGTTTAAAGAGTTACATGCTATGAATATTCTTATAGGTGAAAATAATAAATTCCTGGTGACGAAATAGCAATTTCTTAATGATTCCTCAATGTAATTAATGCTAAATAAACTATGTCGGTGAGTTGAATTGAGTCCTTGTACGACGACACATAAATGGCTCATCAACTCAATATGACTTTCAATCGCACAATAGAATTGGCAGTCACTAGAAAATCGAATACATAAAGCTATGTTCAATGAAGTGGAACGAGCGGGCAAATTAGCGAGCGGCAAAGTTGAACATAAATCGGGTGAAGACATAATGCGAGCCGATAACCCGTCCGGTTAACATGGCGTATTATAACATCGGAGGTCGATGCCGTAGGTTATGTCCTTAGCATTAATGTTATCTGCAGCAATAAACTATGTGGGGTGCTCGCTTCCATGTGTGTCGTTACCGGACGGCGGACACAGCGGACACAGCGGACGGACCGGACGTGACCACACCACATCCAATAAATAGCGGCATGTTTCTGAATCACGCCACATTACCGTAACATAAACGAGATAAGCCGACCGAACAATCACATCTAATACACACCCAGTCCATCAGCTAATAGCTCAAATCACACTGTTCGTGTGTTAAGTAATTTGTGTCCGGAACAAAAGTTGTGTTTCATGTTTTAATTGACGCCGCGTTCGCTCTCAGTGAACGCGAGTCTAAGTGCCACCCACGGCGCCCGTCCAGAACAACTTCCAGTTCACAACTTCTGTGCCTAGGAAAAAAACTATTATTATCTCGTAAAGTTTGGAACGAATTAATTTAAACGGTTCTAATTCATTTCCAAGTAAAAGAAAATCACCCCGTTTTCAAGCTAATCGTTAGAAAATTCAAGTGTAGGCGAGATCACTGCTTTATTATTAAGTGACCTTTCCAGAGAATATCATCATCCGGTTATGATTATAAGAGCTTTATTTTTAGCCGAAATTTAAATGGCCAACGTAATCGCCTCAAGTTTAAATGTCGGGCAGTTTAATCACACGGTACCGTAGCGTACGTGAACGAGGTTTAAAAAGAGCAACAGGAAACATATGATGTTGTGCAAGAAGTGTAAAGTCAGTGTTACGTGTGAGGAGGTTTTTTGTATTTTGTGGGTAGTTAGGTAGCGCGGCGGACGCTCGGCGTCGTATGTCACACAGACAAAAGAATTTCTCATTTGGTCGAGAGGGAAAAACAAGGAAAATACCGAACGTCCCGCCTTCAATCTCCTTTAGCTTGGGGACAAAAGGAATATTATTTCAATTAAGATCCACTAAACTCACACAGAGGGGTGTTTCGTCGTTTCGCACCACGAGTGGTTCGGACCGCGGTGTGAAATGGCGAAGAGCTCTTAGGAATAGGCTGTTTCGGACCGCGGTGTGAATCGGCCATAGAATAATTTGAATGGGTTCATTCGAACCGCGAATGGAACAAAAAGTTTTCTCAGCAATAATGCTTAAAGTACAGCCAGGCACAAAATAAAATAGCGAAAATTAAATAAATTTTGTTTTGAACGTATTTGTTACACATGGTTTGTCGCCTACTCTACGTAATACTTTTGTATTTTAATGTTGGTTGGCGAACCAAAATATGTGTAAAAAATATACAAAGTGTCGGTCTGGTTACAAATTATCCCTTTGTAAAACCCAGCCTGACTGGCAATAAACAATTGAAAAAGATGGAGCGCAAATATGCGCTTCTGATTGGTTCATCTGAGTTTTCGGGCCATAAATAATTTCTTTTCATCTATCTCGCTTGCATTTATGGGTCTGATGGAGCCGTCTAGTGAAGGGTGCAACAATAAAATACATATTATTGATATGTAACGTTTATTATCGTATATTGTTGACTTAATAAAAAAATCCCAATATTTGATATTAAACTATTTTTTTTTTAAAGACAACTTCCGCACTAGGACTAAATCCTGTGTCACGGGGGACTTTACAAACATACAACTAACGGACACAATGAACACCCAGACTCGAGACAACAATTTATGAATCACACAAAGTGTTGCCTCGTGTGGGGATCGAACCCACAACACTCGGCGCAGTGTCAAGCGCCGAGGTGGCCGCTTAAACCACTACGCCAACCGTGCAGTCAAGTCAAAAACTATATTTGAATACAGTTTTTTCATACACAGAGAAAGAAAGTTTATTATAAGAAACAAAGTAGATCATGTTGTGTCTCATAAATGAGCCGTTAATATTACATTTAAAAAGATTAAAATTATATAATTATTAAGAAAATAAAATTAATCTTCATCAGAGACTTCATCTTCAGAGTCTTCGTCTGCTGGCAAATCTTATATATACTAATATATAACGCTGAAGAGTTTATTTGTTTGGTTGAACGCGCTAATCTCAGAAACTACTGGTCCAATTTGAAAAATTCTTTCAGTGTTAGATAGCCCATTTATCGAGGAAGGCTATAGGCTATATAACATCACGCTATAAGCGACGGCAACAGAGCAGTAGCCTTAAATAACGCGGATGTAACCGCGGGCATCCTCTATTTTATTTAAAGTGGCGCGAGACTTCTAATTAGAGCTTTTTGTAAGTCTTTTTTTTTAAGTTCTTCGGCATGCCTCACACATTTGGCCCAGTCTTCTGGTGTGACATTATCTACTGGCTTGGTGAAGGTGATTTTCAACATCTGCTATCTTGAAAGTATTATTGCTCTTCGTAATTCTTCCTTTTCTTGTACCCAAATTACTTCTATCGTTAGTACGTGCGTAGGTAGCTGTTTATCGATAACTAGGATCCGGTGCACTTCATATTCCTATTATTTTTGACTCTTATAACCTGGCGACTCAGATGATAATGCGTGTGCGTTACTATTAGCATGCGTTTGAATATAAAAGGCTCTCAGTATCCTTCTGCCTTTCATAGTGGATTTAATGTGACGACATGAAGTGTTTTCCAAATATTGTGAACTTGTAAATCAAAAAAGGTAAGTAAATCCTGCAATTATCTTCTCATAATCTTCTTATAATTATCAAAGTGATATCATCTTAAAATAATATTTTCTACTTAGCTATAAATAAATAAAGAAGCAATACCTAAGAGGAACAGATAAAACACAGGACAGGCTCAATCTAGACAAATGTAATTTTAAATGCTAGGTATACACCTGATGGTAGATTGACACGACGTGCATAAAGTTTATTTACCATTGATGGGCGTGATAACATGTAAGGTGTGTCGAAGTTAGATGGTTCGTAAGTGTAGTCTAGACAATTTATAAAAGATAAATAAGATAAATGAAAGAAGCTGCGAAGTCTGTGATTTTTAATAATTACTAGTGCATTTTGTTATGCGCCATCAAGCCGTTAATTTTAAAAATTACGTATGATGTTTCGAACGGTTGTTTTAATCAGTAGTAAATACTTTATTATTATTTGTAAGTAAAGTTTTGTTATGTAGGCACGCCATCGAAATTTCAATCAGTTAGTTTTAAGTCAGAATGTGTACCTAATGTTTCAACTGTGATTTAAACTAGTTTTCAATTCCTAATCTAACTGTGACTGAAATTCAACCACCTTTACTAAATTTTAGTATGCGATTGTGATTTTGAAATATGATTCCAAAATATCAAGTCGTAACTGTTTTATTTTCATCAAACACTTTTCTACTCGACTGTAGATACAAACTTTCAAATAAGCTTGTACCTAAACATAGTGGTTCGAATCACCCCATTCCTAAGAGCTATTGGTCGATTCACACCGCTCGGCGCTTCAGGGACCGCTGCGGTGCGAAACAGCCCATTCTTAAGAGCTATTCTGCGTTTCACACCGCGGTCCGAACCACTCGTGGTGCGAAACGACGAAACACCCCACAGAGTAGGTACTACCGCTTTTTTGTGATGCTGTTCGTGTTGTTTAATTGCCGTAAATTGAAAACAGATTTTTGTTTTCCTTTCACATTTTATAACAAAAGGATGTTTTTTTCGTTCCACTGCAGGCTCCGTTTTTTTATAATTAGTGAATAGAATAGAATAATTATTTATTTGCTAGAAACATGGTAGATACAGATGGTACAGTTATGTATCAGTCATTTAGTACAGCATGTTTCACCAGTGATTGAGATACACACGATATTTGCCTGGTATTTCGATTGGCCGATATAATTTGCGATGTTTTATAAACATTTTGCAACGTCTCATTACGAATAGTGCAAGTTTCCTTTTTTAACTCATATTCTAAATATAAGTCATGCTTAATGACTTATCTTCAAAATATAATATGAACAGTCGAATGAGCATAAGATAGTTGTTAAGCAGCAAGGTGAGTTAGCTGTTGGTTAGAGACATACATCTAGCATTCTAGCATACACTACATAGCAGCATCTCTTCTCATAACCTCCAGTGACAAAGTAAGCCGATAGCGTACCTTGCAGTAGTTGTGACAGCAACTCACACAAGCAAATAATTGCACACAGCCTTACTTAGACTCAATAGTAAGCATATCAGAGACAAACCAAATATCATATTATACAAAAAACCGTATTTTATTCCATTAGAATGTGAATGAACCGAACATATCAACCAAGTGACCCAGACATTCTGCTAGGTTTTCGCTCCAGATTTTTCTGGATTACCATAATCGATTGAACAATTTTTAAATGAAGATTCAATTATTTTAACTTTAACTGAATTTTTGTAGATCTTATTTTTAAATGAACTTTAATCGAAATGTTAGGTATGCGGATGTTTGTTGGTTGTATCATCGAGTATGTAGCTGTGTTATACCTATCAGTGGTATATAAGTCGGTTTATGCCTCCAAGTTATGTGGTTAAAGCGAACTGAATATCAAGTTCTAAGTCATCGCGCTTGTGAGGAGACACGACACAATATCCCAGGTGCAGCGGTGCCGCTAAGATCCTGAACGTCGCTTAATCCTCCATGAAGCTCTCATGAACGCTAGCACCACTGCCTCATGATAATATTTTAATATAAGCCCTGGATATTAAAGCGTTAGCGTTTTACAATGCAGTATTCAGGCGACTAATCGATTTTGAGGATTTTATGCTAGAGAACACAGTAAAATGTTTTTATTTGTTTGAAAACCGAGACTCGCCGGATAAGTAGTCGAACATTGCTGATTCGACAGAAAAGGCATCGCTATTGCAGCGCTTGTGAAAGTAAGTATGCCTTATAACCACGCAAACTTCGGGAGAACTTAATATACAGATTTTGTGAAAATGATCTTAATGGAGGAATTTTAGTTACATGTGATGAAGGATGCAGGTCTAAACGATAGTAAATTTGTCAGTGTTACTTAAGTGCAATACGAATACTAATAATAGAACGATAGGTGCTAGTATGTCGTCTTAAACTTATTTGTTATGGCTTTTAAATTAAATAACTTTAGACAATGGTCTAAAATCGTCGTTTCACAGTTTGTGATTCAAGTGTCTCGTAATAGATTGTAATTTGATAAGAAAACAAGTCTTAATAATTAAAATAAATTGAGTTACATTCACTAATCTCACGATTGCTTTACAGGACCTTGGCCAAGAAATAATGTAATTTATTTATTACTTTTGGATAATAATTTCAAGTAGTTATCCTTTATTGAGGGTAACTAAGTTATTAAACGAAATTATATTGTTTGTTGAGTATTATGACTCCATTTCTATTTAATTTACATACCGCAAGCGTCAATCGACATGCATGTTAGTAATTTAATGTTTTAGAATGTTTACAAAATATAAATACTACGTGTAGATTACAACATTTACAACTCAAATAAATTTAACTACAAGCGAACAGCAGTCGGATGTAATTGGCAGATTATATCTAATACTATCTTATCCTAATATATAAAGCTGAAGAGTTTGTTTGTTTGGTCGAACGCGCTAATCTCAGTAGGTAACTGCTGGTCCGATCTGAAAAATTATCTCAGTGTTATATTCCCCATTTATCGAGGAAGGCTATAGGCTAACAATAATGTCGCGTGTCCGCCGTCACTGCCTTATAACAGACATCCTCTGATTAAGAGGAGTCCGCCATTCCGCGCCACTGGCCACATTATTATCTTGGGGTAGGTATTGAGAGCTCCGCACTTGCCGACTGAATTAATATGCATCACAGTAGGATTGGCCTATGGGACTAATGTGACTCGGACTGCTAAGCCAGAGGTCGTTGGTTCAATTTCCATGAATGACAAATCTTTGCGTTATGACGATCTCAAGCAATGCAAACTCTAGTTTGCATTGTTTGAGACTTCGGACATCGGACTTTCAGTCAAGATGCTGACAAGCTTCCAGCTGTACTAAAAGCGATGTCTGCCAAAATAATGATTACATAATATGTGTCTTTACAAAAGTTTCACTATCACTACACACGAAAGAGCAGCGATAGCTAGTGAAGGGACCAACAGACTGCTACGCACACGGTCCTTAGGATCAAAACCACGGCACGCACCACTTACTTTTCGAAGTGATTTCCGTAATAAATTATTGTTTATCGCTTGCTAAACGGTGAAGGAAAACATCGTGAGGAAACCTGCATATCTGAAATGTCCCCATAATGTTCTCGAAAGACTTGGGAAGTCTGCTAACACACTTGGCCAGCGTGGTGGACTATGACCTAACCCATTACACAGCGAGAAGAGGCCCGTGCCCAGCAGTGAAATAGTTTATATACAGGGCTGATGATAATGATGACTTATTGATTCTATACCGTCTTAATTTACCACAATGCCGCATGGATTTAAACTCATATGCATCTAAAGCAGCTTGAAACGATTTAATCTGGCATTTAGATGTAAGTTGCATCTTACATCTACATGCCAAAATTAACCTAACAACCGGCAATCATCAATTATGTACAGAGTCTCGTGTTAGGCAATGCCTCTCGTCCTCTTAAACAGACTGTATTGACATTTGCTTCGTCCATAGTTAATGAGTGCCGCAAGCGAGCGCTGAATAAGAATGCGTCTATAAATAACACACGTTGGATACATCTTAGTACATTGTCCTTTGAAACTGCACTTTATGTAATCTGCTGACTCAATTATCTATAGTCTTTTAGAAATGATTATAGTTATACATTCTGAGCATGAATCCTGTTAAGTCTTTGAGGATAGCTCAACAAAATCAGTTTAGTAGAACGGATTTTGTGAGTCTTTGCAGCTGGTCATAATATAGCTTATTCATCAGAATAGCACATAGTAAACTTTTTGGCGCGATAACCGAAAGCAACGCAGGTGGTACAGCGGACTGAAACTAGTCTTCAATAAACATGAAGAGCAATACTATTCATCAGCTGAATAAGTTGAATATCATATGAACATCGCAGTTCAGCATTGTATAGAAGTGAAGCATTACGAGCGGAGGAAATTGCGTGAGTTGCGTCGAACTCAGCGTTCTGTTTCTATACTAATGAGTGTTACAGCGCGCATTACATCGCTCGCTCATGCAACACAACACAAACTACAATAATTCGCGCATCACACACACACGCACCGACGGACCAACGGACCGACGCACCGACCGACGCAAATCTACGTCCAATTAACCCGTAAACACTAATGAGCGAACACCGACATCACGCTGAAATATGAACGTTTTGAGAGAACTTGTTCAATTAATCGTACGTTATCATAATGGACATTATTCGCGCCAGATGCACAACACAACGTGCTATTCAACAAACATATCAAGTGCGTGAACCATTTGGGAAACTAATGGAAATGTTGCATCACCACGTTTGTTCTAAACGAAAATTAAAATACGAAATATGCTATATTTATTACTGTGCTGTGATCATCAGCACTAAAGAAGCAGTGAGTCGGCAGCGCGTGCAGTGTACCTACAGCGGCGTAGCACAAATCATAAACAGCACAAGAAGTAAGTAGCGCAATAAAGTGTGTGGTTGTAAGGTTGCCACTACTTAGTAGGTGCTTAGTGCGCTAAACCCCAGATATTACTCGCTACGACTTCCCTCTCGCCGAGACCGCCGCCGCCGGCGCAACTCTCGCCTCGGTATTAATTAAAAATAACCACAAACCTTCCGTTCCATACTAATGGAATGGATGGTGTCCACTGCCAACTTTTCGAACAAACAAAACTTCATATTGTGTGCCACAAAAGGAAATGTAAATGTTGCGAACACGTAAGTTGGGAACGGTTCTGTACACCGACTATGGAAATAGCGCGCAGATTTATGTTACACATTTCTAAAAAGAGGAATAACAAGGAGTTACAGAGACCAACGCGCACTCACTTAACTTTGTAATTGACTTAGTAAACTCGAGCTGCATCAAAACATCGATGCAAATCAAGCACGTACACTATACAGTCAGATATATGTATGTAGTCTTCAAGCGAGCACTTCAACGCGTAAAAGATAAAATAAAGTTATGATACAAACTAGAGCACTGTTTTCCTTAAGAACTAACAAGTCATGCGAGAGATTTTACCTTTGAATATTCTATTAAGCAAGACAAGGGTAACAAATGTTTACATTAACTCGTGCAACATATTCTGCCTGAATTACTTGATACACATGTAAACAATATACGGGGTGGAATACGTAGAAATACCGTAGGTACAACTGAGCTTTTGATACACACCACATATTTTGTACAAATATAGTAAGTGAGGGTTTTGTGGACAAGCATGATGGTGGCGTGTTACATGATCGTGTTGTCCAGAACGCTGGGCGTCGGTGCAGTGTGGTGTGTGTGTATGTGTGTGTGAGTGGTCGGTCGGCCGCGGTATGTAAAAGTGAACTCTTGCCGCGGTGTGGCTGTCGGGTGAAACCTCAAACTTTAAATCAAAATGTTGGCGTATATTCTCTAAGCAAACTTTTAATTGCGGCGCCCGGTTATACAGTTCATGTCTGTGCGAAAATTCGTGTTAGAGCTAAATAAATATTCGTACTGAATATTTCTGAATAACAGGATACGTTTGTGCACCGAATGTGCCTCGACGAGTAACTCGAATTAATACAAAACATTGATGCAAATACATTAGTCAATGGGCATTTTGAATTCTTAATGCTAACCTAAGCCGCCCATATATACGCATCCCAACATTTCAATACTCGTTCAATAACGTCTCTTTAGTTTGAAACATTACGGCCGAGTCACTCACTTTGATAAGCGTTCCAATATGGAGAGCCGCGTTAGCTCCGACTAGAAATTACCACGATAACCTTCGGTAGTAAGTTACCCCTTTCATAATATTATGTCAAAGGGGTCGAAAAATTAGGGAGATAGCTATAAAAAGGTTATATTAGGAGGTTGATTTCTTTCGAGCACATAGAGAGTAAAATTTTGTGAAAGGGTGCAGAAAACGTTTGAATATAAGGATAGCGAATGAACAAAGTCTTGGCACCCGAGCGGTACTAGTGCAGCACCTACAATGTTTACTCTGTGTAGCTGTGTGTGCAGCCAAACTTCGCGATGATAGAAATAAAGTGAGCAAGTTAAATACCGCAGCTATCGTGCTCAAAACTGCAGGTTAGTTTTCATTGGGTACAATTTGAATAGTTCAAATTCTTAGTGTTCATGTGAGCGTTCATTTCGAATTGGATGTTTTACTCCAACTGTGTAGATTTTTGCGGAATTTATATTGCGGAATGCTGAATACGTACATAGCGATTTTAGAAGTTAGATTTCATAAAGCGTAGCCTCATGCTTGGTCATGATTAGAAATATAACTATAGCGTTGCTCTATTAAACATTTATCGCGATACCAATCACATATGGCTGCGTATCTAACACATTTAACTGGAGGATATAGTAGTCACTTCAACGCCACACGTATGTACTGATGTCATATCTACAATACCATAGGGATAAGTAATAAATTATTGACATAATGGTCGTCACATACGGATACGATTGTGTGACAGAGCGGGCCAGTAAAATCAGTAATTATGTCAACTACATGTGTCACATTACGTATGCGGGCTGATAACAATGATGTGTCTGGAGATGGCAAGTGTGTGCGGGCTCGTAACACGCCGCTAATGTACACACGGGGATATAGGTTGTTTATAAACTATACATGTTTATAAACATACAGCTGATTAGCAATCGAACGATTCGGAACATAAACCTCTACGTACAAATGAATACACAAAGAAAGTCTTATTAATTTTCATTGACAGCAAAAGCTAGCCATGCATGCCTGTATGTAGCAGACGAAGTGACAATACGCAACGTTGCTGAATACAACAGTTTCTCAAATAAGTGTCAAGTTACAATTCATATTTGACAACACTCTATGTAGTATTTATTGGAGTGTGAACGTAAGACATGTGAAGATAGCAGGTGTCAATAATTGGCGGAGCAGCGTCTGTTCATTCCTTTGTGTATGTGCTCGTACCGACGCTATGCTGCGATTCTTTGTGGCAATCAAAAATATTTTTTCTCAGTAAGTAACATTTCCTTTGTTTGATGACAAAGTTGTCCAATTATTAGTATAGTTTGCTTGTCTGTTCCCCAGAAAATAAAAGTGTATTTTGTGTAGTATTTCCACTTTTGTCTGTTATTTTTCTGCTTGTTTAACTTCTGTCGCATTACGTAGTATTTCGGTGAGCTTTGTAAATAGGTATTCTTACTCACTGGGTACACTTCGTAATCTATGGACCAGATCTTTTTTAAATTAATTTGCTTTTTGGTCTCGTATATGTATATAATA
The DNA here is from genome assembly GCA_944739405.2 of Euclidia mi. Lineage (NCBI taxonomy): Eukaryota > Metazoa > Arthropoda > Insecta > Lepidoptera > Erebidae > Euclidia > Euclidia mi. Next base: position 6,015,521 of record OX123181.2, on the reverse strand, counting down.
CGATATTGGACAACGTTATTTTTCTTGACCTTACAAACAAGTACGAAGACACGATATATAGCATTAGTTGACGTTAACTATTGTGGCTGTGTCAACTGTCATGATATCGCATATTGTATAAAATATTACGAATTTTGTAATTTGGCTATCTATTATTATATTCGAACCTGAAATTAAGAATTTGTTTAGGCTTTCATAAGTGTAAGTGTATAACCCCAATGGATAAATTAATTTGAATTTAGTAGTAGACAAACAGATAAAAAACAAGAAGAGAAAAGCATAATATGCGATAATAAATGAATTTGAACATCTTTTATCTATAGATTTATACATTACAATCAATCTGTCTTGAGGAGAATAGCATGTGCGATGGTTATCTCTGTGTGCTACGCTAACGTACTATGACCGACATTGCTTCGCCGAATGTATTGTCTATTTCTGTGATGACGTACTGTCTGCCCTTCCATTAAGTCTAAATTAACTATTTTAGTTATCTTTTGTCTGCCATTTAGCTTGTACCAATAAACCTTTTCAGTAACAAATTAATTTATCGATTACCTACTCATTGACGAGGGACAAAGGATGTCACCCCATTCTATTTAAACTATATCCATTTTAATTACTGGCACATTGGAAACTGTTCAAAATGGAATCGATCAAAATGTATGCAAATTAATTAATACTAAATCCATATTCGAAAATCTATTTTCAATGAAATACTGTAACGAACTCGCGCGGTGGTATTCAATAAGTCCGGCGCAGCATGTTCCCCAGTGTTCAATGTAGAGCCGCACCAAGACGTGACGTCGAGCCACAGGAAATCGGATATTTGGTTACATGTGAAATATTAAACGGTCATCCGAACGACATTCCATATGTACCGGAGATCCAATGCGACCAATTACGATTGACACACGGACATAAAAGGAAGCTGCCGCGACGACGCGCGCGCCAAAGTGACGTTGGAGGAGGCAGGGCTCTCGGTAGAGTGGCCGCCTGTTTCGCTGCATTCCGCATCAATACAAGCGCTCCACTACTCCGACTAGTGACATATGAGTATTGCAATTTCCGAGCGCGGGTCGTTAGTTGGCACAGAACGAGAAAGCCGACTCAACGGACTGACTGGAGGAATGATTTACGGACCATTTGCACATCCGATGCCGGCGTTGTTAGAACTAACCCGGGTTCGGTTCAATTAAAAACTGTCAATGGACGTAGACTCGCCGTTAGGCTTTTGTTTCGTGTTGGCTCCATTGTACTACAACTAGTATGAGTTGTTCACTTTCTTTTGATTATGGAAGCGGGCGTCGGAGTGCCCCGGCTACAATAAACTTACATCGATGCTCGCGCTAATATTTGATGTGTCTCTCGCACGAAACGCCGCCACTTTCGAGAGTGGAATCGAACCACGACTGCTATTTAATGAGTGATTTGTCTCCCAATATTTGATACGTACCTGAAACAAGCAATAGAAAAACAAGATTAGAACATAGAAGATATAAATCGTATAACTTCAACAAAGCCAACAGAACAAGTCTTAAGAAACAATCACAGATCAGATGTATCAGAACCCAAAGAGATAATTCCCTTATGACTAACTACGGAATTCAATATTCGAATTAGAGATAGATCTGTAGATTTTAGATTCGTTTTTGACAGTTTTTGATATAAGTTCCATACAAAATATGTCAAACACGAATCTAAAATCTACAGATCTATCTATAGTTCGAATATTGAAAATGGCCGTAAGACACATGACTAAGACAGAGATCAGTGTGAAGTTGAGGCCAACAATGTGATACATTTATTAAGGTCTGGCATTAGACATGGCGACAAGTCAATTACGTGATTCGTATCGGCCGGCGTCCGCTGTTTCGCTGCCATGTCGAAATAACGTCACGATTACGTCTCACTAAATGGCGGCAAAAAAGGGCCAACAACCGTAAATACATTGTTTTGTTGCAAAATTTCGCACCGAATGTGTGAGCGAACTTTTATAGTAATTGTTGTTTCGTGAAGTTGGCAAAGTGCGGGCTCACGACGCGCGGCGTTATTCGAGATCATCCGACCGTGTACGCTCCATATCCGACATTTTTCCCCTTTACGATATTAAACGGGATAAACAGTTGTTTATTTATTTTATAACAAGCGCACCTGTAGTACTGAATTCGAAGAAATTCTCGAAAGAGTATTCGGAGGTAATATCGTACACCCGAAGTTGGCCGATGACGGTATTAGATCCCAACGAGATAGCACACAAGCCTACACCGACATTTTACTCAGAACAATTCCACCGTCGGGCTGCGACAGAGAATTCTACTCACAGGGAAACCTCAATTACATTGCGGGCCCTGGCACACACGACTCAGCGAGGTATAATATATATCGCACAAGTACGAGCTCCACAGTGGAATACTACCGAGTACCAACAGAAACAACTAATAAGCTCGTTTGTACTTTTCATCAAATAATGTTTGACAATGTTGGGAACAAGGTAATAGGCTTATTCTAAACTCAAGTCGACGTTGCCGTATAAAATGTCTAACTACCTACACATTTATACGTAATTAGCTGTACGCTGTTGCTTTACCCGCCATTGGGTTTCCTCGGCAACAGCGCCATAATTATAGGTACCTACGCCAAATCCAACCCAATAAAAAATATCAGGCCACGTGCTTCTCCTACCTTTAATACCTAACGGCTGCAAATGAATACAGCCAAAATAAATGACCTTTCGCTTTTTATATAGGTAATTTATAACTGAACTCGGAATTTCAACTTCACGCGAAAAGAAAATAATGCGGCGACATAGAATTTCCCCGGGAGCAAAACCGATGCACATCATTATTTACGACATTTTACTAATGATACCTTTCTCGAACCGAGAGAAAAAACGTTGCGAATAAGCAAATAATAGCAAAACACAAACAAGATAAGAAAACTGGGCACAGTGAACATTCGTCGCCCATCATTAATTACGGAGGCGGCCACAAAGGAACTTGGCTTGTCAAACAACAACTTGCACGAGTAGTGGTCGCGGTAACTTCACGGGGAGCTACATTTTTCCTGTGTCGCCCCCGCGCCCGCCGCCCCGTCCATCGGCACTAATACCTGTGTTATAATCCTACTAGCAACTAGCACAAAAACTCGTCAAGCGAGAGTTTATTTAGCGCTTTTGAGTCTTTGTTCAAACGACTATAGTTGGCAACTACCTCGCTCCCAACAATGCTCAAGTTTTCTCGAAAGTTGAGATTGAAAACGAGACGAAATTAAGCGTAAATTAAGACCACTCCACAAGGAATTCCGTAATTAAACATTTAGTTAATTTATTTGATACGTGCACCGCTAACTCGCTCAGATAAATATACCCAACATTAGGGATATCCGCTCAACAAAAGATTAAATCTGACTAATTTAATAACGAAAACGTGTAGTATCCACGGTACGAACATTTGTATCATTTTATTTATTTGAACAAAGCGCCGATGAATTGATTTTCTTATGGCATCAAATAAAAAGACAATCCTTTAATTCGGTGTAGGGTATTCCCTATATCCCTATATCACTGTATCCCTATATGAATACATGTACCTACTGTACGGCTAAATTCTCCCATAGCTTTGCGCAACAATATTAGTAGTGTAATGAACTGAGTGTGATAGTATGGTGGCACGGGACGGCGCGGACAGAGGCGAATATCTCTTTTAATCCAATAACAGTCCCCTCTAAGGAGTCGTTATCTGGCGAGACATTGCCCCAAAATCAGCTTTTCATTAATTGCTAGACAGCTTTATCTCGCGCCTCACGAACTCTGTCCCTGAACCTAATGTAACATTGACGTTGATCCGACGTCAGATTAATTTATTAGCGAGTGCCCAAATGGTCGGCTCCACTGGAAATTGACTTAGTTATTAATGTCATATTTTCCTCGACAGATGTTCGCACTACGGCGGGGATTTACTATTATAAGTGCGGCGGCCATGGTCCCAACTAATACTAACTTCGTTTGTTTTATACGCCAACTGGTTTACCGTCGGAATTCGATTACGGATAACACTTATCGAACGATCAACTTTTAAGTGACTACTCAAAACTTGATAAAAGACTTCTTTCAAGGGTTGGAAATAAAACTGCGATGAAAACAAGAAAAGACTTGCCTAATTTACTACCTAACGATCTTGAAAGTTCTCTTATTATGTTAGATGTTTAATCGGATTCCTCTAAATGTTTGGAATAGCTGCTTTTTCGAAGTATTTACCTCTAAGTTAGATGTATGATTTGAAGTATAAGATTTTTGTTGATAATAGCAACTCTGATGATTACAAAAATATAGTCACAACCTTGCGTTTTTCACTCCTGACCTGGTATTTATATTTATTTCTACAGTACATAAATAAATAAGAATACCGGGTGAGTTCTTGGAGACCATCAGTTAACCCACTCATTTCACCTTTTGGTACTTGTACATATAGCTACGATAAAATATTCAAAAAAGCATTAAAGTTTCTCCTCCGAATAATATAAACATGTTGTATAATACAAGTATAAGCTTCATAAAAGAAACAGCCGAATTCGATATCTCATAGGAACATCAAGACGTGAACAGTCGTTTGAGCGAAACTGCGAGAATCCTCACCCGTTTGCCAATAAAATAAACTCGATACTGGTACATCGGCCTCTCCACAAAGGTCGGCGAATAAAAAAAATCTGCGCTAAACTGTTTACGTGAGGACGTGATCGAATGTAATCTCGAGCGGCGCTCGACCATTTCTGGCCAATTACGTGACTTAGTGACTTCGGACGCGAGAATACTGCCTTGATAAAGTGGCCGGCCGTGTCCACCAGCTCTTTGTACCAACAAACAGCCTTAATTATTTCGTTATTGAGGAAACCCAACTGGTATTCGATAGTCAGCGTCATTCTATAATCATATTTACGTTAACACAATACCCGGCACAAATACTAGTGTAGTACACGATACCCGGCACAAATACTAGTGTAGTAAGTATGATTTCAACAAAGTAAATAACCCGGCAACACCAACTTGGAAATCAAATCAATGCAAATGGACGCCGGACGTCGGACGTCTTGGGCGATATAAAATCACAAATGGCGACAGGTCCGGTAGTTGCAGCTGCTCTCGCTGACCACATTGTAACGTGAACAAACCGATCTTGTGTACATTTCGGGTCGCCGAGTGTTACAGAGATTTACTCCGTTGTTTGTTGCACGGGACTGTCTTTGAGCTCAGCGTAACATTTAAAACTTAAAAAGACAACTCCCGCACTAGGAATAAATCCTGTGTCGCGGGGGACTTTACAAACATACAAACAACGGACACAATGAACACCCAGACTCGAAACAACAATTTATGTATCACACAAATTGTCGTGTCGTGTGGGGATCGAACCCACAACACTCGGCGCAGTGTCAAGCGGCGAGGCGGCCGCTTAAACCACTACGCCAACCGTTAGTGTACGTGATCACATTGTAGGCACGTGAACAATGTCGCCGAGACGTACAATAAACAGTATATTCAAAACAATAGTAGAATCATGAATCAAGCGGCAGCGAGCGCTCGCGTGCACTGTTTATGAGTGCAGTTGATGTCTCCCCGTGGCATAAATCGTCGCGGATTGTGCCAAAAACTACGTGACCTCTATAATTCTTGATTTGGATGAGTTTCGGTGCTTGTGCAAACACATAGTGCGAATAGAACGGCCAAGTTAGTGCAAACACGTTCCATGTGGCTGATCACGACGCGCCATCACACACCTCCCACCCACACAATACACACATTAAACATTTGATCGGATCGCCGGTTTCTTTCCGTTCTGTACTCTTTACTAAACGAAATGATATAATTTGATATGGCGTTATAGAGACTTATCTACCATTCTCAGGATTCATTTAAACTAATGAGGCCACAATTAAAGACTTTAGCAAAATTGTGTCCGACGAAGGTGCACGAGCCACCTGTAGCAGAGCAGGCACGGAGCGACTTGAAACGTGCTTCGGAACAAAGCGCAGCTCTTTAGCGAGACTGACACTTTAAATTCGCGGGTATTTCACCGCGCGGCACTAAAGACGCCGCAAAAATGCGAAGAATGTGAGTTCCTCCGTCGCAACGAAGCTGAGCCGCGCGCTCCGACTGCTACACCAAAATAATGTCGGCATTTATTATTCCGCCACTGTGTCGCACGGAGACAAGTTACGAGATATGCCGCGAACATTTTGACGTACAGGCCCATTATTAGGTTTCATAAAAACAGCATATATGAAATTTTCAGCGCACTATTTCTCTAGACGAAGCCACGTATAACAGAGATCGCATATCAGTCATACTGAAGCAAAATGTGGTACGTCATCGACACTCTGCGTCACAATTGATTCGGATTACAGCGCCGCGGGAAGAGGGTTCAAAACGTAACATTAGTTTATTATTTATAGGTGAACAACTTTGAGAATGGTACGGAGGCGGTGGCGGCGGCAGTTTATGATTTCGTGTTCACTGCATGAGATGAATGTTTGTTCCTTTCAGGTGCTAAGTTTTAATGAGAGAAGTTTAAGGTAAAACTAGCCGCAACTTTTAATTATGGCTTCTAACCGCCAGGGCATCACTGATAAGGAACTTTTGATCTTTAATAATGATGATATGCGAGAAATGGAAACTCTCGCGAAAACATTGCACGAGCGCAAATAGAATATAAGACTTACAAAGTATTATATTTGCGGGACTATTGTTGTAGTTATTGAGCTAAGGATGAGTCGATGACGGTACAAAAACCGCTTGGATAACAAAGGCACGCGATCGTTCAATACGTAAATAAATCGTTTTATCGAAAGTTATTGGTCATATGGACGACTGTGCCTTATCATGGTGTATACAAACACGGCACTAGATAATAGATCCACACCGCGGGTATAACCAGTCAATTGAACGGGCGAACCGGCGGGGCATGATTAATGATTGTTAAAATGAAATAGTTTATTAATATTAGTTTGTCGGCGGGGAACATAAGTGAATATATAATCACTTCAATCACATAATCAGGCAATTTCATAACTGGTTATTTCAGAAACATGCGTGGTTCGTTACCATTATATTCTTCAAAATAATGTTTTCAAACGAATATGAGTATAATCTACTGCTATCACTTATATTACTCAGTACACTTAGCCTTATTCAGAGACCAAATGTACCTTCTTTATGGTAAACAGATACAAGAAATACATAATCGTACATAAATCTCCGTGAAAATAAGAACTATTTCACAAACGTCAACAAAGGAAATTCGCCATAAAGACAGCATTTTAATATTGGAATCAGCATAAAGGATTGACATCAAATATATACCGTACGCGAGAATAAACAATGCTATATATTTGTCGGCAGTATCTCGGGAAATATTGCGAGGAGATCTCCGCGCACTTGTATTTATACGTAAGACAACTTTACATGATACGCACTCAGCGCTCAGTCACAGAATAGATAGTTCTTACGAACAGAAGCACCACTTCGCAAACCAATTTAAAGAAATGGCGACTCTTGCTACTAAGCAAGAAAGTGCAATTCAGCTCGCATGAGCATTCAGTACCTAACGCGACATTGACCTAACTGTTCCCGCTCTTTTCTAACACATAACGCTGTCGCTGTCTGACGCGGAGCGGTGCGCTAGGGTTGTCGACTTGCCGCTGCTACTATAATATTTATTCATCGTCTATCTACCTACTTGACCACGTACCTAATAATAAATATTTATACTATAAGTATCCTATCCCACTATTTGAGCTCGTAGAACGAAAACTACAAAAATTCTGGTGGTTTACATTTTCACTATACTAATTCTTAGTTATTTCCTAAACGCGTAGACCGATTTACATAACTCAAACAGATAAAATGGTTTTTGAACTAGACCTTTAATTTGACACCATAATCGTTGAGATATCTCAACAAATAAAAAGTACAATTTTCAAGTTGCTCTCGTAAAATAAATAAAATCAAAATTTCAAGTTGCTGCCGACACACATCCGTTAAATGAGCAATACTTCGCACCAGACTTGTGATGTGAAAATTTTTGTTGTTCACTATTAAAATTCACGTTATTAGCTAGCCCTGCGCGCGAGCGGTGACGACGCGGCGTGGAAGCCGCGCCAAAGTGTAGGCACTTATCGCTGTAGGTACGGCCGAGTGAAGGAGGCCTGGCTCAGTGTCTAAACTAGCTGTTTCCTGCTACATTACGATCAAGATGCTTTTCATACGATAGCAGGTAAAAAAACTACAGGTTCAAAACATTTTTCTTCACTTCGTCAATATATACACAGTTATGCCCTGGATCTTTCGACTGAGGTAACCTTATAAACTCTGAAAAACGGAGTAAATCAGAGTTTTAAAGTTTACTTAATCAATTAGGTAGAATTCAGACTTAAATTGTTGCAACAGAAACTGACATTTCAACTGATGAATTGAAGGTGTTTTCTAGTGAGTAGTTTGAACATCGATCGATGATTAAATCTACTCGATAGTGTGTAGCGTACGAAAACAGTGTTGTGTGAACAGACAGCACAGTTTGTGTCGTAAGCCATGCACTACGGAGATTCAAATACGCCAAAATTCCTAGTTAAATATTTAGAGGCACAGCGAACAAGTTTGGAACCCTCAGCAAAGGTACACAAGCGTGTGTACGTTCGGCACACATTTGACTTGCGCCAAGGTCTGTACACTCATAAATAAAACGACAGGGAAAACTTCAGCGTTGCGACGCATTATATTAGATTAACAACACTACTATGTTGGTGCGAAAAATAAAAGTGCTACGTGTTTGTAGGTGTCGCGTAGAGCTCTGTGTCGCGTAGCGCGCGTCGCGTAGCTCGCGTCGCGTCGGCGTAGCCAAACAACCGACATACTTTCATATTCGGTTTGAGGCAATAACTGACTCGTATTTATTTGTCAATAAATGTGCGAATAAAATACGAGGCTGTGTCGACTCTATACGTTTTCAAAGCGTTGGAATATATAACACCTGGTAAATAAATCCCTATAATAAAACAAAGAGCTTAGAGGTGAAAACAAATATAATTTAGACAGCACAATTGTTAATCACTGAATTCTAATCAGAATAAAAGTTGAATTGAAACGTGTACCTAGAGATCGTGTAGGTAATCTAATATTGTGTACACACTACAGCGCTGGCCGTAGAACGCGTTACAAACGTGTATACAATAGTAATGAATAACAGTCATCCCACTGGATTTGGAAGATTCATATTTAATACCAGACTGACATAGTTTTGTTAAGGATGATTGAAAAATATAATTGTCTACACGAACAGTGTTCCGACCTTATCGACCAAGGCTATTGCAACGTCAATCCATCAATATAACTGCCTTAGTTATGTGCCTACAAGCGTGTGTATCTGCCGGTCTCTTTACAGTGTCAGGTTTAGTAACAATTAGGTAGAGTACAGAGGTTTTCTGGGACGAAGTGCTAGGAACAGCCCTAAATGTGTGTGTGTCTGTGTGTGTCTAAGCGAATGACATGTGGAAGTATAATTATTGTATAATACAAGTATTTGTTTACGAACTTGAGATTTTACCAGCATGCTAGACTTAAATATAAGTCTCAGAGTGGGCAAATAAATAACCGAACCGATAGCTAACGTCGGCATTTATAACAGAGCCTCATTTGAAGCACGTCAGCACTTAGTCACGGTCAGTTAAGTACTTAAACCGTCGGCAAGTACTAATTTTGTAGTGTTTTATAAATCTTATCTACACGTAAAATGTTGTAACATTACCTTGTAGCAGTATACTAAGGTACATGGCTCGGTTACCTAAATAATACACAAGCATAATTTGAACACTTTAGCCTTCAATAGCAACGTTCAATGTTTTAGCCAGTAGTAGGTATGTTTATATATGAGGAGAGCATGTTGTAACATTTTGCTTCCCAACACTGAGGTCAATATAAAACATAAATACCTTCTTTAATATACTGAAAGTATAAACGTTTACATAGTTGTGTTATGCTAACGCGTACGTATGTTCAGCAATATATTACTGAATATAAGTATATGGTAGTGTAACCTTGTGTTCTTTCTTTACGTCGATAAGAAGTAGTGCATGTACTTTACTTGTATTATTTACACGGAATAGCTATGTAATGGTAAGTCCAAAATAAAGAAATAAACAATGCCGAGAGGAAATACATTAGTAAGAATTTAGAGACGATTAGGTTTGATTCTCAGTCTAGTTAGTAGGTATTATTACACCTTGATTCACAAGGAAGACAATTTGAAATGAGACCCACCTCTTTACCAGATACGCAGTAGATGTAATATATGTATCTCTGCAAACCCTTCCAAAATTCTACAAACGTGAATATGAAAATCATTATGCCCTTTTCTGTTAACCGCCAAATGCCTACAAACGTTCACGAACAAATAACAAAATTATTAACATTAACCACATATTACCCAAAATGCAACAGTCTATTTAACAAGTGTGGTAGGATCTATTTCCCGCGTCAATATTCACGAAACACCGATTTAATGGAGCATCTATTGTACAATAAAATTGTACCTACATGTTAGTGGTGAAAGTGATATTAAAAATATTAGCCAATATAGTGACCAGTGGCCTTCAAACACAATGTTATTGAAATGATACACAGATCTTATCAGCCGTCATATATTTTTGACAGTCTGAACACGGTGTGTCGTAAAAGAAAGATATACTGCACTTTCTCTCTATTTGTATCCATATAATCGTGTACACAAAAATAGACAGTTGAGAAAGAAAATTAGTTTACTTCGGCCTGTTTTATTATATTTGTTTTGGCCCAATTACAGCTAAAACCACATGGGTCTACGAGAAAAGGTATAATGGCTCCGCATGCGTATCCTTATTAAATAAAGGACACGGATGTTCGTTACGTACGAACAGATATACATTATATACATTTTTAATAAGCCGCATCTATATTCTATCTGCTATTTATGCTGTGGTGTAAGGATCCGATCAACAAGACTCGGTAGTCGAGTGGTAGCGCGATTAAGCCTCCTCTGAGCTATATAGTCTTAACGGATTAACTTAGTAATACAGAGCTCAGACTTTTGGAACAACAAAGCAGCCACTATAAAATGATTTAGTGTAAACTGCCAAACACAGCGCGAGTCGTTAAGTCCTAATCAAACAGTACTGTACAAACTCGCAAAAACAGTGTCTTTACGTTGTTTGAGTGGCAGCGCCGGTGGTCGACAGTAACTTATCAAAGTGCAGCTTATTGGAAAACAAACGTAATTACGTGGGACCAAACAGTCAGCGAAATACGTCATTTGCTTACGTCACGCGTCACGTGTCACGCCGTCAATCCTCATCGGCAGCGCGCGCCCGACACGCGCGTAAACAATACTTGCAGCTCGCGATCAACCCTCCGCACACACGCATACTTTCCATCACACTATTACATTTGCTACGATAACTAAAACCATGCTTAAGAAATAAATTGCCTTCGAACATATTCTATTTCTGGAAATAGTGCCACTTGTAATTTAAGTAGATTTATACGCACAGGTGGTGTAGTACTTTATGTAGCCATTTTGAATTTTGAGACTGCGGCGATTACCCAGCTCGAGTTCGATCCTCACAAGGCACATCTAATCAACACAGACCGCATTAGATAAGGTCCATAGAGTTGTTTCGAATCTAGAGGTTATTTGTGTGCGTCGCTTGTAATGTTCTCTACGGTAAATTTATGCCTAATGCTATATTAATGATAAGCCGTCCAAGTTTAGTGTCAATAAATTATGCTTCAGCCATTGGTGTTTCTAAGATAATTTAAGACAAAGGTTTGTCTATTTATCTCTAATAAACGAAAGTAAACGTGCAAAAAGTAAACGTGCAAAAAGCTTGATTTCTAATATTAGAAGTAGAATATGTTTGTTTAGGTCAACGAACAGTGATTACAACGTTACGTCGCACTGATAACGGACAATTGCATAACATAGTAAGTAAACATAAGATGCTGTAAAGTCAGTAGTAGATACATACACTTGTTTGTATCGTACGTGATGTTCTAAGGAATGAATGTAATGGTTATACAAGAGCGGAGTACGGAGTAGGTCTCGTGTGAGTAAAGGGAGTGACGTAACTCCTCGCACGTGAGCCGACGGACATCGCGTGAATAACTCTCTGTTACGCGATATACATACATGCGCACGCGCGATTCTACACCTACAAAATAGTAGTACCAAGTTTAGATGCATCCCCTATATGCAATTGCGATGAAACATTCGGTTTGAACGCCAAAATCAAGAGAGATAGAAAATACACTTTCGAAACTAACCTAACGATATACTTATAGTTTTAACACAACGTTAATTGTAAACGTAACAACGCTTTCGTATGCCGTCAGCGCGCGACTGCGAGCAAACTTTGACATCTCCTACGTCGGTGGTGTAGCGAGTGTGCGGAGGGCTCTAGGGAGCCTTCACTCCTCATCTGTCATATCAGGTTCAGCGGTGAGTGTATAATTATTGTGTAGCGAGCACAAGACGAAGGTGTGTGACGTCACGCGATGTCGCGTGTCGCACCGACACACCAATGAACATGTAATTACTTCCACTCCGCTGATTGTGAGGATACAGGACTGATGAAAATATACCCACGCGCCTGATCGCTCACTTCAAACATCAACAATCAGCCTTCAACTAATCAATATCACTATAATTTTGCAATAAAAGTGTATCTTACTGAAACTACTGGCTTTTGTAGAAGTTAACTATATTTAAATATAGGTAACGTAATGAAATTAAGTTTAATTGTACAAATAAAGTCCGTAATAAAAATGGCAAACACAGACAAATTAAGTTATACCGGAGCAAGTAAAAATCCCGCGGGAAATTAGAACATTCAGAGCAAAACGATTGACTTCTAAGTTTTGCCTGAAAAGTTTTATAACGACTGTACGTTTAAAATGTGGTTGTGGAAATATTATGTATGATTGTATTTTCAGTTCAGTCTTTTTAAAGAGAAAAAGAAAATTCCGTCTTTAATCTTTCTTTCTATGCACCATATACCTACATGTCGTTTGCTTATTAAGCTGAGCAAAACTGTGACTGAGTGTTACGTGTGTATTTCTACAACTACATAATACATATGTAGTTGTAGAAATACACACGTAACACTCAGCTTTTACTTAACAATGCGATTTCTTACGCTCGTGCAATCTCGTCAGCATACCTAGGTATAATAATGTATGCCGTACCATTTTTAACTTAGTTGCCAACCGGACATCAACCTCGCCGCGTGTCTGCTCTTTATCAATAATATATTATATAATTAACATTAATGGATTATACCGATAAACCTGTTCTAAATCTGTAAACCTGTTCCAATACTATTAATAAGAAACAAACATCAATGTGTTACAAGTCGCATAGATACACGTTGTGTCTTTGTGTCCTATTTTTTTTTATAGACTCACTCCTGTATCCTTGAAGGGGTAGGCATTCATGGCAAAATGTGGGTGTAATATTAAACCCACATTTTGCCATGAATTTTTAGGTCTCACGTAATAGGGGGCGAGCCTATTGCCGGTACTGGGCACATCACCAGACTCCGTGCTGCTACTGAGAATTCGGAAAAACCCAGTAACACTTTTGCCCGACCCGGGAATCGAACCCGGGACCTCCGATCAGCAGTCGCATACGCTATCCACTGGACCACGGAGGCAGTCTTTGTGTTCCACCAGCCCTAAAAGCAGATATCGTGGTCGATATACGGTATATTAATTTAATGGTATCACCGAGATGTGGAAATAGGCAGTACTTAAGTAACTTTAACGCACACACTAATAAACACAACAAGTGACGAGTAATTGGTCTCGATGTCGCCGTCTCGCGGTTCAAACTCACGCACACAGTTACAATAGATTGTCACTTGTATACTGTTACCAGACCGCAGACATGAATCATTATCTCTTCTAAGGACTAACAAAAATATGTACATGTAACATTACAATTTATTATAGTTTAATTTACTTTTGAATCTAATGCGTTTTAATTTACACTAGATTCTGCTACATGACTTTGCCTCATGGCGCTGATACACTGGAGCATTCACTTGCAAGAGAACAACGAGCATTCACTGTTTTTAATTTTGTCGAACTGAACAACGAACAAAGCCTCACATAGAGCCAAACATTGCTAGGAACATTTTTAATGGAGCACCTATTGGAAACCATTACCACCTAATTTGGAAATCCCTACGTTAGCGGGTGCCTACGTTACCCAAGAAAACTCTGTGCGAAATTGCAGTTTCTAGACGCAGCAGTTTATTCTATGCGTTGCATGTGTACGTCAGTCGATCAGTCAGTTACTCATACCTTGAAAAGATACATTACGCTTTGTTTCCATTATAGAAAAGATAATAATATGTTAATACAGCCAGGATGTTGTTGAAAACGTGTGAAGATTTGTTAATCCACTCATAGTAATTGTGAACGTGGGATAACATCATCACCATTTAAAAATAAAGAAAAGACAAAATCTTTAAGAGAAATTCATAATTTAATAAAATTACGTAAATTTAATTTACGAAAGTAATTAGTACAGTCTGGTTTTTTGTCGAAAAAGCGAAAATACAAAAGTATATATCGATGCGTACTCTATGAGTTTAGACAGTGAAAGTGATGAGCATTCGACACGTTTGTGAACCCTCGACACGCGTGGCGTGGCGGTACGTGATTTATACTTAAATGAACTTGTTTTAAAGAATAAGCATTATGTAATGTAGGCTTGATTAAAACACGCGCCGACTGACGGACGTGACGGGTGAGCGAATCGTGACGAGCACACCACACACACATATATGTACATACATGCATACACACACATACAATCACACACATACGGCACATAACGTTGAGCCATTTCCCGCAACCACATTTTAAAAATATTACTCGTTTAACATACAAATCGGCAGATTTATCTTGTGACCACGTTGATTGGTTTCTTGAACAGTTTTGAAGTGCCCAAGTTGACGAGGAACTTGCAATTTATGATGCTTGTTTGCTTTATAAATTGTATTATTCATCGTCACATGTAATGGTTGCTTTTCAAAATGTTCTGTGTTTTTAATAGCAGTCTTAAATCTAACTACACTAATAATGTCAATTTCATTTCGTTATTCCCTGTCAATCTTAAATATATATTTATACTACGAATAAGTACAAAAGGAAAAAGGATATAATAATAAGGGGATATTTTTAACAGTGCACCAAGATCTTAAGTAACACACTGAAGTGTGTTACGCTAAAAAACTTTATTATTTCACTAAAATACTGACTTGCACACTAAAATACTATTTGCACACCAAATATGACGATCTATCTAAAAATATAATTTGTTATGAAAAGTTTCGTCCGCTCGGGAAACTTATCCACTCAGAAAACTTAATAGGTTATGTTAGGTTTTCTTGTGACCCTGCACCCAAAAATAGGAGCCCTGCTTCGCAGGGCTCCGTCAACTTACCTTATTAAATTATTTGGTTGTTAAAAGTAAAACAAAAATATGATATTCTTCTGTAATTGAAAGGTTTATTTTTATTATTAGAGATATGCAAAGGTCAATAAACAGGTGTTTGTTATGATATATCTTGTGGGTATATTAAGTGGTGCAATTAGTATTTTTGGTTGAACAAAGTTATATTTTATTGGTAAAAATCAGAAATAAATTGAGTAACAGTTAAATACAACCCTAATAATAATAGGAAATAATATATCCCATCTCAAACATTAGGACCCGTTAAGTAACTTTTTAAATAAGCAAGTTATACAACAGACTCATTAATGGATATCATCCCTATTTATTTGTTTGACACATAACATCTGGTTACACTTCCTTGTATCGCATCGTTTACACCATTTAAATATCAATTGACGAGCAATTGTGTACACATAAGAAACTACAACGCATCTGTACAATTTGCAATACAAAGGATATAACGAGTGCCGTTACCGAACTATAAATACCAGCTGCATACATTTGAATAGAAAATAAGCTAAAATAAGTTCTCCACAATACAGACACACTGTATAAAATAATGTTCGAAGCTGACATTCGGTTGTATTAGTCGACAATTCGCTCAGATGAATACAATAGTCGGATGGTGGAGTGGCTTCGAGGAGTTACGTACCTTTGTACGTTTCCAATAAGCGTTGAGGGGGCTGAAGTATCACGCAACATGTTCCCACAATCGACGTATTCCGATAAATCCCGTGTGCCCGCCCCGCTCAATATGCACATGATAGTAGTACAGGGTGGATACAACGAGGCGAGATTAGACACCACCGCCGCACGCAGCACCAGATTGCCTTACGTGTACGGCGTATGTGAGTGTGAGACAGACGTGTGAACTCACGCAACTCCGCAACGCTCCTAAGGTTTATTGCATCGTGCTGTGCAAAGCCCATATGTAGCATACAAACACAACACGGACAAGAATGTATATTTAGGGTGAGGAAAAAATAATTGTCACATAATGCTTATTTTTACCAGATTCCTAAACTACGTGAATTATGACATGAGTGTGAGATTTAGATAGAAATAGATCTAAAATTATCTATACTAGAGGACCCGTGCTGCTCCACAGCATATTTTAATATTATAAAAAAGCTCTTACATATAGGTATAATGAGTACATTGTAGCCTTATATGATAAGTAAAAAGATGATATTCTTACCAAAAATATAATATATCACAAAACTTCTTTTCTCACAACATTGGCTTTGCGTTGCACCTTAGGTATCGTGAAATTTCCACCTTGGCATTACTGAATTGTTTGCCGCGCAATAGAGATATATATAATATGTATAACTGAACATTGACGAAAGAAAGTTCTTCAATATGACTGTGCTGCCCTACCATTCTTTCCATTAGGACACTGTAATGTCATTCGTCCAGGTGCCCAGAAAATAGCAAGTTATGAACAATTTCGCCAGTATCATAGTCAGTAGTCGTATTACTGTTTTCCAGGTGAACTCTGAATTGACACCCGGGATATAGCTCACTAACACTCTGAAGTTCAGCATGCCCTGCGTACTGTTTATTGACACCCATCACACGTTTGTAATCTGTTGCATTTGTAATGGTCTGGCCATAATTATGCTTCGTCCCCAACAGTGAAGTTACTATATACATCCCACTTATTGACAATGTTATCAACAGTGGCCAAACGAATTTCATAATATTGTTTATTCTCACTTCCATATAAACAATAAGAAATTGCGCGGAATAAGCAATTACCGTCACTAAGAACGGAAATCACTTGAAAATTGTTGATGATAGAATTAATCAAATCTGAACCCGTTTCCACCCGTATTTTTTTAGCAGTAGGAGGACCATCCGATACCAAATCTGCAACAGTGCCGTCATTGACCAAGATTCTTTGTTCAAACTTTCTCCGAGCATTTTTCGATTATTCCCGGTGTCCACCCCCTGCTTGTCCACCGCGGGTGGACAGAGACACAAATATTTAAAAAAATTCTCGCTGTGCACCCCTGGGGGACAGCGAGAATTTTTTTAAATATTTGATTTTTAATAAACTAAGTTGACGGAGCCCTGCTTCGCAGGGCTCCTATTTTTGGGTTAAGGGTCAAAAGAGAACCTAACATAACCTATCTACCCGAATCAGAAGTGATGAAAAAACTCGTGTCTTTGTCCACCCGGGGTGGCCAGCGAAAATAATTTAAAATTAATTCTCGCTGTCCCCCAGGGGTGCACAGCGAGAATTTTTTTAAATATTTGTGTCTCTGTCCACCCGCGGTGGACAAGCAGGGGGTGGACACCGGGAATAATCAGCATTTTTCAATTTCCTTCCCAGAACCATCATTATAATTGAAAACACAACTACTTACAAAAAATACGTTATTAAATCAGAAACTTAAGTAACTAACTTACGCTAACTTCACTTTTTTCTTTATCTGTCAATATTTTATTATCAAAATTAAAAAAATAGATAAATAACTTTTTTTATAAGTAAGAAAATAGGTTTTATTTCTGTTATCCAGCTAAATATTTCTGTGAGAAGCACGATTTGTTTTGTTTTGTGTATGGGTGTGATTAATCCATCATAATTTAGAAATGTAATAATGACGTTTATAGTTTTGGTCAAAATTGTACTTTTGGTAGGAATGGTAGTTTTGGTAGCAATCGTTAGCAACATTGCTACCAAAACTACAATATATGCCAAAATACTATTTCTACCAAAACTACTATTCCTACCGAAAATACTATTCCTATCAAAACTACTATTTGTACCGAAACTACTATTCGTACTAACACTATCATATCTACCATTTTTTTAAACTACCATTTCTACCAAAACGTGTCAAAAGTACCTACCTTTTCTCTCAAAACTACTATTCTACCATAACTACCACTTGTAAAAATATAATTATAATATATGACTTTAAGGCTGATGAAGAATATATGACTATAGTACTATGATATATATGACAATAGAACGGCTGTAATATGTTCCACATAAAAAAAAATTAAGATGCCCGAAGAAAGTCCGTAATTTAAAAACACAAAAATATTCCTCACATAAAACGTAAGGAAAATTCCTCAACATCAGAGATCAATTCACCCAACATTAAGGGTTAACTGGTAACATTCGGGGAATATTACCTGCCATCAGCGATAATTCACTATAGTGATAATTTTACCAACATCGGGTATAATTTTACACACCACCACACTCACATCCGTATGAAAGTAAGGCAAGGTCAGTCTTAAGGAGGCATATCGGTTTTTCCTGGCAGTTACCGCAAGGAACTTGTTAGATGCCATAAAAATATTTTTGAATTTAGAACCGACTATGTAGAGAGAAAGCAATGGAATCTTAGGAAAATATTGAAAAATAAGTTCAATGTCCACACCTATCTTCCTTCAAACTTACCCAATTTAAATGAGCATACCATCAAATGAAAGAGCTCTTTTCAGAGCGTGTTTTAGGCCTATAACGAAACGCCTACCTCAATTAGAACCAGATATATAGAAGCAGAAAGTCATTGACTACGGCTACGAAAACGTAAAAAATGTATGGGAGAAAACTGTTTTTGCATATAACTTGATGAATGTGCAAGTTAGGTAATTTCTGATGCTTGATGACAAATCTATGCAGCGAGAGCATTAATTTAAAAAAAAATCATGCGAATCGGTTGCGTAGATCGGGCTGGCCGACTCGTATTATCAAACACAAATTCTTTTAATATATAGATACTTTTCATACTTATAAGCCTCGTCACATTAATAGATTTTTTTATAAAGATTGTTTTAGTATCAACTGTACAAAGGCTCCAAGTAAAGAATCCATTGCTTACAGTGTACATAATTAGGCATTTCTCGTATGAGCTTTTACATAACTATATTTGGAGATACTAAGCAGATATTTGTAATCAAATACAACACATAAATGTTTTATTTATTTATACATGTATGTTTTAATTGTATTTAGAACAAAACAAACAGTGTAATCGGGAGTGGGAGCTAGCCACTAACTCTGTAATTTATCGCAGCAAATACATCGGAATATATAAGTTCATTGATATCGAAACAAAGCCAAAAGCATAGCGACAGTTGTTCGCATCGGATTAATTCGGCACATCGTCAAATCTGCCTGTCACCTCGCATCAGATTACGTATCGATATTGGCTATCCGATACTGCACGTCTCTATGCGCTATATTTATTAGTTTTCTCCTACACAATACACATAGTCGACGCATGTTTACAGATAAATACTGGCTTGTATATAGCAAAGCGAGCATCTTCTATACACAGATAGCAATTTGGCCCGGAGTTGCTTGCCTGATTCTTCTCTCGAGGCTCTACTTTCTGAACAGGCATTTTTTTTTTCAATGCTCAACTATGTTAATATGCATTTAAAGTTACTTTTTTATTTTTTTATTTGTATGACTTTCTGACGTGTCCAAAAAATTTAAACATTTTTATGGAAATAAACATATTTGAGTTTGAGTTTTTGAAATCTGCTGATGATTGAAAACTAAGCATTTTCATATTATTTCATTCAAAGCGTTATATATCATCGTTCTGTGCTGCCTATCTTAACATTACCATATTTATGAGGAGATAATTGCATACCTAAGTACTGAAAAAAGTAGAATTTATGAATTTCTTGTCAATGACATACCTATTCATACTTGACTCAATACTTGACCATTCATAAACAATGTTTTTAAAACGAGTTGACGGGATCAGATCTCCGCAATCAATTGTTTATCAACTTGGACAACGTTCTCTTGTGTTTATTAGCGCGTTTCGCGTGCCACTGACAGACGCACTCACGAACTATTCAAAATCTGCGCTCTGGAAATATTCACGGGAAAAACAGCCTTGTTGCGAGGGTCACCTATTTTTTTTCAATTTATTGGACAAAGCCGGGTTTTTGAGAGATCTATTTTAAACTATTCGCAGAAGTCCACCTCAGTGTTCAATTTGCTATTAAAATACTTCTTAATTTTTTTTAAGTCGCAATTTAGGAATTCCAGTGTTACTAACATTTACAAATGCTAGGAAGACCCAGTACAAGTATTTGTGACTCGACCATATTTCTTTTTATTTCATGTAAGATTAAAACCACGGCATCCGACGTTGATAAGTGGCCACTTAAAATACTTTTGCACACGAACCAGTTTCGCCTTTTCCACAAAGTATTTTTTTTTTTTTTTTTTTTTTTTTTTTTTTTAAAAAGACAACTCCCGCACTAGGACCGAATCCTGTGTCGCGGGGGACTTTACAAACATACATCTAACGGACACAATGAACACCCAGACTCGAAACAACAATTTATGAATCACACAAAGTGTTGTCTCGTGTGGGGATCGAACCCACAACACTGCGCGCAGCGTCAAGCAGCGAGGCGACCGCTTAAACCACTACGCTAACCGTGCAGTATTATCTAATAAGTAATAACTTATGTACATCAATCATTTAAATCGAAACAACAAATCAAACATGTAATAAAATAAGAAACGAGATTACATGTGTTTATAAAAGCGCCGAACAAACTCGAAGACTAAAATAAAAATGAAAAGAAATCATTTGAGAAGGAGGACTCACTGACACTAGCGTACCTTTCATCCTTTAGCAAACCTTTTTAATATCACTTTATATTAATAATAGAAGCATCCAATTCAAATGAATGGCACCAAATTATAGTATCGAGTAACCAATTGTGTAGAAGCCTAAGCTACCTCGGAGTGGCTCTGGTACAATTAGCGCGTCCTTGTCAACAACATTCGTATCGTTAATCAGGTGCTGGATGTTTTTAGATCGTATCTCTGACGGTCAATAGCAATCATCATACTTATGCTGCGTTACTTAATTCAATTAGACGATGTTATGAAATTATAAGATCAGACGATGTATATGTTCTTGAAGACTGGCCTTAGTCTTCACATTGTGCATGTGCGTTCCTGGAACGGGCGCTCGGCGTGTAACAACACCCAATCTGAGATCAGCCTAAAATACAGTTGAAGGAAAACATTTTTGGTACGGATTATTTGAATGGGGAATGGGTATCAAATATGTTATAGTTTTATTGCCTGTGCATTCTCATGGATCTACTCCCTCGCATTGCAAACGTGACACTAAATGTAAATACCTTCCAGATTAATGAATTTGTAAATTCGACGTTCATAAATATCACGTTGTGACCTACATAAATTAATGATTTTGATTATGTATAAACAACTTGACATCACGTAGATGCTAGTACCTGGTTATTAGCAAAACCCAGTAATGATAAAAATACAAGTATTTTAATGATACCTACCAGTCGATGTACAAGATCGTCATACGAACAAATCGTACCTACATCTCATTTTCTAAAGGTCATATAGAGATAATAGAATATTTGATATGATTTTAGCTAGTATAACAATCGAAGCGTATTTATACTAGCGACCTTTATATGAGAGCATTATTCTAGGTGGATAACGAGTGTCATTACTGGTAACTTGAGCAGAAAACCTACGTACTAACCATTCATTAGGCTTGACATTTATCTACAACATAACCAAGACCTCCTACACAATCAATAAAATAACAGTAATGGCAACATTACAGCAAAAAAATAAGATACGCGGATTACTATCGGTGAAATAGTTTTACTATTTTTTGCACAAGTAACCTTCTTGTTAACAAAATCTAGGTTATGGTACACTTAGCATGAATGATTGCTTTGAACTTGGCCGAATTTTAAGTGCTGACATACTTAGCTCAACTTGTTAACACTGCTGAATTAAATTGTGCTATTAACGATTTAATTACTTTATTAGTAACGTTAATAAATTCTAATACATTGAACCTAATATAATTTCGTAACGCAATCTGCTGATAATATGTAGTTCAACGATTTTTAATATCATGGTATTGAATTAATGCATGATAAGAAATGATGATGAGAAGTGCTGTTTGAACTCTTACACATTAAAGACTTGATGGAACTTTTTTAAGTAAAACACATAAATTAACTTTCAGTAGCCAGTCTTTAAGCATCTAAATACCAAACTGTGATCGGACTAAGTAGGTAAGTTTCTGTCTAAAGTAAACATACGTCACAAGAGGAACACAAAAAAAAACAAACTGATGCGAGCAAAACAACATGTCAAATTGGACAAAAACGACTTACGACTGACATTTAAAAACATGCCAGCAAAAACTACTCGTTACGTAGAAGCGAAGCATTAATCCACAAAAAGCCGAGATCGCAGTAGTGTGTGATTGTTGGAAATAAGATGAAACAGGTTTAGTCAAAAGAACAAGACACTTCATTTATCTAATACGAATATGTACTGCGAGTAGCGTGGCCCGACGCCCGAGGCACCCGATCTCTGCTCCACGTCTTTGTAAAAAGGTGGATGATCTTTAACTAATTGGAATGCCAAGGCTATAGAATGACTTTAGTATCAAAGGATAATGAACTAAGATTCTTCATGTTCTATTACAACTTTATTTATAAGTAACGTTGGCTCACATTAAAGAGATTACTTTGTAACTTAACATCTGCTGAGATTAAATATGTAAGTCAATTATTTAATTAACACTTGTGATAGAGTACACGGAGTTAACGACGGAAAAATCAAATTAACTGAAAAAGGATACTGACTTGTTAACCTTGAATTACCGTTGAATACAAATCGTATCTGTATTCAAACATAATTCAAGGGCTCGTGCGTACTTCTGAGAGGATTGGTCAAATGATACAGATTTCACTACGCAACCAATGACTTAATTACACTGAAATCTGTTTATTCACACAAAATCCCCTTATAAATACAGCTAAATCATTCAGAAACATCTTATACGCTATAACCTGGCTTTGATTAAGAAATTGACGTAAAGAGCAAAATTGAAAAGAGGTTTTACGAAACAATAGTGTAAGACAAAGTCAGCATAGTGTAAGAATCAAATCAAATCAAAATGATCTACGTCTTGCTTAATAAATCAAGTTCAATTACAATGAACATTATATTACAGGTACTACGGTTTAAACTTTAGTAGATATAAAATAATGACACAGGAAATTTTCTTGCTAAGCAGATATATTTCTACTAAATTTCATAACTAAAAATGTTGTCTAAGGTTTCCCCACTCGTTGCTTCATACCAAGAATATTGTACAGTAAGTCTAAAATATAACCTGAGATCTAAGAAATATAAAGTGCAGTGTGCGCTAGATCAAACAAGTTGCCTATCTGAGCACTTGCTCATCATTTGAACGTCACGAAACAGAATAGAGAGATATTCGTCGGAGAGCGTGCGGCCCGGATATCTAAATAGACACGAGCGAACAAGTCGAACCTACCACTACATTACATATTCCGGACACGAAGGAATAGGAAACCGAAAATGTACTAACAGTAAGGTTGTACGAAATCTGTGTGGGGAAGTACTGGCGGTAGAAATAATGACGGAGCACATAACAATAAACAATGAGACACGACCTCGATGGCGCTGTTGTTGAACAAGCCGTTTTAATTATAATTGCCCCCTGATGTGACTGCGCCAGACACGACCAGGACACTACCGCCGATAATGGCATTCAAAACAATAGTCAGCTATGGTGCACGCGCCTACCATGGTCGTACATGCTGCTAACTATGGAGACTGTAGTTAATTAATTTGTGAATTATGTCATTTAGGTGACATAATTCACAAATTACTTAGGTATACCTTAATTGTCAAATATCACCTTATATGAAAATCAAGGCATACCTAAATAAAATAGCTTATCTAAAAAAACAAGTAATGAAAAATGTCAGGATTTGAATTAGGCAGTCGTGTTGCGTCTGTTGCGACTGTCAATACATCATTTTCATCCTGTCAATCCGATTGTAAATATCCAAAACATACACTTTGGAACCCATAGTACGTTTACTACTCTAAATGAATTTGAATATTAACTATTTACAGAGCATCTGCCGTGTGACCACCGAGTGGATTCTAATGACCGAGTGAACGGTCAATATACAGTGTTGATATGCATTCGCAAAATATTTTAAGGGGTGAATATATTACTATAACTGAATACAAATACATGAAAAAATAAGTCACTAAAAGTTGAAAAAAATTTTTTGTCATCATACACTTTGAAAATTAACTCGGTGTTTTGACCGCCGCCGCAGCTCAGCTGATCACCATTGCATTTGCCTAACACACACAAGTACCTACAGTGACCGCGCGATACAGTTTTATTTTGCACGATTCAACAGTTTATTCTGATTTACTACCTAAGTAAACTTTAATGAAACACACTGTTTAAAATATTTTTAGGTGAATAAGTATACTGTCTATAATGTATGATTAAAATATTTTGCAAATGCATATCAACAGCCTGTATAACGGAACAGTAATATCTATCACTTAATAACACAATATTCACTGATTTAATATTCACCTGATTCATCAGGTATTTAACATTTTAATTAATGATTTACGAGTGCGGGAGGTCAATGTGTACATATTTGAAAATCAATTACTAACAGCAATGTACCATTGTATTCTTAAAATTATATTGTCCGAAAATCAACAATTAATTGTAAATCAAGTCAGATATTCTTTATTTCTGTACCTATACAATTTTGTTATAAAGCAATAAGCAATACGCTTGCAACTGTGCTCAAATGCATCGGATACTGGAAACAAAGGTCATCCCGAATTATTCTATTCCTATACATAATACGTAATTAAATTGTAATTTTATTCCATAGACACTTGTAATTATAAAATTAGTTTATTTTTTATCATGACCAAAAAACCGCACCATCGTGTTTTTACTTCCGTCATTTATTTGCTCGTATTCTGTGCAAATCAAACTGCAACTACAGTAGTTCGTGAACAATATTCAGTGGTAGTTGACATGTTCCATTGGTGGTAAATATACGACAGTTTTTAATGCCCCAGCTGATTGTTAAGCGAACGTGTTCGCTTTTGATAATGATCTTAATCAAAACCGATAGTTTGTTATTATTTGGCGTAAATACATATTTATTTAGGTACACATATTTTAGACTTTAGTCTGCCTCCGTGGTCCAGTGGATACCGTATGCGACTGCTGATCGGAGGTCCCGGGTTCGATTCCCGGGTCGGGCAAAAGTGTTACCAGGTTTTTCAGAATACTCAGTAGCATCCCGGAGTCTGGTGATATTCCCGGTAACGGCAATAGGCTTGCTCCCTATTACGTGGGATCTAAAAATTCATGGCGAAATGTGGGTGTAATATTTACACCTCTGCCTACCCCTTCGGGGATACAGGCGTGAGACTATAAATAAAAAAAAATGAATTGTGATTGTGCAACTATCGTTTTGGTCGAATTATCCTAGACTAATTGTTGTATGAAAATGAAACTGCCAAATAAATATTGATACCCGTCGCGTCCATCATATCTTATACGTCGGCTCTCCGTTTTGAAGTAATTCGCTAGTTGGTACAAATACATAAATTATTCTGTAAGTCTATTTGTTAGTCACAGAAGATGAACTTCGTCATTTGACATCCAACACACGTGAGTAACAAACGCCTACGCGCTCATTACTACAAAACCGATTAATAATATCCAACAAGACGTGTAGCTAAATATTTTCAGGACAGTCACGCGTATCTTGAACTGTTAAGTACTAAGACATGTTTCCAAGGAGCTTAAGATGAAAGGCACAGCTTAGTTATGTTCACAAATCCTGTTGTCATGTCTCGGAAGGTACGTTAAGATGTCGGTACGTATTACAATCCCTAGCTTCCGCTAGTAATTAGGGCAAGAACTTAGGTAGATTGATAACAGAATTACGATGGGATTAAACGGTATCATTACAGGTACTGCAGTAAAGCATACGATGAATTACATGAGAAGTAACAATGAGCCCGGGTGGTGTTTGTAGCCGCCGACACAACGCATTAGTGCGGTTTCAGATTAGCGTTTTATACGCGCGTATAAGCTCGTTTTTGGAAGCGCATGTAGGCGCGTATAGGCGCGCCTTTTGGCACACGCGCAACTCGTACGAGCGTTGACGCGCTTCTAAGCTCGTATAACCACGAGCCGTCAAAATCCATGTTGACACTGACAAGACGTCACTACCGTTTCGAGCGAACACGCCCGTTTACGTGAGTCTGGTTTTTTGAAGCGCGTATTGTAGCGCGCGTGTAAGCGCGTATGCTAAAACGACCGTATACGCGCAGAAAAATACGCTAATCTGAAACCGCCCTTAGCATCAAGTGCAGATAACAACGCCTTACCGATACTCGTTAAGAATTTTTGGCGTGCGCGACCCAAATTACTCGAATAATGCGTAGTTACGTAAACGAATGAATATTCAACAAGGCCAATAATAAATGTAAATTACATCCGCAGTGACAGTGAAATATATCTAATTTCAAAGGTAATTTAAGATCCTACGGTAAATTAACTTGATGTTCACATTTGAATATGGTAATTGCGCGGAATAGTGCTGATAAGCCACTCAACCCACGTTATAAGAAAAATGTTCCAGGAATTATTTCTAAAGTTTCTATAAATCAGTAATAGATATTATTTTTATTGAACATTACTGCCTACGCCTGTGAAGGGATAAGGTACCGGCAAATTAGATAAAGGTCAATATATCTTAATGTTGCTTTCGGTATTCAGAATAGTTTCTCTAAAACAAAGCAGCTCTAAGTATGTTAATTCGACCGTCATTAAGTAATAAACTTATTTTTTTACATTAACTCTCTCTCATTACGTTTTCCGCTTTCATTTATGTGTTACGTAAGCTTTCTAATGTGTAAAAAGATGCGTTACGTCCATTATCTGCACAACATTTGTGTAACGATGGATGAGCGAAATAACAGCTGCGCGAGGGGCGCTCGTTTAACCAAGACTTTCGATTACACAGATGAGAAAATCCCTCTAATACTGCTAATGTCTGTGTAAACCGTCGGCGGAGTGCTGTGACACTAGAAAAATTCACCCAGGCAGACCAGTAATCAGTCAAGTTTTAGCTGCGCATTACTGTAATGGGACGCCCAGAGTGAATGCCGCTTTGTCTCCGAGCGGCGCTTGAGCGGTGCGACGGCGGAGGGCCCGAAGTGAGCGTTTGTGACGTAAATCATGTGTGACGTCACACAGAGCGGCTCAATGCCTTATCGAGCCATGGTTAGTTCCGCTCTCCTTGTGCTAATTGAGGCTAATTCGTGAATGCCTGGAGCGCCGTGCCAACGCCGCGCCGTAAACCTGCAACATTGCACTTTATGCGTACGATATCCACGTTTTGTACTATAATATAATCTAGGCGTCTTTATCTGCAAATAGGTATTTTAGGTCTTTCAGTGTAAGGAATTACAGCACGATAGGCAACAATGCTCTTGATGAATATATCTTCTTTGTATTTGTTGTTCAAGTTATAAAAATCGCCCAGGACACGTGAAAATATCCTAAAACCTTTTTAGGGAACTCTCTTTCTCTGAAAAGGTTAACTAAGCATCGCATAGATAAATCAAAGAATGTCACCGCAATCTGCCCTTGTCAACTTCTCACAACCAATCTATACTAATATAATAAAGCGGAAGAGTTTGTTTGTTTGTTTGTTTATTTGTTTGTTTGTTTGTTTGTTTGAACGCGCTAATCTCAGGAACTACTGGTCGGATCTGAAAAATTATTTTTGTATACGATAGCTTAGTTATTCCGGAAGGCTATAGGCTATATAACATAACGCTTCGACCCTTTGGGGACGGGCAAAAGGCTAAAAAGGCTAAAAAATAATGTCGGCTAATCTCAGGAACTAGCAGTCGGATTTTGAAAATTGTTATTGCCTATGATAGCCCAATTATTCCGAAAGGCTATAGGCTATATGAAATTACGCCGCAACTTTTAGGGGCCAGACAAAAATAATAAAATGGTCAAACGAAAAGGGGGAGGGTTGGGTCAAAGGCAAAAAAAGGCTAAACGAATAGGATACAACCTACCTATATGGGTATCGTTTTCGAGATTTCCGGGACGCTGATTAATAAAATGAAATTTATTTTGTGATCCAAGATGGCGGACGGGAAATCAAAGATGGCGGTTGAGAAAATTTTAAAAATCAATATGGGTATCGCCTTCGATATTTTAAGGGGTGGGGAATCGAATTACACCATCGTGATCAAAGATGGCGGAATGGAAATCAAAGATGGCGGATGGGAAAATTTTACAAATTCAGTATTGGTATCGTCTGCGATGTTAAAAGGGATGGGGAATCCAAATAATAAAATAAAAAAATAAAAATGTTTTTATTGAATCTCATAGTTTTAGTTACAGTGTTATGAGGCTGCCCCAGTAAGTTATAAAAATACTTGTGTTGAGGCTACCTCGCTTCTTCCCAGGTTACAATATATTAGTAAAAAATAACATTAAAATAATAAGTGAACATATTATGAAATCAGAAAGGAACATAATAACAAAAGTAGTGTCTGACAGCTCTAAGAATTATTACAGATTGTAGAGTAGTTTATGATTATGTTGTGTGTGTTTTACGTATTATTGTGTATGTCTGTGCATGTGTGTGTGTGTGTGCCTTATGTGTGTTAATGTGAGTAATGCGTGGGTGTGTGTGCGCGTGTGTCTGTGTATACTTATTTACAATACAATATATTGCACATATTTTACATTTAGTATGTTCTAGCTAGGATTTTTTCTGTTTCCTCATAAGTCAGAGTTTTTAACCACTCTGTGATGATTCTTTTGCAGTCATGGTGCTGCATAGGATATATATTTAACTTTAAATTTATTTTATTATAAATATACGTTGATTGTGTGGTATATTGGCGACTGGCAAAGACAGTATGAATTTTCGGAGAAAAAGCCACATTATGTTTACGACGTGTAACCTGATTCTGTGGAATGTAAGACAGAGTCTTATGCAGGCATAGACTGATATGTAAAACATACAGTTTTCTTACAGAAAGTAGATTGCTTATCTTATAAAGGTTATCGGTAGAGTACCTAAATGATTTAAAATACATTATTTTAATAATAAGTCTCTGAGCTCTTTCAAGTTCTAAAAATTTTGTTTTCGTGGCCCCACCCCATACTGGTATACAATATGTTATGACCGACTGTGCCAGGGCAATGTAAATTTTATTTAGTAGCTGCGCTGATGTTACGTGACGTAGGCTTTTAAAAATCCAAATTAATTTTCTGACTCTTGACATGAGAAGTTCAATATGAGGATGCCAAGATAATCTTTGGTCTACTGTAACACCCAAATACCTGACAAAACCAACACGTTGGATACTTCGACATCCACAGTCACGACGAAGTGAATCGTCACACCCATGAATCACGACTCCGAAACTAGCATCCGGCTGTAACCTTGAAGTTAGAGAGAAACAAATAAAATTAGTTTTACAAACATTTAGGGTTAATAAATTTGTATTGAGCCAGCCAGCTATTACAGCCAAACCTTGTTCAGCGGCCTCCTGTACAGCAGGCCATGATCCTCCTGAAAAAACTACTGCGGTGTCATCTGCGTAGGAAAAGATCCGTCCGCCACTGCACCTGATATTACAAAGGTCATTTATATATATCAGGAACAGTGTCGGGCCAAGCACACTTCCCTGTGGGACTCCGTAGACCACATTCTCTCCTTGGCTTGTGAGGTTATCAATTTTAACTTGCTGGGTCCTGTTCTGTAAATAGCTTTTAAAGATAGAAAGTGGTTTACCTCTAATGCCAATTTGTTCAAGTCTGTTTAGAAGGATAGGGACGGATACGGTGTCAAAGGCCTTTTTTAGATCTAAAAAGACTGTTATGCACTTGTCACCCTTGTCTACCTTGTTCGTTATCTCAGTAGTCAGCGCTGTAACAGCATCTTGCGTGGACATACCCCTTCTGAATCCGTATTGGGACTTTGATAGTATTTCGAATTTGTTTAAATATCCTATGAGCCTATTGTTTATCAATTTTTCTAAAATTTTGGCAATACTAGGTAAGACGGAAATTGGTCTGTAGTTATTGACTTCGTTCACATCCCCACCCTTATGAACAGGGGTCACTATTGATCGCTTAAACACAGCAGGAAATTTACCTGTTTCGAAACATAGATTAGCTAGTTGGCTTATTAGTGGGACAAGGAAATCCCTAGCCATTTTCAAAAACCTGGTGGCTATACCATCCCAACCGGGTGAGCTCAAAGAGTCAAGATTCATGAGTATGCCGTCCACTTCCTGTGGGTCAGTCTGAAGTAACACGAATGAAGAGACACTAGATTGTGTAACGACGTTATTTAGGGGTGCATCAGAGCCACAAACTTTAATGTCCTCAGCCAAAACTTTGCCAATATTAACAAAAAACTGATTCACACGATTTAATGCGTCTAGAGGGTTAGGCGTAATGTGTAAGAGACAAATGTTTGAGGATTTGGGCTTTTTGAATTGAGTGATTTCATTTATTTTTTGCCAGAGTTGCTTAGGATCTTTGATAGAGTCAGCTAATTGGGTCCGCTGATATTGCCTTTTTAACTTTTTAAGTAAATTCGTGCAAAAGTTACGGTAACGTCTGTAGGTGATTTTGAGTATAATGTTGTAAGGCTCTTGTCTTGATTGGAGTTGCAACCTATTTCGAAGTTTAATACAACGCAAAGCCCCCAAGGACACCCAAGGCTTCAAAGTTCTCTTACCTCCAGAAACTAGTCTGACTTTTGTGTTGCTGATTAATGACGTCTTAATCATGTCTATCAGTCTTTCAGCTAGGATGTCAGGATTGTTATTACTATTAAAGAAAGTTATGTCCGTGTTTATGAGGTATTTATATGCATTCTCAAAGTCTGTGACAGACTTATATTTTCTACTCGTACTATTCATAATGTTACTGTTCATTTTATTAGTTATATTTAATATAACCATAGCGTGATCAGTGATAGAGGTGTTTAAAATAGCGACAAACGCTAACTTATTAGTTGTGTCAATCCTTAACAGCACATGATCGAGGCAGTTTTGTTCTCTTGTAGGCAGACAATGTCCCGGCAAAATGCCATGGCCCGCCAGTATGTTTAAGTAATTCAGTCTATTACTGCGTTGCTGTGCTGTTTCAGATTCTTTATGTATTAAATTAATGTTTATGTCACCTAGTAATAGAATATTTTTATGAGTTGTAATGGTCTCTAGATGTAAGTTTAGAGAGTTTATAAAATTGTCAGCACAGGTATTTGATGGGGAACGATATATGCCTATTATGGTGTAGTCGGAGACACATATCTGAATGGCAGAAGCATGTATCAATTTAATTTCTTTTACGCTGGCAGAGTAGTTACTTTTAATATAAATGACCACTCCATCATTTTGATTTAACTGGCTGTTTGTGTAATAGGAAGTATAATTATTAAGTAAGGGTAGTTGCCTTTTGTAGTTGAGTCTACATTCCGTTAGAATTAAAACATCTGGTTCATGTTTCATTTGACACAAGTTTACTTGTAAGTCATCAAAATTATTATAAATACTCCTGATATTTTGAGTCAAAACCGTAAAGTTGGAGTGTCGTGACAAATAATTGGGTAATTGTTCGATATTGATTATAGCCGAGGTCGCCGTTTCAAAGTTGTCCAATTCTCTTAAGTTGTTAAGGTTACTATCCATTTAGTAATATAATTGTTACAGAGTATAGCATACAACAATTTACGAAGTGAAATTTTATTGAAGGTGAACAGAGGGTTGTTAGACTGTAAGATTGAGGTATAATATATGTAATATGTACTGTAAATGTGCAAATACAACATATGTTTCGTGATTCAAAATGGTGGATGGGAAATCAAAGATGGCGGATAGGAAAAATTTTAAAAATCAATATGGGTATCGTCTCTGATGATTTAAGGGATGGAGAATCTAAATACAACATATATTTCGTGATCAGAGATGGCGGATAGGAAATCAAAGATGGCGGACGGGATTTTTTTAAAGTCGATATGGCTATCGTCTCCGATATTTTAAGGAATGGGGAATTCAAAAACACCATCTATTTCGTGATCAAAGATGGCGGATGGGAAATTTTAAAAAAATCAATATGGGTATCGTCTCCGATGTTTAAAGGGATGTGGAATCCAAATACAACATCTATTTCGTGATTCAAGATGGCGGATGGGAAATCAAAGATGGCGGATGGGAAAAAATAAAAAAATCAATATGGGTATCGTCTCTGATGATTGAAGGGATGGTGAATCCAAATACAACATCTATTTCGTGATCAAAGATGGCGGATAGGAAATCAAAGATGGCGGACGGGATTTTTTTAAAGTCGATATGGCTATTGTCTCCGATATTTTAAGGAATGGGGAATTCAAAAACACCATCTATTTCGTGATCAAAGATGGCGGATGGGCAATTAAAAAAAATCAATATGGGTATCGTCTCCGATGTTTAAAGGGATGTGGAATCCAAATACAATATCTATTTCGTGATTCAAGATGGCGGATGGGAAATCAAAGATGGCGGATGGGAAAAAATAAAAAAATCAATATGGGTATCGTCTCTGATGATTGAAGGGATGGTGAATCCAAATACAACATCTATTTCGTGATCAAAGATGGCGGATAGGAAATCAAAGATGGCGGACGGGTTTTTTTTTTTGAAGTCGATATGGGTATCGTCTCCTATATTTTAAGGAATGGGGAATTCAAAAACACCATCTATTTAGTGATCAAAGATGGCGGTTGGGAAGTCAAAGATGGCGGATGAGAAAATTTTAAAAATCAATATGGGTATCGTCTCCAATATTTAAAGGGATGGGGAATCCAAATCCATCATCTATTTCGTGATCAAATATGGCGGATGGGAAATCAAAGATGGCGGATGGGAAAGTTTTAAAAAATCAATATGGTAATCGTCTCCGATGTTTTAAGGGATGGCGACTCCAATTAAAACATCTATTTCGTGATCAAAGATGGCGGATGGGAAATCAAAGATGGTGGATGAAAAAAAAATTTTAGTCAATATGGGTATCCTCTCCGATGTTTTAAGCTATGAGGAATGCAAATACAACATCTACTTCGTAATCAAAGATGGCAAATGAGAAATCGAAGATGGCGGATGGAAAATCAAAGGTGCCGGATGGGAAAATTCTATTAAATCAATATGCGTATCGGCTCCGCCGTAATAACGCATGTGGCATTCGTATATAACATCTGTTTCTTGATCAAATATGGCAGATGGAAAATCAATATATTATTTTATTGAAATTATTATTATTAGGTATTTGATGTTCGATGCAGATCCTTCATGGGCGAGCCAGACTTGCAATTTATTTAATAATTTAATAGCCCAATGAGTAATTTTATCATATCACTAGATCAGTTATCTGCCCCTATCACTCATATACCACGTCCGCATCTTCAGTTAGTTTTTCTACCCTAGAAATAATTTATACGGCAAAACAACTTTGCCTGGCAATTAATAGATTAAACACTGATCTTCTTGGTAACGTTGTTCTGAATTCTTTGGAGAAGAGTTAAGTAAGAAATGAAAAAGAAAAATACTTTAACCTCTTGTATGCCGGAATGCCAGACACAATTAAAAAGCTATTGTGTCTCGCGTAGATCTGCGTTCCGGCATACAAGGGGTTAAAAAAGCGAGACGGAGTTCGCCGGGACAGCTAGTATAAAAATATAATGAATGTCAGATGCTATGATTACCTACATAGCAAACATTTATGAATTAAAAACTACAGATTGTGTTTTCTGACCTAGGCATACATTGTCTGTTAATTATTTTCTTACGCCGCAACACTAGATAATTCCTTAGTACAGGTAGCGTACATTAAAAGTTAAACACTAAACTAACTGAACAACATTTTTGTTGCTTACTTTGTATTTTAATAAGATTTGGCAAAGAAAAGATATTCCTGAGTTAACATACTTGCAACAAAACAGAATGTACGCTCCTGAGGAAATTCTTTTACACTGAGTATGCAAACTCCAACGTTTGCAATGATTTAGTCAAGTCAGTTCTATTGAAGGTCATTCTTAAGTTTAAAAAGGTTTAAGAAAATCAATAATGTCAGAAATACGTAATGCTTCCCATTCGTGAGGATGTTCCCATATTTTATTTATACATTTTATTTGTTGTCTATACTTTAATATAATAAAGCGGAAGAGTTTGTTTGTTTGTTTGTTTGTTTGTTTGAACGCGCTAATCTCAGGAACTACCGGTCGGATCTGAAAAATTATTTTTGTATACGATAGCCCAGTTATTCCGGAAGGCTATAGGCTATATAACATAACGCTTCGACCCTTTGGGGCCGGGCAAAAGGCTAAAAAGGCTAAAACATAATGTTGGCTAATCTCAGGAACTAGCAGTCGGATTTTAAAAATTGTTTTTGCCTATGATAGCCCAATTATTCCGAAAGGCTATAGGCTATATAAAATTACGCCACAACTTTTAGGGGCCAGACAAAAATAATAAAATGGTCAAACGAGAAGGGGGAGGGTTGGGTCAAAGGCAAAAAAAGGCTAAACGAATAGGTTACAATCTATATGGGAATCGTTTTCGAGATTTTCGGGACGCTGATTAATAATAAGAAATTTATTTAGTGATCCAAGATGGCGGACGGGAAATCAAAGATGGCGGATGAGAAAATTTTAAATATCAATATGGGTATCGCCTTCGATATTTTAAGGGGTGGAGAATCGATATACAACATCTATTACGTGATCAAAGATGGCGGATGGGCAATCAAAGATGGCAGATGGGAAAATTAAAAATCAATATTGGTATCTTCTCCGATGTTTAAAAGGATGGGGAATCCAAATACAACATCTATTTCGTGATTCAAGATGGCGGATGGGAAATCAAAAATGGCGGATGGGAGAATTTAAAAATAAATATGGTTATCGTCTCCGATGTTTAATGGGATGGTGAATCCAAATACAACATCTATTTCGTGATCAAAGATGGCGGATAGGAAATCAAAGATGGCGGACGGGATTTTTTTATAGTCGATATGGGTATCGTCGCCGATATTTAAAGGGATGGGGAATCCAAATCCGACATCTGTTTCGTGATCAAAGATGGCGGATGAGAAATCAAAGATGGCGGATGAGAAAGTATTAAAAATTCAATATGGTTATCGTCTTCGATGTTTTAAGGGATGGCGAATCTAAATAGAACATCTATTTCGTGATCAAAGATGGCGGATAGGAAATCAAAGATGGCAAACGGGATTTTTTTAAAGTTGATATGGGTATCGTCTCCGATATTTAAAGGAATGGGGAATTCAAAAACACCATCTATTTCATGATTAAAGATGGCGGATGGGATTTTTTTTTAAAATCAATATGGGTTTCGTCTCCGATGTTTGAAGGGATGGGGAATCCAAATACAACATCTATTTCGTGATTCAAGATGGCGGATGGGAAATCAAAGATGGCGGATGGGAAAAATTTTAAAAATCAATATGGGTATCGTCTGATGATTTAAGGGGTGGAGAATCGATATACAACATCTATTACGTGATCAAAGATGGCGGATGGGCAATCAAAGATGGCAGATGGGAAAATTAAAAAATCAATATTGGTATCTTCTCCGATGTTTAAAAGGATGGGGAATCCAAATACAACATCTATTTCGTGATTCAAGATGGCGGATGGGAAATCAAAAATGGCGGATGGGAGAATTTAAAAATAAATATGGTTATCGTCTCCGATGTTTAAAGGGATGGGGAATCCAAATACAACATATTTTTCGTGATTCAAGATGGCGGATGGGAAATCAAAAATGGCGGATGGGAAAATTTAAAAATAAATATGGGTATCGTCTTTGATGATTTAAGGGATGGCGAATCCAAATACGACATCTATTTCGTGATCAAAGATGGCGGATAGGAAATCAAAGATGGTGGACGGGATTTTTTTTCATAGTCGATATGGGTATCGTCGCCGATATTTAAAGGGATGGGGAATCCAAATCCGACATCTATTTCGTGATCAAAGATGGCGGATGAGAAATCAAAGATGGCGGATGGGAAAATTTAAAAAAATCAATATGGGTATCGTCTCTGATGATTTGAGGGATGGTGCATCCAAATACAACATCTATTTCGTGATCAAAGATGGCGGATGGGCAATCAAAGATGGTGGACGGGATTTTTTTTATAGTCGATATATGGGTATCGTCGCCGATATTTAAAGGGATGGGGAATCCAAATACAACATCTATTTCGTGATCAAAGATGGCGGATGGGCAATCAAAGATGGCAGATGGGAAAATTTTAAAAAATCAATATTGGTATCGTCTCCGATGTTTAAAGGGATGGTGAATCCAAATACAACATCTATTTCGTGAGCAAAGATGGCGGATAGGAAATCAAAGATGGCGGACGGGATTTTTTTTATAGTTGATATGGGTATCGTCGCCGATATATTTTAAAGGGATGGGGAATCCAAATCCGACATCTATTTCGTGATCAAAGATGGCGGATGAGAAATCAAAGATGGCGGATGAGAAAGTATTAAAAATTCAATATGGTTATCGTCTCCGATGTTTTAAAGGATGGCGAATCTAAATAGAACATCTATTTCGTGATCAAATATGGTGGATAGGAAATCAAAGTTGGCGCGATTTCTTTTTAAGTCGATATGGGTATCGTCTCCGATATTTTAAGGAATGGGAAATTCAATATTATATAAAAATCTATGTTGGTTTGTTCATCATTTATAGACTCTGAAATGATAAGGGATTAAGCGCTAAGTCAATGGTAACTTTGGAAATGGGGCTTGGAAAATGGGAATTACATAAAAACTCTTAAAAAGGCGATACGGAGTTCGCTGGGTCAGCTAGTATTTTATAAACCAGATTGCAGTTGATGAATTTATGACTCCGGTAAGTCACGCCCAGTAACCCATATACTTATTATAAGTGTAGACCAAGGGTACGGCCAATAGCATTGCAGTAAACCACTTGATACTTGCTAGAAACAATTTTAGTCCTTCTGCCGACCATTCCGACCATGACTATAGCATACCACTCGAAAATTCGGTGGAAAGCGCAGATGTCTATTAAATATTAAACATACGTCAAATAACTTTAATGTCTATGTCCCGGTTCTTGTCTAAGGATAAGGATCGTTAGGCCATGTCGGAGGCCTTCGGGCGGTCTGAAAACTCCGACACCAGAGTTGGCCACACACTCACACGAAAAACAAACAAACAACAAACAATGTCTGTATACATTAAATTTGTTTTTTGACGAGATAAAGCCCTAAAACTCGTTAAATAAATTTTCACCAGCTCCTTTTTTCTTGTAACCACTAGTGTTGTGGCTCCCCTCTAATGTCGCCGTCCACGTTTCTTGCTATCAGATAATGCAGCGCTATTTCACGACGCACTTTTTTACTCTTACTGCGATCACCAGTGTTCGGATATCACGCGACCACAGATTTTATCTAACGCTCACACCAAACATCGTTGACAACTCACAAATTAGTTTTTGAAAGCGGTAGGAAGCTGTCTGTGTATGTCGATTGCATAGTTTTTAGAAGCAGTAGGTATAAATGTTTTTGTATATGTTGAGAACATTTCTAACTCATCAAAATAAACGAAACAGTAGTGAATATACAGGGTGTCACAAGACCCATCACCAAGCAACTATTATTAGCACTAAGTCTACTCGTTGTGGACATCATGCCAAGTCATTCTAACTAAAAATAATACCTAGGAAACGATTCTTTTTTATATTTGCACATTTTTTAAACCGCAATTAAAAGCGCGCGCGTGCAATGCTCGAAATACCTACTTATCCATGGGGTCATAGGGCATCTAAAGAACATATTGGCAGGGTAAATGCATCGATTTTGTACCTAATTAGAAAAATGCCATACTAATTTCCGCCTCAATATCTCCTGAACCAGTAATTTCCCAGGTATGGTGCTTTTCAGTTTTTGTTAAGGGTCTTTTTACACCTTGTATATTTCCGTTGTACTAGTTTTTTCCTACTGCATAAATGTCTACCAGCAATTACCACTATAACACCTCAGACGAGAATAGAGTGTCAGAGATCTGCTACAGTTTGTAGTAAGTCATCATGAGCCCTGTATAATATATAGTTCCACTGCTGGGCATGGACATCTTTTCACTTTGAGAACTAGTAAGAAAGCGTTAATTAAATGTGTGATAATTCCACCATCAACGAGGTAAATTCTACTTCCTTATATTGTATTGAGCTTTACCATTCATATGTTATGTTGTGTTTGAAGGTACAAAGCTACTCACGAGTTAATGAGTTCGAGGACACGTCGAGCCAGTTACTATTGTGCTTACCTGAAACAGAAAAATATCTAGTTTTAATAGTAGTTTTACTATATGAAATATGTATTTAGATTGTACCTATTAACATACTATCGATAATTGATTCGGAAGGCCGAATTTGTTATTATTAAGTGTGTGTGTATTTAAATGGGTTCCTGGATGATATAGGTACATTTGCCATTGACCCGATGGGTTACGTCGCAAAATTACGCGGTTGAACCTCGCAAAACAACTACAATACAAGTAATGAAAATAAAACACAAAATACGTACATACATAACATCGTAATGTTTCTATTTCAGACATATTGTACATCTCGCTATACATCTTAGTCGCTTGGAAATGCGCATCTTGTGAAGGAAAAACATAATTTTCGCGAACGGTTTATATAAAGCTCGGGTGAGAGAAATAGCAGTAGGAAATAAAGTTAATGGAGCGTAGTATAAGCCGGTCCAGTCGCCTCGTAGCTCGCTCGGCGGGTATACGGAGGGTAAGTCGAGACGATTACAGCCCGCCCACGAGCTCACTTTAAACTTGAATGAATAATCGCAACAAATAAACATCTCATAGATGCTTCTGTTCCTTTCGCGACAAGCGAATGGCTAGTTGTTATCGTTAGAGATTGTCATTTTGATTGACTCTATCGTGTATGCAAGTTAAGTTTTAATTTGAAAGTTACTAAAATCACTGTCAAATACCTTCTCGGCCAAAACAAGAGGGGTATCTGTTCCTTGCACTTGTTCACTGACGTGATTTAAGTCCGTGAAATAAAGTTGTATGAAAAATCCCTGAAACAGATCTCAACAGTCATGTCGTGTATGGGAGTGTAGCAGGACGTCGGTGTGCGACAGTGACCGCTGATGGACACGTGTCAACCCTAGTCTGGTCAACAGTCGCGACAGCACCAACCTGGCTCAATGGATACACGCATGCCGCCCTGTTATGTGCGTGTTTTAATTATGTGATGGTTTGTTGTTTATTTCTATTAATTTATCATGTACGTACAGTCAGAGAGGCTACTATAATTTGTGCAATGAGAAAGGCAATGTATTCATTATGGTTGTGTTGTCTTGGTACCCAAGATTTTTCTTTTGGCAGTCTATCCAAATGTGACAGAATATTGTCTTAAGCAGAGCAAAGAAAGAGTAATCTATAAGTTATTAATATATCTAAGTACAGAAAATAAACTGAACACAAGGTGATCAATCACTAGCAGCAAAATTTTAATATTATTTCGATAACTTAAGTAATTTTATCAACTGTGATATTTACAAGAAGTAATTATACAGGAGTTACATTATAATTACAAATAAATTAACAGCGAAAGAGTCAACTAGTTGACACTTCAGAAACGTATTTGTAAGAAATGTTAATTACTTTGATTTAGAATAAAAACTGTAAATGCGTCTTTGTTTTTTACTTGAACTTGATGGTCTGTTCATTTAACATATTCTGTAAAAAAAGAGAAAGGTACTTTCATAAAAGGCTAGAATACAACACATGCTATGTGAACCTTTTGTAAAATAAGCCACTTTTAATTCAGACAATTCTTCAATGCAAAAAGATAATTTCTACTTTGAAAATTTTGACACGAATATGTATAGCACATTGGTTCTCCAAATATCCAAAATAAGAGCAGGTACGCAGTCTGCCAAGCCGATGCAATCATTAATTAAGAATGCCAGAAACTTAGTTCCCTCTAAAGAAGTATTCCAACTGTAACGAATCTGCTCTAAATGTTTTACAATGTGCCCCAAGCGGACTGTACTAAGTGGAAGCACTACACAATATTAATAAAAATATCTTAAAAGCGAGCGTATAATTACAAGAGCACTCCAAGTTTATCTCGGGAGGGGAGAGATTGAAACAGTTCCGAGTTATAACTGTGTCCCACTCGAGCCGGACAGCCACTCGAAACATCCTCCATCGGTCATCATTCTCGCTGCAGCTATTTCCGAGTCCTCCTCCATATTGACAATACAGGTATAGGTACACGTAAAACCCATTTGAATTCAACTGTATCCGTTCGGCAAGCGGTCAATCTGTACAATACAAGTTGATCATAATTTTCAAGTACTAAGACTAAAAGGGAATCAATCTCTCGTATATTCATTTATAGTACTTCAAAGCACGAATACCGGAGTATATAAAGGCTTCGCCGAGTAAAAGATGCACTTTGTTTTTAATGAAATATTGTTCCCTCCGCATAAACGCTTCATAGAGTTGCTTAGCAATTGTGGAGTACTCATATCCAATATTGGAACGCTCATTATCTTCACAGAAATGATCAAGAAGGACTCGCCTATTTATACATAGGATGTGTAGTAAAAGCAAAGTGGAGACGTGGTTCCCACGCGTT
Source organism: Euclidia mi (assembly GCA_944739405.2). Classification (NCBI taxonomy): domain Eukaryota; kingdom Metazoa; phylum Arthropoda; class Insecta; order Lepidoptera; family Erebidae; genus Euclidia; species Euclidia mi. Next base: position 5,974,337 of record OX123181.2, on the reverse strand, counting down.
CCCACGACATTGCACCGCTTGCTAAGTAACTAAATCTATTATGTGTCATTTCCACATATTGCTGAAACTCATGTTTGTAGTTGAAGGCGTGAAAGAAAGTGTCGCTATTGAGTAGTATATATTTCGGATACGTACTGTTTAAAGTATATACGTATTTATAATTTTACACGCGTCGCGGACATATAGGTATATGCATGGCTTCGTTTATCGTTATAATTAAATTACCTGCGAATTTAGCTTTGAGTAAATTGGTCCATTAACGCGTACCTACACCATACTATAAGCACAGTATAAAGACATACAGTAGTTTGACGCCTTTGATCTCGTAGAAAAAGCCGACAACGTCTAGACAAGAGTAAGTAGGCTAGGGCTGCCACGCAGTAAACAATACCTACTTATTCAAACACCGTCTATATATTTTAGAAAAATATTTCAATTGCTACGCTACATGTGTAGTGTATATAATCACTTATCTATACATATAAATAAAATTGGAGTGTCTGTTTTTAATATTAAAATAACCGCTTTTCACTAAATGCATATGGATGTACACACGGTACATACACCGAAATGTCATTTTTTACAATTTTTGTCTGTCTGTTTGTTCTCGCTAATCTCTGGAACGGCTGGACCTATTTTGACGGGACCCTCACTGGCCTGATGTACCAAGGAGTAACTTAGGCTAAAAATTAACCGGGTACGCGAAGAAGTTCCCTCAGGACGCGGGTGAAACCGTGGGAAACAGCTAGTTTATTATATTACAATAATTAACGACAAATAATTATTATAAAACACGTTGCATTTTTCGTGCGGTGACAGATTTGCATACAAAGTGTCAGTCAGCACCTATTTCATCCCGCAGGTGTCGTGGGAGGCGGTTAAGAATATAAAGCTTTTTTCGTACAAACCAAGTTAAAATAAAGCGATTTACATAGCGGTGGTTTAATGTATGGGTAACCTTGGGATCAGCTTGCAGAGCCTATGTTATCGATATGAAGTATTTTGCAGATTTTTTTCATGCCAACTACGTTAAGGTAAAGCAATAGGCATCACGGTCATTTTATGGATGGGTGACCGGGCTATGAGATTACGGAGAACATGTGTGGGGTTTATAAAAGGGGGCAAAAATATGGTTATTTTTGAGCTAGGATGCGCCGTTACCAAGATACATAATAATATGTGATAGGTACTTACCTAATGCGAAGGTACTATGTACTTATTGAATGAAATTAAAATCACACCAGAATCGAATATTACCTTACAACGCATATTTTATTACGTCCGCCATGTTGTTTACGTACAATAATTGCTACTTTATTCTGTGATTTGGCCAGACATGAGATATTGTAAAAAGTTAGTAGATTAGTAGGAATGTGCACATTATTTTAAGTGGTTATAGGTACATACATTTCAAAATAATATAATTAATTATAATTAATGAAATTTTCTTTTTTGGTATAAGTAAATTGATGAAATCGCAGATTTTTAAAATTCTTATTTATTAAAATCTTTAAACAGCATAAAGAATTTCAATGTCTCACAGCACAAGTCGTATGCACCATCTTAATTATTAATATTCATAAGCAAATAAATAAGTAACGAACAAAAAACAAGCACGTGCCAGCCCCCAAAAACATGTACCTAGTTAGGAACTAAGGCGATATACGTAACTAGGTACCGCTTTTCCCGCGTCTCACCTCTTGGCCCCCGCACGATTGACCCGTCTAGACGCGTTCGTCGAACGACTGTATGGATTATTTGACTGTGCTATAAGTTTATTAACTGTGTACTTACATCATACACGTATACTAGTAGGTAATCAAACCATGGTACAAGAAGGTTCAAACTAAAAAACTTACTAATAAAATGACAATCTGTATTATTTTAATGTACCTATGCAATAATTAAGATGTGCTGATCAAGCGCTTTCATTTCACCCAAAAAAAATAAAAGTATTTTTGTTTTCAATACAGAAGTTAAAGTTCTATTTATCAATAGCCTGTGACAAACTTAGAACCATCGTGCCCCTATCGATATGTATCTCATTTTTCAAATCATGCTCTCTAATAATGTGCGGAACAGATAAACATACTTACATAATAAGACGTTAATCTTTACCTACTTCGTTCGTTATCTGGTAAATTACCAGTGCCCTATGTTTGATGGAAACATTGTTGTAAATACCGATCTTATGGTTTTCATATTTCCTAAGCTAGCCACGACAGCATAGCATACCTAGTCATAAAATGAAGAAATAAATAATCATGTTTGACTATTGACTATCATTTTTACCTACATTCGTTTGTCGTAGGTACCTAGAAATAATTGAGGTAGTGTCATAAAATGACTAGGTTGTTGTTGTTATGGTATGGAATTTCGACGAAGTCTCGTAAAATGAGCGAAATGAAGGAACAATAAATAAATAGCGTTAGCGGTGACGTTAAGACGATACACGTGTCCATGGAAAAGTGCGTTTGACTACTTTACGGACCGACTTGACCAAAATATCAACAAAAACCAGGAAATATTTTCCTCGTGTTTTTTGTTTTACCTACGTGTAAAAATGTATGGACCGGCACTGAGGTAAGTCATAATGAGTAAACTGAATTCAATTAGTCACCTACTCTGTATTGTATGTACTTCGATATTACATCAGACAAACTTATCTGTTAATAAAAGTCAGTTATTTTTCTTTTAGGCAAATACATAGTTTAATGGAAATACTGGATTAACAAAAAACATACATGTACCTACATACCCTTTACTTAAAAGTAGTATCTAAAATTTTAGACAACTTTAATAACTCTATTTCTTTCACAGTTCAAAGTGAAACGGAGCACTCAAGCAAAACTCGGAGATAGAAAATATAATGCTGACTATTCCTTTCATGTTGAGCTGAAGTTCGAGTAGGAACAAAAACCACAGCGGTTAGTTGCTACAAAGTCACGCCCAACATCCAGTGTCGCCATAAAACCTAAGAAGGATCTCCAGTGAAGGGGCGACGGGGCGACGGAGATGCATTTCAAAAGTACTTAAGACAGGAAGCAAAGTACTAGTGTTTGATAGGGAAAATACACGGTCGGCAGGATCGATAGCCGATAGTCATCCATTTTATATTGTAATAATGTACATGCATCGAGGTACTCCCGCCACTACAGCTCTAACACACTATTAATCACAGGCCCCGTGTCGTACACGCACACTACACTATCTCCTTACATACTCATTTGCTGCGGAATCCATTAAAACATACGCCGCACAGGCACACATGTGTGTATCTGTGTACAGACACGTGCGGACACATACAGGGCAAGCCTAGACCGTAATTAGTGACAAGACTCCGTTAATAAACGCTCGTGTTCCGTATTGGGAGATCGGGCCTTTGGGCCGACTGATCCTACATGTTGTAACCAACCTCACTAATTGTACACGATGGCGGCGCGGTGACCTCCAGCTGATACGAGTAGTATGCAAATGAATAACTTGGCAACTATAACAGTATAATGTTAGGAAGGACGCATAATTAAAAGGTAACTTAATTGTTAGGCTTCCTCGGCTAACAGTAATACATAATTGTTACTCTGTCACGTCGCTTTAGTCTGTTATCTTGTGCTGAACTTTGATGAAACATTTACAGTTTACAAAGCGAGGTTGATTCAATCCAAAGCTTTTCTTGACACTGTTCGTATTATACAGAAAGTACTTACTGAACTGGAATCGTTTATTTATCGAGCTGAAGAGTAGATGCGCTTCGTACCTCAGCAACAAGTCAGGTAACATCGACTGTAGAACTTCTTGCCGTTTGTGTATTTGAATCACAACAAAAAAAGGCCATAGGGCCGCGCAACACATGTGCTGTTTTATGCCAAAATACGAACGAACATAAAATAGTCTAATGACTACGTATGAATATGAAGCAGAAATGATTACATCAGAGAGGTTATTACGACGTTATTATGGTGAAATTTGATAGCGGAAATATTAAATTACATGTGGAAAAGAGATTTTTCTTCATATTAGTACGTAGCGTGGTTATTAAAGTTCGTTCAACTTCAAACTAAATAGCGCGACACGGCGGGGATTTAATCACGGTCGCGGGCATTGCTAGTGTTTCATAAAATTCAACGTTCGCCCCGTTTCGCTTATAACGCGAGATCCACTGAACCGATTCTGATCGGATTTTTAATATACTCGAATGCAGCTATTGCTTATACACCATTTACCTTTACACTGGATAAGCTACACGGTCAATACCTGCCTCTACTCACATAGAATGTTAAATTGGACTATTAGGATATTACACTTGGCCAGTTACCTCTTTACAACCTTGACTTTATAACTACACACTCGTAAAATCCTTTTTTTGGTAAGTAACTTCTAAAAATGGTATGATCGGGTTTTCAAAACGTGTTGCAAGATTTTTATAAAATTTTCTTACCTATTGTTTGCATAACTGTCATTATTTTCTCTTAAATATGTAACTGGGTAATATGTAAGTGGCAGCCCGAATTCATCAGAGTCCCTCATATATTTTATAAGGATGTTTATCAACTGTCGTTGAAGTGTGTTCAGGTGCTCGGGTAGCCTGAAGTTATCTGTAAGTGTTATATCCAATATAGAAACCTATCATTTTATTTTTTAATTAATATTTAGAATCTTGTTTTATTTAAAGTAGTAGTTTAGGAAATTATAGAGCTGGCATGGCCTCGATGTCCTTACAGTTTAATAAAAAAAAATTAACAAAAAATAACCGCCTCCAAAAATCTGGAAAATGTGTGAAAATAGCACTAAAAAGTAAAAATTAATTCAGTTATTTTTACTTCAATTTAGTTATAAACATCACCTATTCAACTGAATATTACCTATACCTATACTTATACGAGTTATACGTATCTACCGCTTAATTCACATACCTGACACAATACATATTTTTTTATGACTAACAAACTAAATGAAATACCTATCACCAGAAATCAGATAAGTATATTATATTTTTGGACTAAGTACTTAGAAAAAAATATATTATTAGGACTATAATATACAATTATACTTTTTTTTGGAGTCGGTGCCAGCTGAGATTAAGAATTAAAGATGTTATTAAGTGACCGACCCAAACGCGGGCAGGGCAGACGCGTGAGGGCAGACGTTGTTGACGGTTGTCTCCGATATCCATTTTTTCTATGCGCTTGTATGTAGGTAATTATTGTATTGTAGTGGATTGTGGTTCTTTAAAGTTATTTTACACGAAATCTGTGTTCATTGAAATAGGTTTTATTTGTTATTGCTGCATTTTAGTACTTATTTCATCTTTATATAATTCTATTTTTCTTGTTTTTCAAATTTCGAGATCATTTTGTAAAAACTTCTCAGAATTTGATTTGTTCCAAGTATCGCTTTAAGTTCTTGTTTTGGTTAGATAGGTAATTGTTAATAGGTATTTAGGTTAATTTGTAACTGAGCTGTCGCGCCTATTGCCAGGTTGCGTTGTTTTCATTATTTGCAAAATAGGTTTGGTTAGATCCTACATTGTGGTATTAATGTAATTTTACATAATATATTTTGTGTTATAGAAAACTTCCTAAAATTTGATTTATATTTGTTGATTTGATTTCTCGTCATTTGTAAATTACTTACAAGTTTGATGAAGTTTTGCTAAATTATCGTATCAATACAGCTTTTCATATATTTTGTACATTATCAAAAAAATTATTCACTAAAACGCTTGGCTGGCACCGACTCCAAAAAAAGTATAATTGTATATTATAGTCCTAATAATATATTTTTTTCTAAGTACTTAGTTCAAAAATATGATATACTTATCTGATTTCTGGTGATAGGTATTTCATGTAGTTTGTTAGTCATATAAAAATATGTATTGTGTCAGGTATGTGAATTAAGTGGTAGATACGTATAACTCGTATAAGTATATAGGTAATATTCAGTTGAATAGGTGATGTTTATAAGTAAATTGAAGTTAAAAATAACTGAATTTATTTTTTACTTTTTAGTGCTATTTTCACACATTTTCCAGATTTTTGGAGGTGGTTATTTTTTGTTAAAAAAATTTTATTTCCTGTTTTTTAGTGAATTTTCCTTTTTGCAGTTATCTGATTTATCGAAATTAAAGATGGGTAGACTTTTTTTTTTCCTTGGGGAAACTCTTTTGCCGAATGCCTCTCCGCGTAGCGGGCAAAGAATGGCCCGTAAGTAAGGCTCAGTCTCTGGAAGTGTCCTCCCCCACTCGCACAGTACGAGGTAGCGCCTCGTACTGTGCGAGTGGGGGAGGACACTTCCAGAGACTGAGCCTTAGATAGATAGATAGATAGATTATACTTTATTGAACACCAAAACAAACAAAGTATTTACAGAAGTATATAACTTAAAACTAGTATGCAATTGGCGGCCTTATCGCTAATAGAGCGATCTCTTCCAGGCAACCGTAGATGGACAGAAATGATGTAGGTTAACAGTCATGTATATTGATGGTGTAGCGTCAGTAATCTATAATAATTATAAATAAATAAGTACCTAAATATATACATATTGTAATATACACTTACATAAATACATACTATATTATACTATACATACTACATTATATATATATATATATATATATATATATATATATATATAATACTAGGTATACATACTATATTATACTACTATAACATACATACATACATAAGTATAGGTACTATATGATTCATTATAAATATTATAAATAAAATATGATTATATAATTATAAGGAAGCAGTGAACAGAACACTTGTAGAACGACAGCTATACAATATAACTATGATAAATTAACAACGAGCCCTACTTACGGGACACTCGCACAGTACGAGGTAGCGCCTCTTATTGTGCGAGTACAGTGGTCCCTCGGCTATCCGAGACCGCTGTCTTCTCGGGGTCGTTCGTGGTCGGGCAGCCAGATTGCCATCTCTGATTGCCAACGGCCCTAAGGAAGAGTCAGGCTAGCGGCCAATGCCACCACCACGACGCCGCCTGCGTCTGCGAGCGGGATCGGCTCTCTCGCGATCCCGCTCGGCGTCCTCTTTCTGGAGCATGACCGCTTCGCAGAAGGAGACCACAGCATCCCACCGGATGTCTTCCACCAACATGGCATGGACGACGGCCTGCAGAGAAAGATCGCCTCCGATAACAGAGACCAAGTCTCGCTGCCCGGATTCCCATGCAGGACACTCAGAGAGCGTATGTTGGACAGAGTCCAGGTCACTGCCGCAGTGGTGGCATGCCGGTGTCGCCTCGCGGCCGATTCGGTTCAAATATTCGCCGAAACATCCGTGTCCGGTGGGTATCTGAGTCAACCTAAACGTGACGCAGCCACTTCTCCTCCTGATCAAAGATGGGTAGACCTACTAAACGCGCTACCCATAATATGAGACAGCGCCGTTTAAATGAAACTATTTTTTTTATTGCTGCTAGTGGCAGACGAGCGAACGGCCCATCTGATGATAAACGGCAACCACTGCTCATGGACTTCGCTAATGTCAGGGTATACACAGCAAAGCCGCTGCCTACCGTGAAAGTAATGCTATCTTTAAACCTCGTTTGAAGAAGGACAAGTCATAGCGCTCGGGAAACACCGCAGCAGGTAGTTTATTCCAGAGCCTACACGTACGTGGTAGAAAAGATCGCTGGAAGCGCACCGTACTAGGTGAGAACGCTTCCAGGTAGTACGGGTGAACTCTACTGCGTCGGCGAGTGGTACGTTGGTAGAAGGGTGACCCTGGTACCAAATTAAACAATTCTTCGGAGCACTCCCCGTGAAAAAGTCGGTAAAATACGCAGAGAGAACTAAAGTCTCTCCGCTGCTCCAGCGACTCTAGTCTAGCCGTGAGATCGGGATCATCGACGATTCGAACAGCTCGTCTCTGTAGGGAGTCAAGTGGATCAAGCTGATATTTACTCTGGGCCGGGCGCTCCGGCCCAGAGATGTGAGCAGTACTCCACAACTAGCGAAGAAATGGAGAAACATCTATCTCAAAGTAGGGAATCTCGGTCCAAGGCCATTTCAAGAGAAAGTAGTGAACTGCGTGAAAAGAGGTTATCACAAATGCGGGCTTACAGTGAAAAATATTAAATCGTGTAAACACTGAAGAACGTACTCATCGTCTGCTCTTTGAATTAAACCGTACTACTATTAGTTATTCTGTGATTTATAATCAAAGTTATTATATGTATAAGCTAGCAGTTGGCGGCTACGCTCGCGCGTAATGACGGAATTTCCATATGAAAATACAACCCCTATTTCCAAAAACGCGTAAATACATGATCACTTATTTCTAATCAGAAGCTAGTTTATGAAATTTCACTTCGCATAAAAACTTTCAACCCCTATTTCACTCTTTTAAACGGTAGATTTTAGAAATCGCTAAAATACGTATTTGTTTTATTTCTAACCAGAAGTTTGCACACAAAATTACACGCTATCTTTTTGAAACTGAAGGGCCTCCCATGCAAACTTTCTACCCCTATATCACCCTCTTAGTTGTTGGATTTGAAAAAAATCTAAATTGCGTGTTTATTTTTTCTGACCAAAAATATGTATAAAAATCCTTCCTTAGTGGGTGCTTACGTTATAAAATGCATCGTCTGTCAAAATTTCAAGTCTCAAGCCACTGTGGATTTGGCTCTGCGTTGATGAATCAGTCAGCCCAAGCAATTTTATACATATAGATTTACTCTCCAACCTTTCTTCCTCCCGGTTTCATTAATACTTGGTACTGAAGCCGGAAATAGGCCCGTTAACTGCGACTATTCTAGTGTCCACTGATGAAAAGTCACAGTAAATGCTTAATTTCGTTTACTTGGATCACTAAATTTTTGGAGTTTTTAATGAAACTATTGGATTGATTTTGAAAAAAATTGAGGTTTAATGAAGCTATTGGATTGATTTTGATAAAATTTAAATGGGACCTACCTGAAAGCATATGCTTTCAAACGAAAAAAGAATTTTGGAAATCGGTCGATAAATAACGGAGTTATGAGGTAACAAACATAAAAAAAAAACATACAGCCGAATTGAGAACCTCCTCCTCTTTTTGGAGTCGGTTAAAAATAAATTTAGGAAAAGCGTTCAAGATCTTTGAGAGGTTTCAGCTTCTTAAGATTACGAGTATTATGAACGAAAATTCAGAAACATTCATAAAATTAGGTACAGTAACATTGTTTTACGAAAGTGGCACATGGCAATGTTAAAAATAAATTCACATTAAAACCAAATAATTTGTTAGTAGTCTGTCTAGAATTACCTCAGCCAGGTAGGGATTTTCAGAACAGAGTTGCAGTGGAAGGTGTAATACATCTACCTGACCACGATAGACAATATATCTAAACACTTTCACTGCGTTGCACAGCGTGTCACAACCAATACTAATAAAATGTTTCAACTCACCCGATATCTTCACTGGTGATATTCTTGAAGTGGACCTATAGGATCAACTCACAATTTTGACCAAAATAACAAGAGAATCGAATAGATACCAGTCTCCAGTTCAGCGTAGTCCTCCTCGGGCACCAATCAGGAATTCACACACGTGTTTTACAAAGTTCAATGTTCAATTCAACTTTTGCCGGGCAAACCAAAGGCGGCAGGGTAAGAATTCACAATACAAATTCGCGAAGCTAGTTTATGTGCTTTCAAAAGGGCGATCAATTTATATCAATTACAATAATTCTCGCGAGACAGACCAAGACGGCGTGTTAATTTTTCAAGGCGGCAACGGAAGTGACAGTTCAGTGTGACATTGTCAGAAATTTTCAATAGACTAAACAAAATGTTACTTAATCGATATAATCGATTTGACTTATAATAACAACTAATTCTATTTCAAACATCCACCCGCCCCGGACCGGCCTACCGGTCCGCTAATCGGTTGGTAGACGTGACAATGTTGCAACCGCTCTCCTCAGAATCGAACCGTCCACCAAGACCTCAGCAAATCGGGGAACTCCATCAGCCCCAGTTACCAAACGAAGGATGCGCCCCCTGCGCCATCTGAGTGGTGGAAGGTTAGCCTCCTTGATCAAAACGAGGTCACCAATCTTGGGTGGATCGGTCTTGTCGGTCCACTTAACGCGTTGCTGGAGTATGTGCAAATATTCCAAATTCCAGCGTTTCCAAAAGCTCTGAGTAATCTGGCGTACCAATTCAAAACGCGAGAGACGACCAGGTCTCGTATCAATGTAGGGGTACTCAGGCAAGGCGACAAGTGGGCGACCAATCAAAAAATGGCCCGGCGTAAGGGCCTCCAAATCATTCGGATCTGAGGAGATCGGGCACAATGGCCGAGAGTTCAAAACGGCCTCAATCTTACAAAACACAGTTGCGAGTTCCTCAAATGTAAGGACAGACTCACCGATTGTCCTGCGCAAGTGTGTTTTGGCCGATTTTACGGCGGCCTCAAATATACCACCCCAGTGTGGACAATTTGGTGGGGAAAACAACCAATTTATCCCACGTCGGGCAAGCCTATCACCTATATCAGCCTTGTTGGTTTCAAGGAAATTAACAACATCATTCAAATAATTATAGGTGCCCTTGAAGTTAGTGCCGCAGTCAGAACGGATCAAGGAAGGCAGCCCTCTGCGGGATACAAATCTGTCAAATGTGGCTACAAACGCCTCGGTCGTAAGCGAGGAGACCAGTTCTAAGTGTACGGCCTTTGTGGAGAGACAAACAAAAACGCACAAGTAGGCCTTGACAGTCTTGCTGTTTCGAAGTGTCGACGTTTCTACCAAAAAGGGACCAGCGAAGTCCGTGCCAACACCGTCAAACGTCCTGCTTTCAGTTACGCGATCTGCCGGTAAGTCCCCCATCAAGGGCTGCATGGTAGAAGCTTTGAGCTTATAGCAAGGGATGCAGCGAAAGACTACACTCCGAATAATTCTTCGGGCAGACAAGATCCAAAATTCGCGTTGCAAAATGGCCAAGATCGCATTACAACCAGCATGCGAATTTTTAAGATGACGGTCAGTTACCAAGAAGCGTACCAAATGACCGTCCTTAGGTAACAAAAGGGGGTGACGTGCTCCGTAAGGGAGGTTGGCGTTCTTGAGACGCCCTCCAACGCGCAAGAGACCCGTATCGTCCAAAAGGGGTTCAATTTAGATATTGCTCCCGACAATTTCGATTTCCTTGTCTTAAGGATAGCAATCTCCTTCTGAAAATGCGCCAATTGCACAGAACGAACCCAAAGGGTGAGGGACTCCTGTCGTTCCTGTGATGAGAGAAACGGTGTCAGACGTTTCTGTTGTGGGTGCCTAAAATTAAAAACAAAACGCATTATCCAAGCAGTAACACCTAACAACTTGTCGAGGGAGCTGTAACGATTCAACAGGAAATCGGGGTCGAAGGCGCATTCTACCTTCTCAAGAGCGAGTGTTCGTAGACCCGGCAAATTAGAAGTATTCAAAACTGGCGTTCGAGGCCAATCAATTTCTGATCGACTCAACCATTCCGGACCCCACCACAGCGAATGACCTATCAAACTAGGCGTCAAGCATCCGCGCGAGGCACAATCAGCGGGGTTGAGCTCACCTGGCACGTGTCTCCAAACAAGTTTGACTTCGGATTTCTGGATTGGGGAAACGCGATTAGCGACAAATACCTCCAAGGTGTGGACAGAAGCCTTCAACCAACAAAGAACAATTTGGCTGTCTGTCCAGGCGTAAGTCCCATTAATACAAATGCTTTTACCCAAAGTGTTAGACACGTGGTTCAATAAGCGTACAAGTAGTGCTGCTCCCGAGAGCTCCAATTTCGGAATGGTCAGAGCCGTGATCAGGGAAACTCTCACCTGACCTGAGGCACTGACTGTGCGCAAGTACACCACGGCCGCGTGACCACGTTCCGAGGCATCACAAAACCAATTAGATCTCATTGACGGCAGGAAGTGAGGATACAAAAGAGGTCCATTCCTCAACAAGAGTACCGTGCAGAGGTTCGTCCCAGGTCAATCCTGCTGTCCAAAGCTTCTGCAAGAAGCATTTTGCCCAAAATATGATAGGACAAATCCAACCGTTCGGATCAAAGGTTCTGGCGACAGTAGACAACACGAGACGTTTAGTCCAAGAACAAGGCAATTTCAAGTCTACTTTATACGTGAAGATGTCTTGGACTGGTCTGTACTGAACGCCGAGAACAGCCATCATGGCGGGGTTGTCAACAATCTCAAACAAATGTGGATCCTGCTGATGATCCTCTGGCAAGCATTCCAAAAGCGCTGGTGAGTTGGAAATCCATTTGCGCAACTCATAACCAGCGGAGGCCAAAATACCTATCAATTCGTCCCGCAGGAGTATCGCCTCGTTCGCTGTGGAGGCGCCCGAGCAAATGTCATCGACGTAAATATCGTCTTTCAAGATGGCGGAGGCTCGTGGGAAACGTAAGCCTTCTCGGTCTGCGATCTCCCAAAGAGAACGTATTGCCAAATAGGGGCTCGACCTTAACCCGTACGTATTGGTATTGTGCTCGTAGACGACCATGGGATCACGAGGAGACTCTCTCCAAAGGATCAACTGGAAGCGACGGTCATCAGGGTGGATAATCGTCTGCCTGAACATCATTTTTATGTCGGCCACAAAGACAATCTGATGTCGTCGGAATCTGGTGATGACGTCACAAAGGTCCTTGACCAACTTGGGACCAGAATGCAAGCACTGGTTCAAGGATACGCCCGTAGAAGTCTGCGCAGAACCATCAAATACTGTGCGCAGCTTCCCAGTCGATGGCTTCAATACCGCATGATGCGGGAGAAAGTAGTGCTCCACCGAACGCCAATCCAAATTTGACACAGGCATGTGTCCCAATAGTTCATATTCTCTCATGAACTTAATGTACTTCTATCTGAGCTCCGGATCACGACCCATGCGACGCTCCATAGCCAACAATCTCCTTTCGGCTAAAGGTCGTGACTCACCAAGCGGAGGCCGAACAGACAGGAAGGGTAGCCTCGTAATAATCCGACCAGAACGGAGTCGACCAGTGTTGTTCTGGAAGAACAGCTCGCACTCCTCATGTTCTGGATTCAAACGGGCAGCTTGAGGCGGCTCCTCTACCTCCCAAAACCTCTGAACTGCATCAGAGAGAGCAGAGCTTACAGCCAACAAATTATCAAGTTCGGGTGGAGGGGGGTCCCGAGGTACAGGGCCCATCAAAGCAAATCCAAATATGGTCGGGATGGCAGTCAAACCATTTGGCACCAAGACCCGTTTCCCACCAATCAAAATTCCACCGAGGACATCAGAGCCAATCAACAAGTCGATTTGTCCCGGTGTGTCAAATTTGGGGTCTGCCAGTTCCAATCCCGATGTCAAATTCACCACAGCAGCAGGTAGCTGTTTCTGTGGATGCATGCCCAAAATATTCTTGAGCACAATAGCCGAGGTTCTAATCCTCGGGTGTGAAGATTCAACAGGGCCAAACAAAACCTTAACTTGCCCTTCAACATTAGAGGCTACGTCCCCTATGCCCCGTATACAATTTGGAAAAGAACCCATATTTAATTTAACCTGCCCAACCAAATAAGTGGAAACAATGCAACCTTGTGAACCTGTGTCCAATATAGCACGGACAACAACAGAGGTCCCCGTGGGTCCCCAGACCCTAACAGCAACCGTTGGTAGGATAACGGTCTCAATGGGGGAGGTTGGCGTTATAGGGCAGGGGTCGATGACCTATTGTTGCCTGGGCGGCGACCGTTGGCCAGGACCAGGCAAATCAAAATGGGGGTGCGGCTTGAACTCCTCAAAGGCGCGATGACTCGATCCGAGCGCCATCTGTGGGGGGTCATAGTGACGCACCCGCCCAAAACGAGGTGGGCGCGAGTCAAGGCGGGGACGCTCCGCCAAAGGAGGGGAATACCTGGGGCAGCAGTCATGGTGCTGGTGACGCTGAACAGCACATTCAGGTGCGCGAGAGAGAGGAGGCGTGCGCACGCTACGGTTCTCCAAGCAGGGTGAGTGGCGATCAATTGAGCGAGGCGACTCTCGGCTACGCGCCGTTGAGCCTCGGCTGCCACCTTCAAAACACCCGCCCGTGCGCGGCGTCGGCTGGTTGGACAAGCGGCCAACCTCTCTGGCATTAATACAGAGAATGTCCAAATGCTGTCCTCCACAGTGAGGACAGGGGCGAGAATTTGGGCAGTCTCGCTGGTAGTGGGACCCCAAACAAGAGAAGCAAAGGCGGCGGGCATTCGCGATGCGCCTACGAGAGGCGACATGTAGGTCCAAGAATGCCCTACAACTGGCCGTTCTGTGCCCCGTGACCTTGCAGTAAGAGCACTCCACTGGGCTCTGCGTGACTGCAAAGCGAGGAGGGCGCCGGTCAACATTGGCTCGGGTGTGAACGCGAGCCTGCTCCTTGACCTTGGGCGGCTGCGTCTTAGCCGGCGTGTCACCACCGGAGTTGTCCAAGTCCCGGCACTCATCCTCCAGGAACCTCTCCAGGTCAGCAAAGGGGGCAGATGGGTCGCGCTATCCCCACCAAAGCGCTGCTCAAAACGCGACCTCAGGTCGGCAGGCAGCTTCTTTAACACAATGTGCACCAATAGATAGGACCATTGGTCCACGGGCAGGTCAAGGCACTTAAGTGCGTTGATGGCCACCAAAAGCGGGTTCAAAAGTTGGGTGCGCAACCCAGAGACCCGGGTGAGCGTCGGCAAACCCAAAATCTGCTCGATGTGCGTGTCGGCGAGGCCACGCTTATTATGGCACCTACGGGTAATTAGGTCCCGAGCCGTCTGGTACGCCTCATCAGACACGGGCAGATGCTGGATGAGGTCCTTGGCCTCCCCATCCAGAACCGACATTAAATATGCCAATTTTTGTGCTGGCCGAAGGTCAGCCCTGTAATTGACCAGACTGTCGAACAAATTAACGAAGCCCAGGTAGCTTCCTAGGCAGCCATCAAAATGGGGGAGGTCCAAAGTAGGGAGCCTACTCACCAGCCCCGGTGCTGACCTAGGAAGCTCCTGCTTCAGGCCGGGTTGCCCTTCCCTATCGGCAACTAGTTGTCTCGCACTATTGGAGACAGCATCATACAGGTCTAAGACCTGGGCATAGTCTTCGCTGACCTTATTTCGCTGGTCAGCGGTGAAATCGTTGACTGACACTTCGAGACAGCAAGCGCTGAAAGTGCGGAATTGCTGTTCCACACTTGCCAGGCGATCGTCAATCCGCTCGTACCTTTGTAGTAAGGCCTGCTGGCGATCAGGCCGGTTCACTAAGGCACTGGCCGAGGCAAACCAGCGCAAATCTGATGCAATAGCACCAGCAGCCGCACGCAAGTCCTTGATAGCTGACATAATCAAAATTCAAAAGAGCCCGGACAAGCGTTAAATAATATTAACAATCAAAACTTAATTTTTCTTAATTCTTTGAAACCAACAAAGTATTAGTCTGTTTACTGTTGATACAAGCAAGTGACAGGTATCTACTGTCCAACAAAATTAATAGTTTCAATATATTGAAACAAACACAAAAGTTATCAAAGTTGTAACTTATACCAAATTAAAAGTTGAAACTTCAAATTAATTAATGAATTATTTGCAACAGACAGACTGGCTGTGTTATTTGAGATATACAATAGTAAGTAAGCACAGAATATGTGTTACCTAGCAATATTATCTATATATTATAACAAACAAAGGTTTATCAAAAGTTTGGTTGTTATAAGTAATGATTCAAACTTAATATAATTATGAGATAAACTAAATTTACTAAATTTATTGATACATACAGCTGTTATGTATCCAAACAAACTGACTTATTAATAGTAACAGCAACAAATCTATGCTAGATTTCAACAATTTAAATCAAACAATTACTGATTGAGGTTTTGTATGACAATGTGTTTCAAGTTATGTAGGTCAACTTATACAATTAAATATTATGTATTTTAGACAATAACTGACCTGACAAACACTACAATACTGTCTACAAGGTGATAAGATACAAGCTTATACCAATCTGAGGTTTGTACTCAGTAATGCAACAGCGGCTAAATACAACAGCGCTGTGCACCAAAAATTATGTTTAGAATTACCTCAGCCAGGTAGGGATTTTTAGAACAGAGTTGCAGTGGAAGGTGTAATACATCTACCTGACCACGATAGACAATATATCTAAACACTTTCACTGCGTTGCACAGCGAGTCACAACCAATACTAATAAAATGTTTCAACTCACGCGATATCTTCACTGGTGATATTCTTGAAGTGGACCTATAGGACCTATAGGACTATAGGATTAACTCACAATTTTGGCCAAAATAACAAGAGAATCGAATAGATACCAGTCTCCAGTTCAGCGTAGTCCTCCTCGGGCACCAATCAGGAATTCACACACGTGTTTTACAAAGTTCCATGTTCAATTCAACTTTTGCCGGGCAAACCAAAGGCGGCAGGGTAAGAATTCACAATACAAATTCGCGAAGCTGGTTTGCTGTGCTTTCAAAAGGGTGATCAATTTATATCAATTACAATCGATCAATTAATTCTCGCGAGACGACCAAGACGGCGTGTTAATTTTTCAAGGCGGCAACGGAAGTGACAGTTCAGTGTGACCATTGTCAGAAATTTTCAATAGACTAAACAAAATGTTACTTAATCGATATAATCGATTTGACTTATAATAAAAACTAATTCTATTTCAAACATAGTCTTTTGAGACACAGATTTACAATTACAGAGGTTGACAGCAGACGGATGAATGGGTGCTCAAGTGGCGGCGCACATGCGCACAGACGCATAGACACATAAGCAGAGGCGCACAAGCGCACAAGGGCCCACTGGCGAGCCGCGCTCAACATAGTAATTGCAAACGTGACAAGTACACAACAATTGATTCCGAGACAGCGCTGCCTGAAATATTACATTACACATCAAAGCTTTAGTAACAGCCGCGCCGTAGATAGTTTTCAGGTCTCATTTTATATGAAAAAAATAAATATTTTTATTTGTTTGTTTGTCCGGTTTTATTTGTACTAATGTTACTTAAACATTATTTTGTCTCGGTCATTCTCTAAACTAATGTTGAAGTATAGTATCAGTGAATGAAGTCTTTAGATCGCTAGGCTCCGAAGCGACGCGATGCATGATTGTGATTGATATCAAAGCATAGGGAAATAGTTATTTGTGCAACAAGAGAGCAAAGTTGTTTTTTGTTTCGAGTGCTGATTTTGAGTCCCGAGCAAGCAATGATTGATTCACGAGCGTAGCGAGTGAATTAAAGTTAGAATCCTGAGCGTGGTGAGGGACTCAACAGCACGAGATACAAAAAATTTTGCTCTCGTGTAGCACACATAACTTTTCACCACAGCAGTGAGAACACATATTACTTAGGAGACATAGAAATTAACAGGAATAGATTGAATTCTGCATAATCACTTGTTGATTTAACTTTTCTGGTGTTAAAGTACAGTCATCATCGCTAGTTTCACTCATCTTTTTAGATTATTTTATGTATTAATATAAATTTAACACGTTACGCTATACCTACTGTATCAGCATCAGCGAAATTTTTATTCCCGCTACTTTTTTAAATCGCGTTTTAATACCGCGTCCCTGACGTTTATTTTTCAAATGTATCATTGTTGTAATTCTAAATAAAAATGTATTGGTTAAATACTAATTTTATACTATTAATTAGACTTATTTTTATTAAAATCCAATAATAAATTAAACATGTAAACAATAACATATAAAAAAAGTAATTTCTTTATTCTTTTTTTTTGCGTTGCCGTAGGTGTTTTCTTTGAGGTCGAATTCCAAAATCGAATTTCGAATTCGAAGGGGTTTGTTTTTTCACTCACTTTTTATATGCATGTGAAAGAGACAGAGCACAGTAAAATTCGAATGTTTCAAATTTGTGGCTGAACAATGTCAATTCGTGACACTGAAGATTGAAAAATTAAAAAGCTACTTTGCCTCACGCTCGAATCAAAATCGCGTTTTGTTCACTGTTGTCACGCAGCAAAAGCGGCATGTTTGAGCTGCTGTGGTGAAAATACATATTATGTAGATTACAAGATACCACGTCGGTACACTTCAGAGTCGTGGTGTAGGTCTGAATGTCTCATGTAGATGGACAGAATTATTTACTGTAATTGAACGTCGCTGAGTAGGTAACGCGTACAGTTAGAGCTGAGCACAGCACCAGACATCGTCGCCGGTGAGCCCGGCGCCATCTTGCATACAAACTTACAGCCTACAAGTGCATTTGAATTTCAAAATCTCCAACTTTAAGCTCTACATATGCTTGGCAAAAATGTAAAAGTCCGTCGACAAACAGCCATTTCTCCGCAACAGTTATAAATGTGGACCATCACATTATACGTATGTACTACTATAATTAGATAGCGTTTAGCTTATACAATATATTTTGTCTTATACGAGTCGTGATGTAAATGTGAGCGCACGCGCAACTGCTAAGCGTGAGATCCTGGTTAGTGCGAGAGAGGAGTGGAATGGAATTTTAAAATCTCTTCTATGTGGGGAAACATTATGTAGTAATTCTGATATACAAGGATGTGGGCTATCAATTATAAGGGTTTCTAAAGCCTAACAATAAACTAGATTTAAAATAGTAACAGTTGATAGAAATGATGTACTCTTTTGTAGGAACACATGGCTCAATACTTTTATTCCTCTTTCGTAAATAAAGAGCAGAGAGAAATTAAATAATATTACAATAAAACATAGCGAACTCTCCAGTACTGTACGTCGGTACAACCGTGTGAAACAGGCCATATTATTGACGTCACCCTACTATAACTTATCAAAGTTCTTGCTCATAATGAAAATGTTAGCTTACATTTCCTTTTCCGTGACAAACTGTTATTAATTTGAACGTAACAAAAGCATTAAGATTACTAATTCAGTGAGAGCCTGATTCCGACGAATACGTTCGGTAATACGGTGATCCATTTTGGGGAATATTGATTAAAAATGAAGTGAGTATAGAATAACGAGCGCCCACCCCGGGGCGGCGGGGCGAAAACACACCAGTGCTCGCGCCACGATCGCGACACTAAGTTGAAAACCATTGTGTCGGTCGCTGTACACGTTGTTAATAAGTATTAGGTCACGGATGAGCAAGCACCTATCTTCGGGAGCATTACTCACGCGTGTTGATTTCATAACTAACATTATCAGACGTGGAATAAAAGGTACACGTAATTCCCCAACTGGAGCGACGGCATCGCGACCTGCGCCACTATTAACGTGGGTTATTCGAAATCTACTTATTTAACACCTGACCTCGATGATAGTCGCTCCACATTCAAGTCTAAATGTATTAACATTAAGGTCGTAACTATGAAAGCTCGTAACGACAGAACATATTATAACTTGTCTGAATTAAGTAGAACGTGTCTCCAAATGTTTGAGGTGATTACTTTAAAGACCGCCGTTAGCTGGCGGGAGCACGGAATCCGTACACATTAGGAGCAAACTGACATGATCCGGCTTCCTTATTTGATATAAGCAATGACCGTTTCGTGTCTCATTGCGACCGAGCGCATTAACAGACATTAAGGAGTACTCCAACAATGTTTGCATGGACAATATCTAACAAGGGTTTACGATAAATTAATAATACGTTTCGTTTATTGTATTCACCTAAATAGTAAATATATCTCGTTGTTATAGTTGTGCAGTCCTTACATTCAGTCGGAGCTTCACAATCGCAAGAAATGTTAGTATAAGATGATCTTAGTCATGGACACTCGAGAGACAATACCTAGTTTAGCCAAGCTATATAAGGACTGTCCCCACTTGCCAATTGATTGAAATGAGACAACAGATTCACTTGCTAAGCAACCCTATGATGCACTAGGCAGTGGCGCAGAGGAGCAAGCTTTTTCTTATGTAAAGTGATCGCAGTTGCCTCTTGCTCCAATACGTAGAAGTGCTGAAGAGCAAAGTACAAAGTTGAGATTTCTACTGTACGATTCTCGGTAGTGGGTTTGTATCCGGAACTGAGCTAAGACACTGGTGGTATAAGGTTACTCGCCAGATCAGTACTACACCAGATCGGGAGTAAGCCAAGGTAGTACATTAGGACCTCCTCAATTTCTCTTAATGATAAATGACCTCTCAAAGGTGCTGAAAAAAGCTAACTGTCTTACTAATAAACATTTACACACTGCTTATAACAAGTTTATAACAAAAACATTACTAATAAACGCGCTCGAGCTATACAAATGTTATAACGGCTGTGTAAGTTGTACGCAATTTTGTACAGCCCTTATACAGTCGGCAGACCTCGTATAACCCGTACATAACCTACAAACTTGTATTGATTTTCTATAGATATGGATTATTTTCATTATTTTGATAGTTTTGACGAGATGGATAGTGAAGAACCACCAAGAAAGAAAAAGACTTACAAATCTCGGTATAATCCCTTTATTTTAGAAGACGATGAGTTTAAAAGTTAATATCGATTTACGAAGGTGTATGCAAAGGAAGTGGTAAATTAAATCCGGGGCGAAATTGAACAGAGTGCTAGAGGTGGTGGCTTTTCTGTAGAACTTCAAGTTTGTACAGTATTAAGGACATGGGCGCGACAGGAAGTGCAAGACTATGCCGCAGACATTCACGGCATGAGTCAACAATCAGTAACAAATATATGCCGTCGAGTTGCTACTACTCTAGCAAGGAGAGCTGACCAATTTATACATATGCCACGAACTCTTGAAGAAGAGGAAGTCATAGCAGGATTTCGTAATATATGTGGCTTCAGAAATGTAACAGGTGCTATTGATTGCACACATATCAAAATTATAAAGGTCGGTCAGTGGTGACAATGCACAATACTATATACTTAAATAGGAAAGGAGTAGGTATATTCAATAAACGTGCAAGTGGTATGCGATTCCAAACTATTAATAAGGGACAGTGTAGCACAGTGGATGAGAAGTACTCAGGATTTCCGAATTTTTAGAGAAAGTCGAATACGGCAAAGATTTGTAAATGGAGAATTTCATGGCCGTTTATTGGGTGATGCAGGTTATGGACTAACAGGCTATTTGTTTACACCTGTACAAAATCCTGCTAATATAAAGGAGGAGGCCTACAACAAGGCTCATATACTTACTAGACACCCAGTGGAAAGATGCTTTGGTGTGTGGAAACAGAGGTTTCGATGTCTTTTACATGGATTTAGTGTGCCATTGGAAAACGTTAAACTGTATATAGTTGCACTTGCAGTTCTGCACAATGTTGCAATTAAAATGGGGGAAAATGCAGAAATAACGGACATAACGCCAGAAGAAAACAGTATCAGTCAAAGGTCACAATATGTTCAAGATAATGCAAGTGGACAAGTTGCAAGACCATTATTCATTGAAACATTTTTTTCATATAATTGATTATTTGAAATAAAATACATTTTAGATATCACCTCTTTTATTAAATTTTTCTATAAGTTGTTGGTCTTGTTGCTATTTGTATCTGTGTTTTTATTTTCTTTAATAGGCAAAAACTCCTTTATGCAACTCCTCAACAAGTTCTGTAAGAAAAACATAAAATTTTAGTTACTTACCATACCAGTTATGTATCACTCTTGTATATTTTACAAAATCACAACAGACATATATATAAATACCTTTTCTAATAAATCACAATTTGCAAAACGCTTCCTCTTTTTGCTGCATCACTGTGATTTCCTGTTTCCTTTTTATTTCCGTTTTTTAACAAATCGAAAAGCAAAATAAATCACACAAACAAACTTAGGTACGGGAAGAAAACCACACGTTTTGACATTTTAAGAGGCGTTCAAAAGTACAGTCAAAAAGGTTTATTAAAGTGTGTATCAAATTATGCATTATTTACGATTTTCCAGTTGAAATTCAACATTCGAACACTATTGATGTTGTTTTTGTCACAATTATTTATTAAACATTTTAAATCAGTATTAAATAAGTAAAAACATAAAAATAATTTAGTGGTAATTTGATAATATTAGGTTTCAGAGTGTTTCTGACAATATTGCCAGTGGTCAGTGAAGTAACCAAAGAAATATAACCTAAGGCATAGAAGTAACACTAAATAACAACAGCGGTTGCTATGATTGATATCTTCTTTCTAATGGCACATGCAGTATGATAGAAAGAGCTGTCCATAGGTTTAGCAGCACGCTAATATAGCAGCCGCGTGGTAGGCAAACAGTAGACAAAACATAGAGTTATGAAACCGAGTGTTGTTTGTAACAGTGATGATTTATCGATAAATATTTTTGGTCAAATGTCTAACTTTAGTATGTGTCGATATATTTAAGCCGTAGAAGTAAACCACTAAAATATTCAAAATTGTTGTTTTTGCTGTCGACGCAGGACAGTGCTTTTTGCAAAGACTTGCCAGACAGACAGTACTAAAAAATTCACGTGTTTAATTGTTCGTTTTAGCCATAAAATCTATTGACAATAAGTATTCATAAACTAATGAGCGATGCGTGGCGATGAGATGCTAAGAAACTGTCACTTAGATTATGTATTGTACGAATTATACCAGATTGGCTAATGCGGCACGGCAGGCTTTGGCAATTTGTTTGCGTCGCATCATATCACGTTGCTTGCTATCGCTAACGTTGGACACTGCTCGATTTTTTAGAGTTATAGGTAATCCGACTGCCACGCCGAAGCTTGCGGGTTTGATTCCCGCTCAAGTCAAACATTTGTGTGCATGAATATGGATGTTTGTCTTGGTCTGGATGGTACTATGTATAATATGTAATATATTTACAGAAAAGTATATATGCATGTTTATCGATTGTCTAGTACTCGCAGTACAAGATATGCTTAGTTTGGGACCAGATAATGTTGTGTGAATGTGAAAGAATATTATATTTTATGGTAGAATATTATGTAGCGGACTACAAGGCAAGACGTCTTTGATCAGTCAGGATAGCACTAATATGATAAATAATATAGAAGTAGGTAGATTAATTAAAATCGTTGTAATTATTATATTTTATTAATATGTTCAAACTAAAATTACACACTTTTTGTTAAGCTTTGGATAAATAATTCTACCGGGTGTGCAATGTCCGGGCATAAATGTAATGTAGGCACAGCTTTCGGTTTTAAACGACGGCAGGTGCTTTCTGTCTTTAAAAACAGTCTTTTTCAAAATGACGTGAACAAATACGGTGGTACTTCTGCTAAATCAAACTAGGCCGTCCAACGGCATTTATGCAAAGTTTTCTTGTGACGTCATTAATAGGCAACCTGTAATAAAAAACACCTTCGTAATAATAAAAAATTTTACTCACATCCCTAATCCATCTACTATTTTATAGATGCAAAAATGTAAGCCTACACACACGCGCGTACACTGGAACACTTGGCTTTAGGTTAATAGACGCTACTTTTGAGGTAGGTATCTAAGTAAATTATGTACATTAAACTGCGCTTACTATCAAACGCGCGATAGAAAATTAGACCGCTGGACGTCTTTGTTTATTGCCAACTTAGCAACCGCGGCTACCCGCTGTCGCTTCCAGCGACACTTTTACATTCATGTCCGATAGTTAGTTTCCGTATTTATCCCTCATTGATAAAACATCGATATCTCCTTTCACTGTCAAATCCCATCACTAAGGCTATTAAATCAATAAATGTACAAAATAACAATTTGTGAGTTAAATTCATAACACATACGTATGCAAGCTGTTCCTTTGATTTGCAATACAATGGTATTGTGTAAACTTAACACTCATTATAGCATTAATACGAGAAAAGTAAATAAATTTGTTGAAAAATTCCGACTCACTGCTAGAAGATAAAGTTTCTCCTGTTATTTCCGTTCCGAGAATAGCGGCATCCACATCCCGATATCACATACTCGATGTGTATTAATTAATGAGTACACTATTTAATTATTATAAGCTTACTTACTATTTAAATGCAAAAAAGTTATTAAAAATGTAAACACAAACGTCCAATAAATTTTACACTGATGACAGATCACAGCACGGCTATTTAGAGAATGTAGTCAAAAATATGAGTATGTAAAGAGTCTATGCCTCTTTATATGAGACGCGTAATTTGACGTTATGATTAACCAACTAAGACCAACTGACATTACATGTTGCACGTTCGGTATAAGGAAATTTATAGGGCATGTTCTCTCTAGTCTAAACGTCCAACCTCTCTGGAAGTAACTATTAAATAGTTATCCAACGCTTATTCATGGTTTATTGGTCAAGTAGTGTGTAAATAGCTATATAACGCTTAATCAATGAATAACTATTACGATGATAAACAACGGTGTAAGGAAATTTTATTAGTAAGACAGGTGTATTATGTTTGCGGATGACCTAAAGATATATCTTCCCATAAATAGCGCGGCTGATTGTGAAATTTTACAACGCGACATAAACGCAGTCAATCTCTGCAGTAAAAAAAATAGATTAGATCTTAATGTGGACAAGTGTAAGGTCATATCATTCACTAGGTCTCGAAATCCCATCTTAGAACCGTACTGTTTAGGAAATTCTCAACTAGAGCGAGTAAATACCATCCGAGACCTGGGATTGATTTTCGACTCCAAACTTGATTTTCGTGAACACATTTCAACATGTAAAAAATGTTTTACATGTAAAAGTGCATGTAGAGCTCTAGGGTTTATACTTAGGACATCGTCACAATTTCACAGTACAAATGTAGTAGTCTTATTATATAACGCTTATGTACGTAGCAAACTAGAATATAATGCTATAATATGGGATCCACATGATAAAAAGCATGCACTTATGATAGAAAAAATCCAAAAGAAGTGTGCGCGGTACCTCTACAAAAGAAAGTTTGGGTACTATCCATACATGTACCCATCCCTGTTTGTGTCTGGAATGGTGGGATTTGACACGCTGCTGTTGAGACGCAGGGTAATGCTTATACTACATTACTATCTGTTATTGCGCGGTAAGGTAGATATTCCTTCAGTGCTAGAATGCATGCAACTATATGTTCCTCAAAATTACACACGTGGCGTAGGAAGGCGAAGACATCACTGGAGCTGCAGCTATATAAGCAGTACCCCAACTGTTAGAGCCATAAAGTTATATAATGACTTCATGTGCCAAGTTCACGATGCTGATGTATTTTTTGATAATTTGAGTAAGTACATTTGTGAAGAAGGCCAGAATTTTTTTTTTGTTCTTAGATCCTCTGTCTTATTATTATTCTGTTTAGTCATAAATATTGTTTACCGTGTTACGAGTGCAGAAAGCCTCGTAAGCTAAATAGCTTTCCCACGAGAACCGTGGGACTGACGGAGACGTGACACCTCGTTTACGTCATATTAGCATTAAGTTATGATAGTCTTAAGCCTAACTTCGGCCGGACCACTCTAGTATTAAAACTAAGTTTTATATCAGTTTAACGTTTCGTGTACATTTCTATGTGAACTTTATTTTATCGAACCTTTGTGGTACTTTCAATATAAACTTTATTTTACGAAAAATACTGGTTTGATTTGCTTCCCGATAGCGCCCCACGTAATTGGCGCAGTCGTGGTTAGCTCGGGACTTACAAGTGTATTCGTGAGTGACCTTGCATCGGACACTACCGAATTTTACCCTGAGCTAAGAACCTACCGGAGGCGTGTCGAGGAGCAGCCGCTGACCTACTATCGGTTAGAGCAGAGTTCGAGGCATCCAAAAATTGATGAGTCGTAATTCTCCGGCAATGATATTCAAGTAAGTGCATGAATCCTTTTTATTAGTTGCTATAACTATTTTTAGTAATCAGTGATACTATAATTTTCACCATTTTCCACCCAAAGGGGTCTAGAGATTCGTCCCCTTCAAGGGATTCAAGGCGAACGCAATTACGAGCAGCGTTAAACGACGCTCGTCGTAGCTTAAATTTAAGCTCGTCTGCCTCCACTATAGGCGTAAGCCAAATAAACAAGATCGACCAGATTTGTAGATCATTAACATTGGTTCCTCAATTCGATGGCAACCCACATGTCCTTACAAGATTCCTAAAATTATGTGATGAACTAGTTGTAACATACGTTAGCCCAACAGAAGGCAACGAACTTATTAACCTTTCTCTGATTAATGGAATTTTAAACAAAATCACTGGTAGCGCGGCACGCACATTGGCCACTAACGGCATACCGAGTGATTGGAAAGGCATAAGATCCACTTTAGTGAACAGCTTTTCGGATCACAGAGACGAGACTTCGTTATATACTGATTTATCGTTGTTAAGTCAGGGGAGTGACACATTACAGATATTCTACGAAAAAGTTCAGAACTTACTGTGTACGATAATGACATATGTCGAATTGCACGAAACTATAAACACCATAACACTACTATAGAGGCCAAAAGAACTTTATATAAAAAACTGGCCCTACAGACTTATTTAAAAGGTTTATCAGAACCACTAGGTTCTAGGATAAGGTGTATGAGACCTGAAACCCTTGAAAAAGCCCTTGAGTACGCTCAAGAAGAAGCGAATGCAATATATCTTCAGAATAAAAATCGCTATTTACCTATTAAAAAGAATGTTCAAAACTTTAATCTACCTGATCATACACCTCATTCTTCTCGTTCATACCATAATCCTAATATATACATACCACCGAACACTGTACAAACCTTACAAACATATTCGAAACCGCAGATTCAACCACCTCACCATACACCGCAATACAGACCACCCCACATAAAGCATTCAAGGACACAACAAATGTTTAAAGATCCCCCCACTAACGTGTCAGTCGGGTTCAAAATTCCACCCCAGCAAAGATCCCAGAATAATTACCCGAGACCTATGAGCGGTATTAGCCACCCGGTCGCTCGTACCTTACCGCCTACTCATTCTAACGGCAGACGCGAAAATTATGTACCGCACAAAAACGCACCGATAGTGAAAGAACTGAATATTAATGAATCTTATAATGATAATTACTACAATGATGATGGCCAAATGCCTATAACAATTTCAGATATAACGTATTGTGACAATCCAGATAATAATAACATGGAACATAACGTTGACCTTGAAAATTTAGACGTTTCGGATGACCCAAATTATTGTCCACTTTCGAACAATACTGCCCCCGAATAGAATTACATGTGCAGAGTAAACGTCATTTACCTTATATTCAAATTAATAATCCACCCTTAAAACTTCTAATTGACACGGGTGCAAATGAGTCCTTTCTTAGCCCTGAAGCGTATGAAAAATTTTACGGACACACTTCACTTCAGTATGATCCATTTTTAGTTACAGATACGCATGTTACAACGCAAAATTACTATTCCATTACCATACCTTGTTTTACGGCATTTAAAGACAACACACCAATAAAATTATACATATATAAATTCCATAATTTTTTCGACGGTCTTATAGGTTGTAATCAATTAAAAAAGTGGAATGCTAAAATTGACCTTGCTGCCCACATCTTAGAGACAAAATTGGCTATAGTACCTATTATGTTATATTAATCCGAAAGTTCTAAATGTGACGGAATTACTATTTCTGCCCATACGGCCCAATTTATTACTGTTCCAACTAATATAAGCTATGGTGATATTTATGTAGAAGAACAATCGATCCTTGATTGTTCCATTAGCGAATGTCTGTCCACAGCCGAAAATTATCATGCTATAGTCCAAATTTCAAACCCTACGGATAATGATATTATTATTCCCATGTGCAGTCCGATACGAGCACAGGTTTACAAGGAACAAACGATTCCAATGAAACATAATACCACTACTACTGACGATAACAGGCTTCATAAGGTCTTATCTAATTTGCGCACAGATCATTTAAACGCAGAGGAGTCACTCAATTTATATACTCTTTGTAAAGAATATCACGACGTATTTTACCTTGACAATGAACCTTTAACTTTCACAAATGACGTTAAGCACTTTATTAACACAAGTGATGATATACCTATATATAGTAGAAGTTATCGATATCCTTATATACATAGATCTGAGGTACAAAATCAAATTAAATCTATGCTCGATCAGGGAATTATTCGCCCTTCATCGTCTCCATGGAACGCTCCAGTATGGATCGTACCTAAAAAGTGTGACGCATCTGGCAAGACGAAATGGCGCTTAGTCATTGACTTCCGTTAAATGCGAAAACAATTGACGACAAGTACCCTATCCCGAACATTAGCGACATTTTAGATAAACTGGGTAGATGCTTATATTTTACTACCCTTGATTTAAAATCAGGTTTTTATCAAGTAGAATTAAATCCGGACGATATTTCCAAAACAGCCTTTAGTGTAGAGAAAGGGCATTATGAATTTCTCAGAATGCCCATGGGTTTAAAGAATGCTCCATCTACCTTTCAGCGTGTGATGGACAACGTCCTTCGGGGATTACCTAACTGTATTACATATTTAGATGATATTTTGTGTTTTTCGACCAGCTTACAGGAGCATATAGTTAATTTGCGCGCCATTTTTGAGCGACTCAGAAATTCCAACCTAAAAATTCAAATGGACAAGTCGGAATTTTTCAAACAAGAGACACCATACTTGGGTTATATAATCACTCCGCAAGGTATTAAACCCAACCCGGATAGAATTTCAGCCATTTTAAATTACCCTCTCCCAAAAACCCCTAAACAGATTAAATCATTTTTAGGTCTTTTAGGATATTACCGCCGTTTTATACCAGATTTTGCACATATCACAAAACCCTTCACTTCTTGCTTAAAAAAGGTGCTAAAATTTGTTTAACTTCCGAGTACGTTAACTGTTTTAACCATTGCAAAACTCTATTAACAAACGACCCCATTTTAATATACCCAGATTTCAGTAAAGAGTTTATCATAACCACGGATGCATCTAATGTTGCAATAGGTGCTATACTGTCTCAAGGCCCTATTGGTGCTGATAAGCCCATTGCTTACGCATCGAGGACTCTAAATGATAGTGAGGTTAATTATAGTACCCATGAAAAAGAGCTTCTCGCTATAGTGTGGGCTACCAAATATTTCAGGCCATATATATTCGGTAGAAAAATCAAAATTGTTACTGACCATAGACCTTTAATGTGGCTTATGAATCTCAAAGAGCCCGGCTCTCGCCTTACAAGATGGAAACTCAAATTAGCGGAATACGATTACACTATTATTCATAAAAAAGGCAAGGCCAATACTAATGCTCACGCGATTTGTTTATGGTCTAACATAAACGTTGTTAATGCTTTACTTATGAAGCTTTTATGAACCAAACTGCTTATGCCACGCCAGTCTCATACATATTTAAACAAATAAAGAAAGATCATTATTGCCGCTTTTTTCTTGTCACCAAATTGCCTGATTTAGTTAGCTGTTTTAATGGTAGATAGACTGACAAAGAAGATATATAAGGCAAGTGTGAATGGGACAGGACAAAGGGGAAGACCTAGGTGGACGTTCTCTGACCAGATTGGAGACATCCTCAAAAAGGGACAAGTCAGAAGTACCCTTAACAGAAGAGCATGCATGAGAAACTTGATGGCAGTGAGTGAAGCAAGAGAGGTATGTCAGGATCGTTGCAAATGGCGTTCCGTAGTCTCTGCCTACCCCTCCGGGAAATAGGCGTGAGTCTATGTATGTATGTATGTATGTTTTAATGGTATAATATCCGTCTCACCGGCTTTCGTTAAAAATGACTGAATACTTTTTCATTGTACTAACAAAATTATATTGTTGCGTTTATGCTGCGTAGTCTTTCTTATCAGCACATTAAAATACTGGGTGGTGCTACATTTTCAACAGTGATGTACTGGATCTGAACCTATTATGGTGGGTGGGTACCTTTTTTACGTAGGCAAACAGGCATTCCGCCCTGTGGGACCTCCACCTTGTCGTGGTGGGGGGGCTCAGTAACCGTGGTTAGGGCACCCACGGTGAAGCTAAGCGAGATCCCGGGAGTGGACGCTCCGCGTGGGCTTGATGGAAGCCTGCGCAGGATGCGTCCAAAGGTGCGGGTGCGGGGGACAGTTCTTTCTGTCGGGCGGGTCCGCAGTCGGGCGCGATCGTGGGCGGAGAGATGTGAGGTATCTCCCGCGACCAAATGGGGGCGCACCATTTGTTGCGTCGCGGTGGGGTCGCAGAGGAAGAGAAGATGCGGTTTTGTCAGGTTGCCATCCTCCCTATCCTCTGCGGCCGTTTTAGTGCCTGCAGACGGCAAGCGCTGGGGCTGCTCCCCGTCCGCCAAAAGGCAAGGAGACGGCGTAGTGTCCGCTCCACCTCCCAAGTCATAACAAGATGGGGCCCGCCAACACCAACGGCGGGCCAATCCCGGGCGGGGTCACGCAAAAGTATGCTATCCTCGAATTGCGTGACCCCGCCACTACACGGGACCCGTAGGGACACCGCGATGGTTTTAGTGGGTATGCCTTTAGGGGAGAGCCTCCTTCCAGCCTCTGGCCGGGTTGGCGTCGAGTTGAGATAGCTCATAAAGAGAGTTTCCACTGCAGTCAATAGAAATAAAAGGTTCTGTTTTTTGCCTATATAATGACTTTTAATGTAAGTAACTACTCAACAGTAACTTTTCCTAGTCTCCATCAGTATACTTCAAAGAAGATCTCTCAAGAAAAAGAGGTTTTTAGCTTGAATTGTTTCAATGTTGTTGAACTAAATGTTGCTGAATACCTAGCCAACATTTGTAGCTTCTTAAGTCCGCAATATTCTACTAAATTCCCAGTTAAATAAGCTAAATGAACAACTTAATAATAATATATTAATTAAATACATTAAAGTCATTTCAGATGTGCCCCATATTGTTTATTATGCTGCATTCAATATTTTATGCTACACTGTGGCTTTACTGGATTTTGTTATGTGTGTAGATGTAATTAACATAGAAATGTTTGTTATTTTAGCTGGCAAGTTGAGATAACTGCTAAACAGTGCTAACTCCATTGTTACTCAGCATACGACCGTACTAACTGCAAAGCACTTGCGCAAACTATCTGTATTCAAACTAACTCTACGCAATGGTAGTTAGGTAGGTACATATAGTATTTCGCCTTTTTATAGATAACATCGTCGTCAGCTCTGCCGATAACTATGGTTTGATTAACCCTTAATTTGGCAGGATATTTTATCTTTATCTCAAATATTTTTCTTAAATTATATTATTATAATACTTGTAAAAGGACTGTAAAAAATATTTAAAAAAATATTCACCCCCCTTTTACTTAGAAACCCTTAGTATAATATACTATACATAACTTGATGTTCAGAATTGTACTCACCTGTTTGTTTGTATAATATACTATACATAAGCGACAGGGGATGATTTGTGGGAAAATTAAACAGACAATTAAAGCTCAAAATTTAATGAAAATCAATCATTGTGCTAACTGTAAAAGCAATTTCTCGTATTTGGTATAAATCACAATCGTAATAATTGTCATTTTGTACAAAAAACGCTTGTCTGTCCCTTCTTACAGTAGAGTCAACCACCGTATGTTGTGCCAGCTTGTTCATGGCCAATTTTATCACGTCGGATGTTAACAGAAGAACGGCTTCTTTTTGGCGCGGAAATCTTTTGATTTTCTTTCAGTGGGACATCTTTGATTCACTGTGTTGATCAGTAGGTTAGTGTAGGAAACGGTTCAGAGAAAAGAGAAGATATTTGATGGTACAGATGGTAAATCTCCATCCCAGGTTGAACACGACGGCATTACTGCAATAATTGGTGAATAAGTTGGGTCTCTTGTAGGTGTTTCAGTAGGTACTATCTAGAATAATCAATGGAGAATTCCTCAAGTCATCATCACTGTCAGGTATAGTACATTCCTGGCGAATGTTAGGTGACAAATATTCTTGTTTTGTATTTGACGCTGGTACGAGGTAATTATCATCCGATAGCAAATTCATTCTTTCGAGTGACGAGTCAATAGAGGGAGTGTCAGTCTCCGAAGACGAGTCACACAGCATGTCTTTACGAAAAAGCATTTTCATCGCCTGACGATGTACCACTATCATCAGACCTACCATCTTCTGGAGGAATAAGAGCCAGAATGCGATGAGACCTGGTTGTTAGTCTGCGCTGTTAAATAAAAAAAGAAATACATGCAAAAACCGCAAACCAAGATAATAGAAAAATGCCCAAACATAAAAACAGCCCAGGTATTACATGCACATTAGCAGGATTCGAATCAGAAATGTATAGCCCATTATACTAAAGTTAATAAGCCCACTTTGTTGAAAATAGCGAAATGTATAACCAGTTATACACAAGAGTTTGGTGTCATTTTTCACACAAATTATTGAATACAAATTAGTAGTTTGATAGTTATCTCAATCATCAATCATTTTGTAATAGAACTGGAAGCGAAATAAACATATTTTTGAATAAAAAATAGGAATGTATAATAACTTACAGAGAGTGGTCGTTGACGGTCCATTTTCGAAAACTTTTTCGTACTATATGTCACTGTCATTTCTAAATACAGACGTCCAAAATATTTTATTTGACAGGTAAAATGTTGCCTTAGTGAACAATGTAAATCAAGAAATATTTGAAATCAAGTGCAGCAGATTTTTTTTAAGTATACGTATAGTGGGTTATACTTTGTCGAATTAAGGGTTAAGGTATATCCAATGGCACGCTGCTGAGTGATATTCGACTCTTCGTGTCCAACCGTTGCTAGCTTTGCGTATTTCGTCACCCCAGCTATGTAGAGTGACGGCGTCCTACACTACGTTTGCCAAGGCGTGGTCTCCACTCTAGAACAAGACTACGTGACGGCATCAAGTGTTCTATGGCTAACATACAGAAAGAAATAACAATATTGTTATCCGAGCAGCAGCTTCTAAAACAGAACATAACTGATATACGTGCTGATATTGTTAGCCTTCAGGCAACTTCCCTGGAAAATTCTGAGCAGCAAGTCGACCTTAAAAAGCGCATCGATGAGCTAAGCCTTACTAGACTTGATGACTCGAAGTTAGCAATTGATGCCCTTGAACTGAAAATTGATATGCTTGAATAGCAGGCGCGTCAATGCAATGTTGAAATAGGGAATCTACCTGAAAGATGCAATGAAAATCTGCCAGCACTGCTTGAAACCATTGGCACTGCCCTTAAGTGCCCGATTTCATCACAAAACATCGTTACAGTCCATAGAGTACCACATGCACATCAACAAAATACAAGACCTAGAAATATTATTGTCAAATTCAGTTCATGTCTATACCGAGATAACTTGCTCAGTGCCTTCCGGAAAGCTTCACCCCTTAGGACCGATCAGATTGGTCTTAATGGAACGTCATCATTGGTGTATATCAATGAGCATTTGACTCTGAAGAAAAAGCAGTTATTTCGCAAAGCTAGGGAAACTGCCGGTAAGCATAACTATAAATATACTTGGATCAGAAACGCTACGATTCTCGTTCGAGAGCGCGAGGGTGCTACAGCATTTGCAATACGTGGAGATTCAGACCTTAACAAGATCAAGCCAAATACTAATTATAATTAGCTGTATTAGTTTAATAAACTTTTTTATCGTAAATTTTCTTACATAAATAGACGTCTTTGTGAATATTTGCATGTTGTAGAGATTTCAAATTTATCCCTTAGTATTGAGAGATTTATTTTGATTTTATATTTGACTAGCTTTCACCCGCGGCTTCGCCCGCATGAAATTTTAATAAAAAGTAGCC
Source organism: Euclidia mi (assembly GCA_944739405.2). NCBI lineage: Eukaryota > Metazoa > Arthropoda > Insecta > Lepidoptera > Erebidae > Euclidia > Euclidia mi. The sequence goes on along the minus strand of OX123181.2, from coordinate 5,940,655 downwards.
TTTGTACTTCCCCAGATTTCAAACTATCCATATCAAATTTCATCACAAACTGATCTGCACATTCGCCGTGTAGCATACATATAAACAGATAATACTTAAAATTACTTTTGTTTTCATAGTCGTCAAACTTCAGGTAAAGATTAGTATGTAGGTATATTATTAAAGTTATTGAAGAGCTTATGTATCTACTGAATAGAATAGCAGCAAAATAAAAACTGAAAGCATTACCACAAAGTACATAATCAGACCGCCCCTCCGCCCCGCTGTGCGCGACAACTCATAGTAAGCGCTTTTAATGACGCTGCGCTTAGGTCAATTATATCGTGATAACTTTTAAAAGTATTAGTCCAAACTACTTACTGTAAAGACAAAGTTCATCTGCATTAAATACTGAAGGCAATAAATCTATCAAATTTGAAAACAATTTGATAACTACTCTAGAATGAGCATTGTAAAAAACATATTTTTTATATTTTACTGTTTTATTACAATAAAAATTATGTAGTTAGGTTACGTAACAAAAGCTAAAAAGTAATTCGGTAAGTCTTAGCTGCCCGATCGCACCCAACTTCTCATCAATCTGGGGTATTGATCAGACAAATATAAAATGGTTGGGCAAGTGAAATTTCTATCATAATGTTTATTCTGGATACGATACGCCGAAAAATGTAAAGTTTTTTTTAGTTTATTTTATTTTCAAGTTTTTAGTTTTGTTGTTAGTTGATACTTCTCATTCTATTTTCATAGTGAGGCCTTTTCTACCAATCAAACCCTGTCATTCGATACCCATATTGAGGTATTTCTGAAAAATAAGTAATCCGCCATTTTGTGGCGGTAGCCATCTTGGTTTTTTCATAGTGAGGTCTATTCTAACAATCAAGCACTTTCATTTGATACCCATTTTAAGGTATTTGTGGAAAATAAGTTATCAGCCATTTTGTGGCGGCGGCCATCTTGGATTTTTCATAGTGAGGTCTATTCTACCAATCAAGCCCTTTCATTCGATACCCATATTGAGGTACTTATTTGTGGCAAATATGTAATCAGCCATTTTGCTGTGATGTGACAGCCATCTTTGATTTTTCATAGTGAGCTTTATTCTACGAATCAAGCCCTTTCATTTGATACTCATGTTGAGGTCTTTCTGAAAAATAAGTAATCCGCCATTTTATGGCGGTAGCCATCTTGGTTTTTTCATAGTGAGGTCTATTCTACCAATCAAGCCCATTCATTTGATACCCATATTGAGGTATTTGTGGAAAATATGTAATCAGCCATTTTGTGGCGGCGGCCATCTTGAATTTTTCATAGTGAGGTCTATTCTACCAATCAAGCCCTTTCATTCGATACCCATATTGAGGTACTTATTTGTGGCAAATATGTAATCAGCCATTTTGCTGTGATGTGACAGCCATCTTGGTTTTTTCATAGTGAGCCTATTCTACCGATCAAGCCCTTTTATTCGATACGCATATTGAGGTATTTGTGAAAAATATGTAATCAGCCATTTTGTGGCAGCAGCCATCTTGGATTTTTCATAGTGAGCCTATTCTACCAATCAAGACCTTTCATTCGATACCCATATTGAGGTATTTGTGGCAAATATGTAATCCGTCATTTTGCGGCGACAGCCATCTTGGATTTTTTATAGTGAGCTGTATTCTACGAATCAAGCCCTTTCATTTGATACCCATATTGAGGTATTTGTGGAAAATAAGTAATCCGCCATTTTGTGACGGCCGGCAGCCATCTTGATTTTTTCATGGTGAGCTTTTTCTGATAAACAATTTCACCGTACAGTATCTGAAGTTCAAGTAACTTTAATGGTTTAGGTAACGTACGCGATGACAGCTTTCTGAGCTCAGGATTTTAGCCGACTCAGTTGATACTTTTCCTTATGTTATGGCAACATCTTTATAAATTGTAGCCTATGTGTTATTCTGATGTATAAACTATATTTCTGTAAAGTTTCATCCAAATCCGTTCAGTAGTTTTTGCGTGAAAGGGTAACAAACATCAATCCATACATACATCTTCACAAACTTTCACATTTATAATATTAGTAGGAAGGATTTGTAACGCAGTGAATAAAGCATATTCAAATCGTGATAACATATCTAGTGTACAATCCTACTAATATAATAAATGTGAAAGTTTGTGAAGATGTATGTATGGATGGATGTTTGTTACTCTTTCACGCAAAAACTACTGAACGGATTTGGATGAAACTTTAAAGTAATATAGTTTAAACATCAGAATAACACATAGGCTACAATTTACAAAGATTTTGTATAATTTTGCCATAATATAAGGAAAAGTATTAACTAAGTCGGCAAAAATCCTGAGCTTTGAAAGCTATTAATTCGAATTTTACCCTCTTCCTGATGACAAATTGATCTGATTTTTGGTATACACTCATATTGTCATCAAGATTTAAAAGATGACTTAAATGATTGTAAATTCAAGATGGCCGTCGCCACAAAATGGCGGATTACTTATTTTCCACAAATATTTCAATATGGGTATCAAATGAAAGGACTTGATTCGTAGAATAGAGCTCACTATGAAAAATCCAAGGTGGCCGCCGCGACAAAATGTCGGATTACTTATTTTCCACAAATACTTCAATGTGGGTATCAAATGAAAGGGGTTGATTCGTAAAATAGAGCTCACTATAAAAAGTCCAAGATGGCTGTCGCCGCAAAATGGTGGATCACATATTTTCCACAAATACCTTGATATGGGTATCGAATGAAAGGACTTGATTGGTAGAATAGAGCTCACTATGAAAAATCCAAGATGGCCGCCGCCATAAAATGGCGGATTACCTATTTTCCACAAATACCTCAATATGGGTATCGAACGACAGGGCCTGATTGGTAGAAAAGGGATCACTATAAAAAGAGAATGAGATGTATCAACTAAAAACAAAATTAAAAACTTGAAAATAAAAGTAACACATTAATAAATATTGTTTTGGGCGTAGCGTATCCAGAGTAAACATAATGATAGAAATTTCACTTGCCCAACGATTTTATATTTGTCTGATCAATACCCCAGAATGATGAGAACATTAGTGCGATCTGGTAGCTAGGACTTACCGAATAAATTTTTAGCTTTTAGTACATAACCTAACTACGTAATTTTTTATGTAATAAAACAGTATACCTATACCATAAAAATAAAAGAAAAATGTTTTTACAATGCTCATTCTAGAGTAGTTATCAAATTGTTTTGAAAATTGATAGATTTATTGCCGATTTATCAGTATTTAATGTAGATGAACTTTTTCTTTTACAGTAAGTAGTTTGGACGAACAGTTTAAAAGTTATCACGATTATATTTGACCTAAGCGCAGCGTTATGAAAAGCGCTTAATATTAGTTGACGCGCTTAAGCGCAGCGGGGCGGTGGGGCGGTCTGATTATGTACTTTGTGGTAATGCTTTCAGTTTTTATTTTTTGCTGCTGTTCCATTCAGTAGGTATATAAGCTCTTCATAACTTCAATAATATACCTACACAATGAAAACAAAAATAATTTTAAGTACTATCTGCTTCTATGTATGCTACACGGTTAAATTGCAGATTCGTTTTGATGAAATTTGATATGGATAGTCTGAAACCTAGGGAAGTACAAAGGCTACTCTTTATTTAAATTTCATGCGGGCGAAGCCGCGGGCGAAAGCTAGTTTAATATAATTATCGGTATCTTTATATTTATGCATGATATGATCATTATTTTGTCGTTAAGTTCTTCAACTGAATCTGTTCAATTGTGTGACTTTAAAGATTTTATAGGATTCTTTTTTCAAACGTTCTGACTGCATGAAATGCTCATATTATTTTGCTGATGACTGCTGTGTAAGAAGAGACTACCTATTTATATATTGTGAATTGATTGTTATTCAAGGAATTCCATCGCCTCTCAAGTTGCTTTTAGTTGCACGTGCTTTATACGTATTTGTTGTGAAAGCCCTTGATGACGGATAGAACTGATGGTGATTTATCATTCTATTATCAGAATTGTCGAGGCCTTAGGACTTAATTGAAAACGCTGTATATGAATATTCTCGCATCTTCGTATGATGTAATTATACTAACCGAAACTTGGCTAACGCCAGACATCGACAATAGTGAATTTGTGGACGCACGGTACATTGTATTTAGGTGTGATCGAGATCGTAATGCTACGGGCAAACGAGATGGCGGTGGAGTGCTTATTGCGGTACTGCGTGAACTTCAACCAATGATACTAGACATCGATAACTATCAGCAACATAAATGTTTTGAACATCTCATGGTTAAGCTACCGAGCAGAAAGCACGTACAACAAATGGACGTGATAAATGCTGCGTACATACCACCTCGAACCGGCATAGACGTTTACACGGCTCACTTTGACACGTTGCATGACATCTTGTTTGGACCCCATGTTGAAAGTATTTTTATTGTAGGTGATTACAATCTACCTGATGTAATTTGGTGCTCTATTTCAGCAGAATCTGATCATGAAAGTACCTTGAAATGTACTGGTTCACACCCTGCATGTGCTGCATTAGAGCATCTTATGTCAGCGCTTGATGCTTGTCAATCCAATTCTGTCCCTAACAGTGGAGGTAAGATACTTGATGTGTTTATTTCTAATGCCGCGTGTGTAGTCGGCCCTCCGGGTGTGCCACTGCTGACAGCTGATCTTCACCACCCGCCCTTTGTTATGATTGCGCCTGTTGCCACGCGAGTCCAGTTAACTTAGAAGAAGCTTCATAATAAATATAATTTTCGCAAGGCTAATTATAAACTCATCAATAAGTATATTGATGATATTAATTGGGTTGAGTTACTGGACGGCCTTACCTCAGAAAGGGCTGTGGAGGCCTTTTATAACAGACTTGATGTAGTTATTAGACATAATGTTCCTCTTACTAAACCACGATCACTTGACTTTCCAGTCTGGTTCACACCGTAATTAATCAAAATATTTAAGAAAAAGCAACGCCTCTGGGTAAAATGGAAAAAGTACAAAAACCTTAAAGACTGAAGACGAAGAAGAAAATTTTCTGCTTTCAGGTCAATTTTCAAAAATATGTGCAAGCTCAATTATTCCTCTTACATAAATACCGTAGAGGATCACCTCATCTCTAATGTTAAGTGTTTTTGGTCTTACATTTCTAATCTTAAATCCGGATCAAGTACTCCGTCTACCATGCAATATCAGAATGTAAAGTCAAGTGATCCTGAGACTATTTGTGGTTTGTTTTCAGACTATTTCCTATCATCCTTTGAACCCGTGTCTTTAACTCGATATGCTTGGAGCCCTCCAACTCAGTACGCTGAGAATAGTTGTACCTATAATAAGTGACCTCCATATTGCTGAAGCCAACATAATCAAGGAGCTAAAGCAACTAAATACCTCTAAGCGACCAGGACCCGATGCTTTGCCACCAATATTTTTCAAGTCTATTGCTACCAGTATTTATAAGCCACTTTACATAATTTATAATAGATGCCTCCGCGAAGGTGTATTTCCTGATATATGGAAATAAGCTAATATCACACCAGTGCATAAGGGTGGTACTAGGCAGGATGTTGTGCAATATAGACTTATTTCAATCTTATCAATCTTGTCGAAGCTCTTTGAAAGGCTTGTACATAATGAGATTTACCCATTATTACATAAACTCATCATTCCTGAACAGCATGATTTCGTAAGGCGTCGCTCAACGACAACTAACTTGCTGACTTTTACCAATTATTTATTTAACGAAATGGATAAGCGCTTGCAGGTAGATGCTGTTTACACAGATGTCAAGAAAGCCTTCGACAAGGTTGATCATGAAATTCTCTTGAATAAAATTGCATTTAATGGTATCCGTGGCAACTTGTTGCGTTGGTTTGCCTCTAATATCGAAAATCGGACACAGAGAGTGGTTATGAATGTACACCGGTCATGTGAAGTGCACATAACTTCTGGAGTTCCACAGCGCTCAATATTGGGGCCACTTTTATTTATCATTTACATAAATGATATTAAATCATGTTTCAAACACTCCAAGTTTGTGATGTATGCTGACGATTTAAAAGCTTTTAGGTCCACACGTACAATTAGAGACTGTCATTTGTTTCAAGAAGACCTTAAAAGACTAGCAGACTATTGTAACGTGAATAAGCTACACCTAAGTATTCCAAAATGTAATTACATACAGTTTACAAAAACGCATTGTGTTATTAAATTTGACTACAAGTTACATGGTATTGCATTGAATCAAATATCACTTGTTAAAGATTTTGGTATTCTTTTTGATAATAAGCTTTCCTTAAGTCAGCATATTGAGAAGATTGTTAGTAATGCTTTTAAAATGTATGGATGTGTGATGAGATTCTCTACAGAGTTGAAGCGCCCGTCCACATATCTTTACTTATATCAAACGCTTGTTCGCTCCCAGTTGGAGTATGCCGTCCCTATTTGGAACCCCTTCTACAAGAAAATTCCTTCGAGCCATGCATTACAGGTGTCATAGAAATAGTTCATATTTGTCCTATTCTTTGTTACTTCGTGAGTATAAACTGCTAAGTTTGGAGAACCGTCGCACTTTGTTGGAGACTAGCATACTTTATGATGTTGTCCACAATAAGTTTGATGCCATTGAGCTCACAAGTGGCTTATGTTATACAGTTCCTCGAACTGTCAAGAAACGTAAGGTTTATGCTGGTACACTTTTCGCCTTAAATACATGTCGCACTAATTCTGGTCTTCGCTGCCCTATTCATCGAATGTTGGAGTCCTATAACAATCAATTCACAGATATCGATATTTTTGCATGCTCAAAGTCACAATTTAAATTGAACGTAATTAAAATTCTTACCTCCAATTATGTGTAATTTGATATGTTTTATTTATTGTTGAATATGTGTAAGTGTATATTATTTTTCCTATTATTAACTTTTAAATGTTGTCTCTAATTATAAGTATGAATCCAAATCCAATTTAGAACCCAAATTTAATTTATTATTTTACATGTTTCAATATTTATTTCAATTATAATTCTCCTGTCATTGTAACACATTCTTAATGTTCTTTGTTTTAATCTGTGGATAATGCAGTGGGCTGCAACACTGTCTTACTTATTTCTTAAATTTCTTTATTATATTTGTTGTAGCTGTTTATTATCCCTCAATAAATAAAAAAAAAAGACTACTGCAACGGTTGTCGGTTCGGCGACAAATGGAAGCAGCCCACTGCCACTTCAGTAGGCTAATATCTACGAGCACTTATAGCCTTATAGGCTAATATTTATAAAACAAGTCGTGTTTGAAATATTACTGTATTATATTTGTTTGAAATAGAATTAGTTTTTATTGTAAGTCGAATCGATTAGATCGATTGAGTAACATTTTGTTTAGTCTATTGAAAATTTCTGACAATGGTCACACTGAACTGTCACTTCCGTTGGCGCCTTGAAAAATTAACACGCCGTTTGCACTCTTGCGTGCCTTGTACCTAATTAATAATTGATCGCCATTTGAAAAGCACATCCTTGTAGCTACGCGAATAGTTTGTGAAATCTTAAAGATTGCCGCTTTTTTGACTTCCGGCACGGTTTGTGACATATTGAACATTTGTGAAAAGTTATTGTGAGCACACCTTTTTGCATTTCGTGTGAATTGATTAATTGAACTAAATTGAGTAAAATCTCGTGAAACTGCCGCTTTTGATTTGTCCGGCACTGATCAGTCCGCAGTGTTGATCAATTTGTGATATTATATATATGGAACACTGGCATTTTGAGAAATTGTGAATCCTGTGAACTTGCATCGTGCATTGAAGACGCTGCGTTGGAGTCTGGTAAAGTAAAGATAATTCACTTGCTAATATTGGCCAATTTTAGTCTCGTGTGTGTCTAACTTGCCTCCAGGACTCCACCCAAGAACATCACCAGGATATATTTGGTAAGACATTTGTTTAATTCTTAGCGCCAAGAAACTTGGTCCATGTGCTTAGATCCTTTGCCTTGGGCTAAGACTGTATAAATTAATCGCTTCCACTGATCTCTGTTAAAAAATACCCATTCTTAGCCCGAATTCTACACAATATTGTTAGTAGGTAGGTATGAAAACCATTCATACCAATCCTATAAATAGAATAATTCATTTTCTTTTCATGAAAAATATTTAAATCTGATTTATCTATTTGGGCTCTGAAATTTGCCAATAAATATAATAGCACAGCAGTGATCTTACCACACTCGAAGTCTTCGTAGTAGGCGTTACTTCGGCTTTGGGGAATACCTATGCCTTTCTGACGTGGGACGGCCGCTTCTTTAAGCCAATCTTGGCCCCTTTCGAGTGAAATACCTAGTATAATTGGGTTTATACGTAACAAAATCTACTAATGTCATTTACAGTGACAGTTGAACGCTAGAACACAGTGTAGGCGTTCCCTTCAAATATAAATATATATTTTTTATTTATCGACTCACCCCTGTATCCCCGAAGGGGTAGGCAGAGGTGTAATATTACACCCACATTTCGCCATGAATTATTAGATCCGACGTAATAGGGGGCGCGCCTATAGCCGTTACTGGCCACGTCACCAGACTCCGTGCTTCTACTGAGAATTCGGAAAAATCCAGTTACACTTTTGCCCGCCCCGGGAATCAAATCCGGGACCTGCGATCAGCAGTCGCATACGCTATCCACTAGACCACGGGGGCAGTCTTCAAATATCTATGGCATCAAATCCAATAAATAACAAATCATACAAACGACCAAAATAATGATACAACGTGATATATTCAGCAAATCCTATATAAATCACGCACAACATCAGGGGGCCAATTCTGCTATTTTTATATGACATTGATATTATATTTTGAATGGATTTAAAAGCAGTATTCTGGTAACCTAATGTCATTATCGTATGATTTAAAATAAACAGTTCGTCGTTGACACATACGATCTCGTTACAATGTCATTCAAATATCAGATAATTTAGAAGAATACGCTTTTTGTGACGTAAGTATGACACTGATATGATATCGAGACTATATTTATTTAGCAGAATTGGGCCCCTGGTTTCTAGGGCTCTGTAGTCTAAATGTTAATGCGTAGACCACGGGACAATACTATGCAAATAGCATCCCCTGATATTGGCCCCGTAATGTATGCGAGTGGGATAACACGCTCCGCTACCCACAACTAAAACTGCCGGTACCTGAGCCGATCCGCCCATTGATATCTGCTGTGAAACGTTTTCTTTTACAGTGGTGTATTCTTGGCTTGATTTCGTGTATCATACGTGAACGGAATCGTAATGTGAGACCATTTCAGATATGTATTACATACTTTCACAGATATGAGAATTAGTATACTAATTCTCATATCTGTGCATACTTTTTATTTAATTTGAACGAAATGGCTCGGGAACTGCGGCTCAAATTACGAACTTAATGCGTCCCCGTTTTACTTTGTTTTGGAAATTGTATTGAAATATACTTTGACTTTTTGTGGAAAGGTTTAAAGACTTTTTCTGAATAAGCCGTTGATATAGGCAGCATCTCAATAGCTTTTAAGAATACAAGCATTCCTTAGCATTCAGTAGTCCCGTTTTCGTTTAAAATAACTGCCAGTTTTATTATAGTTAACTGTATTTTTTGCAGCTTTGATGTTAGTAGTGAATTCATCTTTGATTCTTCTTCTCGTGATGACCACGCTGATTGGTTATATATGTGGGCGTAATAATATGTACGTATTTAAGCATAGTTCATCAGTTATCTGAATGTCATAGCGTGCCCTAACTTGTTCAGATGGTGTGAATATTTTTGTATGTATGTACCTAGTGTATTAGTAAGAAATCAAACTTACGTATACCATCGAGTCACCGCTGCTATTCATAAACTTCAGACAACAAAATCCTTTATTTAAACCATATCTATACAAACCATATAATTTCGTGTGATGCGTAACTCGAACATTATGAATAAGACGTGTACCTACGCATCCAATACAGTTTTGTCCCAAACTGCGGTTTTGTTATTATACCAACGAAGATGGTTGGCAATCTTCGAGAGTACACGTATTGCTCACTGTCCATTAACAGATAAGTAAACCATTCATATTGTTTGACAGTATCATTACGAGGGTCCACCAGACCACCGCTGGACTTTGTAAACTCGTATTTGTATAATAAGGCTTAGGACCTGTTTGTAGTATTGCTGGGCAAAGTAAAGGTTGTTCAAAATAACAAAGACATTTTATTGTTGACACAGACTTCGTTTTTATTACAAATATTAATTGCACATAAGAACGTTTCATACAAAAATATATTCTTAATTAAAAAGATTCCCACTAAAACAAACTAGAAAACCGCAATACAAATAGATCAATATTACATAAATAGATAATTAGAAAATTTTGATTATATTCAAACATTAACATACTTAGTGGAAATGCAAAATATATCTAGCGATCAGATGTCAAGAAGTTGGCCTACGACTGGCATTTAACAATTCATAAGTTTTATCTAAGTAGCTTCGTAACAAATTATGTTTGTAATTGACCAAAACACCGAGTCAAAATAATTGTGACATTCGTTCATTATTTAAAACACCATTAGGATTTATTGACAATATTTGTTTATTAACAATTCAACAATCTATCTAACATTTATATACAATTGTGATGGTAAATGGTAACATTTCATCTTTGACTGTAATTTGTCTACGCGATGTTGTCGCCGCGACGACGCGACACGACACGACACGACGCCGCGGCGACTACTATATCCAACTACAATATTTATATCACATCATATTCATTAACATATCAGTTAATTATAAAACATGTCAATTTGCGACTTTATACAATCGAGATTTGTGAAATTTGTGACAATTTTATTATATTTAAATATAAAAATCTAGTCTAAAAATATACCTAAATCGATAGAAATAAAATGAATGATTATTTTTACTAATTACAATTAGAACCTAAGAGCTTTACTACTTAAAAATAATGTAAACATTATGACAAGTCGAAACGTACAGTAGGACTAAGAATTAAGGCGATGTCAATTCAACATTTCAACTATTTTTGTCAACGGCTCGAAGTAAAAATTGTACAATTTTTAAAACGCTATGGTAACATTGGGCCTATTAACTAAATTACAATTAAAATATATTAATAATTACAGTAACTCGTATAGAGAGAGAGAGCCCTGCGTGTGGAGGGTGTTGGAATGAGATAGCGATATATTAACGTAATGGTACAGTGGCATGTGTTATGGCTGTCGAGTGCTCACTCCAGGGTTCGCGTTTGCTGTACACATATGACTTAAATAAGTATCAGGCATCAGGTACGATATAGGAATGTGAAACGTATGTTTTCTCACTTTGAACGTGATGATAGACTATCCCCAAAATACAGAAAAGAAGCGTAGCACTATTTAAAAGTAGAGCGTGCCATAATTAAGACGATTATTGAGATTATTTCAAAAAATATTTTGCACTGAAACCTCATTTTAAGTTAGTCTAAATGATCAGTTTCTTTGGTTTCAGGATATTAATCAGCACCAAACATTAGCAATGACAGTTTAAATATAACAAAGTGTACAACAACTTAGGTAGGCACATATTCAATTAAATAGATTCTCTATGTAAATGATAACCAGTACCTATGTAGTTACATATGAAGTCCTTAACATATTCACAATGCTACGCAATATGTAAATGGACAACGGATGTTAAACCTTCGCAAATAGTTACATATACTTATTGTATATAGCGGCTAACATCAAAGACTAGTTCGATTAAGTCAAGAGTGCACTAGTGATGTAACAGCAAACACGGCCCAACACTAAACGAGAACTCGATAACGTCTCGGAACTGGCACGAATCGATAATATTAATTATAACTTTAATGTATCGCCTATCAATTAGACGAGTAACATTGGATGGAGCAACTTTTCGTGCAGTCCCGACATTTAATTAATCGATAGAACCGATTACTCGTTTCGATATTGACTGCGAATAGTTAGAATCGTGAATTTTTGATATGCTACTCGCTTGTACAGTATTCTGATTGTTGTGGTTCGTCATATCGTCCACATATGAACGTCGATGCGTTACAAGAACTCTTTGTTCAACTTACAATTTTAAAACTAGCTATATTACATACATACATAGTTACTTTAAATTATAAGACTTTATTATTTCGTCTAAAGAGTCCTATCGACCATTATACCGAGTTAAAACATCAAAAGATCCGAAGAAAATTAACATAACTCAAGTAAAACTTAAAAATCTACATAAGCTACGTTTAAGGAATTAACATTAGCTACGTATTTGTTTGAAAAACTAAACTAAAATAAATGTTTCACTGTCAGTATTATGGTCGAGGATATACCTATTTGGACATCGGTCTTTTTAGACCAACGTCGTATGCCAAGGGCGGTAACTGGGAAGTAAATTCTATATTAATCGATAGATATTTGATCGATTCCCAGTACGTACGGACGTTTTATCGGTCGATAGATTATTCGAGCAAATAAATAACTAAGAAAAGTAACGGTGTTGACAACGTCGCGCGTCGATAAAATGTCCGCACTTTGTGACAACGTAAGCTTTAGCCTTGCGTCTAGCTAAGCCTAGTTGATAATGGTCCTCTTTTGAACATAACAAACAAATAATCAGTTGTTCAACTGTGTCGCGACTGTTGAGCGACTGGTTATGTCCCTCACAGTTCGTAAACAATTAAAATATTCAGTAACTAGTTGTTGTGACCGTACGTCACCTAAAGACTTACTCTACCGCTATCAAACGCGGGATTATCCACTGCTGACACAATAACAAGTGAACATTGATCTTAAAATTAAACTATTTTTATACGCATCGAAGTAATATCTCAATGTACAGTCAGCCAAAAATATGGTCTACCACTTTACGATCTAAATTTATTTGCACGTAATTAAACGTAAAGGTTGATTTGCCTTTGAAATAATATTCTGACAGTTCTAAAATCTCAACCTTAGCGTTATTTTGATGACATATAAGTTTTGTAAAATCCGGTAGACCACTTTCTTGGCTGACCGTACATCAAATAATCCTGTTCAATACTGGTAGACCGCTTTCTTTACTGACCGTACATTATCCTGTTTCATGAAGCAAAGTTCTCTCACTAAAGTGTCAGCAAATGTAGTCATACGTCATAACTTACGTGTAAGATCACAGCGCGCGCTATGTGGAATGTTCGAGCAGGCGGTGTCGTTCCGTCTCGCTCTCGCCCGTGGCGGGGGCGGCGCGTGCGGGCAGGACGGACACATCGTCGTCAGAGCATGATAGTGGCGCGTACACTACGCCGCGGGCGCGCGCGCGTACTGGCTTCTCGCGCGGACTATACGCCTGACAGACAAAACGAACATATTATCAGTATTTTTATATCATAATTAGTTTCAGAATTGAAGAGTCACACAGTGTAGATCTAAAATCTTGTGGAGAGGACATAATTATTTTGGCTAGGCGGAGGGACTTGAACCTAGTGTGTAACCCTTTGATAAAACCTTATACACCACTATTTTTTTATTAGTACAAAACATTTTACAGGGCACTAAGTATCATATTTGTGTAGGTAAAAAATAAAAACACTAAGTCCCAAAACTGTCCACAAAAATATATAATAATTGGTAAATGCATAACTAAGACAATGACCGACCCGCGTACTATGCGAGTAGTAGTAGTAGTAAACTGCTCCATTGATAAATTTCCCCTGTCCCTCTGCGCCCGCGCCGCGCCCCAATGCGACAATGCTAAATTGCTAGCGGAAGTGAGCGCATCCATTTTTTCGCTGCAACAATTAATTGTTTGCTTACGTTTGCCTGACTTTGAGAGCTGCAAAAGATTGCAGAGAAGAATCGGGTTACGCTGCAATGGATTAAAGGCCACAGCAACTCCGCAGGCAATGACGCCGCAGACCAACTGGCTCGGAAAGGATCGGACACAATGATAATGGGACCCGAGCCGATTGTACCGATACCGGCAAGCCAACTCAAAACGTGGCTACGCGAGAGAATCGCACATGAACATGAAAAACAGTGTGCAGACATAAAATAATACAGACAAACAAAAGGTGCTATCCCCTGCTTGAACAAGCGACTCTCGCACAAGCTGCTGCATTCTAATAGAAAAACTCTTAAGCATCTGACAGGCATAATAACCGGCCACTGTGCAGGGGCTGCATGGAAACCGAAGAAACACCCGCTCACGTCATTCTGCACTGCACAAGTGTGAGCGACCAACGGGCAAAGCTGCTGAACAATCCCAGAACCCTGTGTGAGGCTTTGAATGACATCAGTCAACTAATGGCTTTCTGGAAAGAGCTAAGGTGGTATGAGTAGTCGGCGTCAATCAAGTCGCCACTTACGCACAATGGCCCAAATAAGTGGCTAAGTGCGGAAAACCCACGACCAACTAAACTAAACTAAACGTTTGCCTGACGCGATGGCTTATCAGTTCACATCACGGGAGTATGTAGCTATGCTTCGTGCGTACTTTTTGAGTGGAGGAATCGCGAGTGCAGCTGTGTACCCATGGACTTCTTTTTGTGAGTGTACAAAAGTGAGTAGAGTTAGTGTCGAACAATTAAAACAACGCATATTGGACGCTTTTGACGAAGTGAAAAGACAGAAGCGTACTTCTCTCGTTAAAAAACAATTTAATAAAACGTGCCCGTCTGTGTATTGACTAAGGCTTTCATCCCGGGAGTCTCTGTCTCGAAAATCTCGAGTCTCGACGATTTTGCGGTGTTTTCGAGTCTCGAGACTGCTGCCTCCAGTTTTCGAGACTATCGAGACATTTGAGATTTAAGTCAAATAATAACCATTTAAAAAAAAATTCAACCGTGGTTAGCAAAGAAAAGATGTCCAGGCTAAAAAAGAACTTGCCAACAGCAGCCAACCCTATATCATCGTGTTCGCAGTCAAGTAACGCTCATTTGTATATAAGATTTGTCTATTAAACAAATTCCGTTATCCACCAAGGCCTAACACTTCAGGCGTGGAGTGGGAGTGCAGTGGTTCTGTTTTTCAAAAAAGGTGACAAAACCTTGCTGAAAAACTATAGACCCATTTCACTCCTGACCCACGTCTACAAGTTGTTCTCGAGAGTCCTAACAAACCACCTAGCCAGAAAACTTGACGATTTCCAGCCACCGGAACGAGCCGGGTTTCGAAAAGGCTACAGCACTGTAGACCACATCCATACTGTTCGGCAGATTGTACAGAAGACCAACGAGTACAATCAGCCGCTGTGTATGGCTTTCGTGGACTACGAGAAAGCCTTTGACTCCATTGAAACCTGGGCGGTTCTGGATGCTCTGCAGTGGTGTCGCATCGATTGGCGCTACATCGAGGTGATGAGATGTTTGTACGACTCGGCCACTATGACCGTCCAGCTCCAGGACAGTACAACCAGCCCCATCGAGTTGCGAAGAGGAGTGAGGCAGGGGGATGTAATATCTTCTAAGCTCTTCACCAACGCACCCGAAGACATCTTTAAGACGCTGGACTAGGCTGGACGGGGCATAAACATTAATGGCGAGTACATATCCCACCTTCGGTTTGCCGACGATATCGTCATCATGGCAGAGAACCTGGAAGAGCTGAGCGAGATGCTGCACAGCCGAAATGAAGTCTCTCGACGGGTCGGTCTCGACATGAACTTGGATAAAACCAAGATTATGTCGACGGATCGATGCTCGAAGTTGTTCAAGAGTAGGTATGTCTTCTTGAGCAAGTAGTCCAGCTTGGTAGAAACAACTTCGAGAAAGAAATCGACCGCAGCATCTAGTTGGGTTGGGCAGCGTTTGGCAAGCTACGTCGATGTCGTTGCGTATAATGTAATTCATTAAAGTCGTATCTTAAATGAAAAGTTAAATATATATATTTTTTATACTTTTCTTAGTCTGGGCAGGCTTTTTTTGCCAACTCATTCGCGATATATTTTTTACATGCAAAATTTTATATAAAATACTTTCATCCGTTAACCAGATCGGTGAATGTCGCTCTTCTACGGATCTTAGGCTATCATCAGATCCTTTCTATCTGAAAACACATTGGATATATTTTGCTTCGTACGTGCCTATTACAAAAAAAAAATACTTGTATGTATTTACATTACTTAAACTCATTGTACATTGGGTGCATAGGGTTCCCACCAAGGGGTGCATAGGGTTCCCACCAAGAACTTAGGGTCCCAAGCCAACCTCACCTGCAAGTGGTGCACCTGCCGATCAACGGACGAGGCTCTGGCAAACAAAATATCCCGATAAGCAGCAATAGGCTCGCCAAGTCGCCACCTATTACGTCGGTTCAAAACACTGGCGAAAAGTGGGCGTTTAATATGCCTCTGCCTACCCCTTCGGGGAAACAGGCGTGAGCCTATGTATGTATGTATGTTTGTATGTTAAACTTATTGTATTAACTACCTAAATGCCTAACCTATGAGTTTAAAACCTTTTTCTAAAGAGTCTCGAAAGTCTCGTTTTTCCCGGGAGTTTCGAGATCGGGCTGAGTCTCGAAATTTTTTCCCGGAACTCGAAAATGTATCGAGACTGAAAGCCTTAGTATTGACAATGGTGGTGGACATTTCGAAGGACAATGGAAATACTTGTAAGTTTAGTAAAGAATACCTACTTAAGTAAATAACAATTTGATGCGGGCGGCTCAAAATCGGTCTGTGTGGAGAACCTTGAGGGAGGCCTATGTCCAGCAGTGGACGTCTCTAGGCTGACATGATGATGATGAAATAATATTTGTTAATAACAGATGATTCTAACTTCATAAATACGCCAAAATTACTCTTTTATTTTATTACAGAATACCTTCTTTTATTTTGATATTTGTTTGCTTTCTAATTACATACCTCCCTATTTAATTACTTGTAAAAAGGTAAATTTTGCCGGTCCTGAGCCCGGGTGAAGTATGAAGGAGAGGGTAAAATTTAGAAAATTAAAAAGTAACTACCTAGACTTATTATTTTGTTTCATTTTATTGTCTGAGGCTACCTACATTATGAGTGCGACGGAAAGAATGCGTATGAGTAGGACGGAAAGTTAATACTATCAATGAAGTAGTGAATGGATTGTAAAATATGTCTATGATTTAGGTGAGATTTTCTACAAAAAACAAATGATTATAACTTTGCTATTTATAGATATTTTGAAATTCTTAAGTCACAAATATGATAATAATGTCTTCGCTAATATGTCCTTAACGTTTTTGTCATCATCATCATATCAGCCAAACGACGTCCACTGCTGGACATAGGCCTCCCCCAAGGTTCTCCACACATACCGGTCTTGAGCCGCCCGCATCCAACCGCCTCCCGCGTTTTTGTACTAATTAAAAAATAGTGGTGTATAGTATTCTATAAAGCCATAATAATATGTCTTTGGAAAAAAGATATGTGCTTTTCGAAAGATTAAGCCCGTGATCCTTGACTCTGGATCCACCCCTGCACACAGTAGGTACAGGAATGGATTGAGTCTAACAAGGTAGTAAGACAAAAGATCGATAAAGTACCAGTAGCAGTATTCGTACTGTCGCGATACTTTCTAGAAGTAACCACACTTGAGGCCCATGCCTCTCATACCTTCCTTACCTACCATAACTTGTATATAAAGAGAAAGAGAATAGGAACGGACTGGTTTGGAGGTTGACAGCAGAAAGTGCTGGCGATCAGGGTATTTTGCTGCTTGTAAAGGTTTGTAATGTGTATGTTCAATGTTCTAGGTAAGTATCACTGTGTGTACGGCGTTCACTCAGGTCAGGAAATAAAAGATGTGTTCATCAGTACTAATGCGTAATCTATTCAGGAACAATTACACGTTTACATTGTACTCGCACCGGGAAACGACTGGCGAGCTTAGCCGTGGCACTACAAAGTACAAACATGCATAGTCATCACAATGTGTGGGGCCGCTACACTGCTCACGAGTGCATTGCTTTCATTTCAGAGCCAAATTCTACTAACACCGCATACATGTTACATCTACATCTTAGATGTATGAATATCGCAAATTTCCTTTGCAAAACATTATAATCTATGACATCGAAGCACGTCAAAAATGTACCTCTAAGCGTCCTAAGTTTATGATCATCTGTATTAGATTTATTAGTCAGGCCACTTTCTCCTAAGCGAATTTCTTTGACAATGCAATAAAAATATTCTCAGATAAATAGCCGCTAGCTTAAGGCGCTACCTCGAAAATGTATGACCTTTTTGATTACATATTTCGAAACAGTAAGACACACCAGCAAAGTGATAATTTTATATATTATTTATCAGATCTTTATCTAGGGACTGCTCGGACAGATACACGATTGGAAGATTTTCACTCGATAGAATTTTAATTTGAAAAACATGCTTTCTCTAAATATTATTTAGGATATTTTAAAAAATACTTAACTTTTCGCCTTGAACTTGCTATTCACTGGAAGAAGAGCTAGTTTATTAGGGATTGGTCTAACGATTTTTTTCTATAACGATTATTACTTGAGTTATGAACGAAATAAGATTTTAGACAGTTTTGTGATGGCATGCCAGTCAAAAACCGTGCGACATTCAACTTTATAGCTAACACTTAGCGATGACCTCTGCACGATTTTTTGACCTTCGAGGTAGCGCCTTAAGGCTGTTTTATTTCTAGATATAAACGAAACACTACGCGAGGTTGATGTTTAGTTATTTTATTATTCCGGCGAAAATAAAACGAGTATTTATGTGATACGCTGTCATTTGCGACGTCGCGTCGTTGCGATGACAATGTCGATACCGAATATAATGAGAGCATACGCACTAAGTATAAATGTTTATGTACACGGAAAGCCGTATAGTTTAATAACGTGATGTTATGAGGAAGCCGCACTTACTACATGGGGTACACTCGACACTGGGCGACACACGCGGACAGGGAAAGCTCTTCGAAAAGTTTTTACTGTTTTTATAATATAACTTACACAAACGACTTATATCTACTTAAGTGAAGTAAGAACTTTAAACATTTGGTGGCAAAATGTTCACCTATTTTACACTCTTAGGGGCGGAATATAAAAAAACATGAGTGCATACCTTATAAAAGGAATCCACTGTCCACATTTTCTAGAATAGTTTAGGCCCTAAGCTGATGACATTTCATTTAACTCCGGGAATAAAATTTGGCTGGGAAAACGCGACATTAAACGCTATGCCAACCCAACGCAAGCAAAATCCGACTATTGACAATGGTAGCGTGTCGCAAATAAGGTCTCGCCTGTATTATTTACCTACTAAGAAAACCAATATGATACATACATATTCTTGTTTTTTTTTTACATCTGGAATGATATTTCGTATTCGAGTATAGCGGCAATATTATCGAGTTGATCATAAATAATTGACTTTATTACAACTTATGTGACTGTACGAGGCCCTGGAAGTGTTTATCATCTTTAAGGGTCGGCGCAAACGGGCCACCGACCACAGCCACCGGTGTCTGTCGCGCGCTTCCGCCACTTCAGAAGCGAGCAGCAGCCACCGGGGTGTTCGGCAGCCGCCACATTTTATAACCCGCTATGAATATATCAATATCCATTAAGGCGTCATGCATCATGGTGGAGCGTGCGATACCTAGAAGGCCTAACGGTTAAGTGCGCGGGGGGTGCAGCAATGCGACGGAGTCGGGTGTCGGCGTCTTGCGTGGCCAGTGGCGACCACAAGTGGCGAGTCGCGGACGCTTCTGTAGCGAGTGGTCGCCACCGGCCACACGTGTGCGGCGCGTCTATACAAAATATATGAAAAATTGTATTAAGTGGATGTCGCTGGCCACCGGTAGCTGTGTCGGTGGCCCGTTTGCGCCGACCCTTATAGAATTCGAATTTCAATATACGATGGTGGCTGAGCGCTAATAAACGTTTTATCGCAGCTTATCTTGTTTGTAAGCAATTAATGTCACTATTGATTATTTTACTAGCAGTTTTTACGTACCACTTTTTCTACATAGTGCATTATTTAGTATTCATTTGAAAGAATGATGTGTATTTTTGCCGATAAATTATTTTTATTTTATTTTATAGGTACTGGGTCTCACATCTTATTTTGAGGAAGCGCTATCATTATTAATTATCTTGAAAAATATTTTGGGAGTAATTATTTATTCTATAATTTAAAGGTATTGGTTTTGAACGTCTGTTTCTGATCAAAGTCGACAGTGATTCTCGATATATTGAAAGAGAAACAGCAAGTTAAGGCCTTAGAGAGATTTTCTGTCAAAACCACTAGTATTTTTTCGACAAGATCATGATGAAAATATGAAAGACTAGCTTTCGCCCGCGGCTTCGCCAGCATGAAATTTTAATAAAGGGTAGCCTATGTACTTCCCCGCGTTTCAGACTACTCATGTCAAATTTCATGACAAACGCCTCTGCAGATTGGCCGTGTAGCATATTATATAAACAGATTATACTTTAAAATTACTTTTGTTTTCATAATCGTCGAACTTCTGGTAAAGATTAGGATGTAGGTATATTATTGAAGTTATGAAGAGCTTATATACCCACTGAAAATAACAGCAGCAAAAATTAAAACTGAAAGCATTACCACAAAGTACATATTATCAGACCGTCCCTCCACCCCGCTCTGCTTAAGCGCGCTAACTCATAGTTTTATTACAATAAAAATTATGTACTTAGTTAGGTTATGTACTAAAAGCTAAAAAGTAATTCGGTAAGTTCTAGCTACCAGATCGCACCAATCTGCTCATCAATCTGGGGTATTGATCAGACAAATATAAAATCGTTGGGCAAGTGAAATTGCTATCATAATGTTTACTCTGGCTACGCTACACCCAAAACATATTTTTTTTAGTTATTTTATTTTAAAGTTGTTAGTTTTGTTGTTATTTGATACTTCTCATTCTATTTTCATAGTGAGCCCTTTTCCACCAATCAAGCCCTGTCATTCGATACCCATATTGAGGTATTTGTGGAAAATAGATAATCTGCCATTTTGTGGCGGCGGCCATCTTAGATTTTTCAGAGTAAGCTCTATTCTACCAATCAAGGCCTTTCATTTGATACCCATATTGAGGTATTTGTGGAAATTAGATAATCTGCCATTTTGTGGCGGCGGCCATCTTAGATTTTTCAGAGTAAGCTCTATTCTACCAATCAAGCCCTTTAATTTGATACCCATGTTGAGGTATTTGTGGAAAATATGTAATCCGCCATTTTGCGGCGGCAGCCATCTTGGATTTTTCATAGTGAGCCCTATTCTAAAAATCAAGCCCTTTCATTCGATGCCCATATTGAGTTATTTGTGGGAAATATATAATCCGCCATTTTGCGGCGACAGTCATCTTGGATTTTTCATAGTGAGCTCTATTCTACGAATCAAGACCTTTCATTTGATACCGATATTGAGGTATTTGTGGAAATTAAGTAATCCGCCATTTTGTGGCGGCGGCCATCTTGGATTTTTAAAAGTAAGCTCTATTCTACCAATCAAGCCCTTTCATTTGATACCCATATTAAGGTATTTGAGGAAAATATGAAATCTGCCATTTTGCGCGACAGTCATCTTGGATTTTTCATAGTGAGCTCTATTCTACGAATCAAGTCCTTTCATTTGATACCCATATTGAGTTATTTGTGGAAAATAGATAATCCATTGTTTTGTGGCGGCGGCCATCTTGGATTTTTCATAGTGAGCTCCATTCTACCAATCAAACCCTTTCATTTGATACCCATATTGAGGTATTTGTGGAAAATATGAAAACCGCCATTTTGCGGTGACAGCTATCTTGGATTTTTCATAGTGAGCTCTATTCTACGAATCAAGTCCTTTCATTTGATACCCATATTGACTTATTAGTGGAAAAAATAATCCGCCATTTTGTGGCAGCGGCCATCTTGGATTTTTCATAGTGAGCTCCATTCTACTAATCAAACCCTTTCATTTGATACCCATATTGAGGTATTTGTGGCAAATAAGTAATCCGCCATTTTGTTGCGGCGGCCATCTTGGATTTTTCATAGTAAGCTCTATTCTACCAATCAAGCCCTTTCATTTGATACCCATATTGAGGTATTTGTGGAAAATATGAAATCCGTCATTTTGCGGCGACAGCCATCATGGATTTTTCATTGTGAGCTCTATTCTACGAATCAAGTCCTTTCATTTGATACCCATACTTATTGAGTTATTTGTGGTAAATAAATAATTCGCCATTTTGTGGCGGCGGCCATCTTGGATTTTTCATAGTGAGCTCCATTCTACCAATCAAACCCTTTCATTTGATACCCATATTGAGGTTGTTGTGAAGTAATATGTGATCCGCCATTTTGTATCGGCGGCCATCTTGAATTTACAATCATTTATTATCTTTTAATCTTGATGACATTATGAGTGTATACCAAATAGCAGATCAATCTGTCATCAGGAAGGGGGTAAAATTCCAATTACTAAATTTGAACCAACCAGACAAAGATAATACAGGATTTTTGCCGACTTAGTTGATACTTTTCCCTATATTATGGCAACATTATAAAAAATCTTTATAAATTGTAGCCTATGTGTTATTCTGATATATAAACTATATGACTGTAAAGTTTCATCCAAATCCGTTCAGTAGTTTTTGCGTGAAAGAGTAACAAACATCCATCCATCCATCCATCCATCTATACATACATCTTCACAAACTTTCACATTTATAATATTAGTAGGATTACTTTCAATCGTAAAATACTTAAGACACCTAAAAAATCCGTCCAGTAAACTAATTTAGGGAGTTTATAATATTTTCATACAAAAACGACGAGAAAGGCTTAGGTAGAAAGTTAGCTATCGATTAGTTTGGCTATCAGGTAGATTAATCTAGCTCGGCGGCTCAATAACCTCGATCGTAGATAAGCTGCAGTTTCATTATCCAGCGAATTGATCGCACCCACTACCGATAAACTAAGATGTCGTAAAAGGCGGCTAACGAAAATACACGAACCGAATAGTACCTATATTAGGCGAAGAGACGAAAAACTCGACATCAAACCTTTATTGATTTACAATTTTATTGTGACTCAAACTAGGAGAGGCTAACACGGCCAGCAGTAGGTCGCTTTGTATGATAATTACAATTGGGTTGTTTCCAACTAGTCAAATCAAGCACTTTTAATGAAATGTCAAAAACGACCTTTAGACCAGTGCAGATACGTTAGAAAACCGTAAAAAGTGAAATAAAATTATAGTAGGATGAAACCCATTGGAGAAGGAAGAGAATATAACATAAACTAAAGGAAAAATAAATTACGGTCGATGTGAGGTCGGGAAGTGGATGGGGTTGCGATTTTAAGGGTAAAAAAGGGTTTTTCTCGATTGTCGGCAAAACTACAAGTCCTACGGAAAAACGTAAATGGCAAAGTTGTAGATAATAAAAATATCTACAACTTTTGTATTTACACTTTATCCACATAATGTCAAAATTTATATGAAAAATTCAAACCAAGTTTTTCGTTTTTTATTTTTATCTTTTATAATAGTTTTTCTTTTTCACAATATTTGGTAATAACTTACCTTTGTATGTTCCAAACATACTGTAAATGTTTTTATTTAAAATTTGTATTTTTACGCCTTATTTTAACTTAATATTGAAAAAAAAACCCTAATTTTCAATCGAAAATTCTCACGTCAAAATATCAGCTTTTTTTAAACAGTTAGTCGGTGTTTTGTTCGTTGTAATCTCTACTTTCTGATGGTGTAAATAAAATATACATTACTACGCTAAACGTTCTCAGAAAATGCAAAGAAACGAAACAACATCGAGACCGATTTTTTTAACATCATGTAAAATTTTGAGTTATTTATTTATATTAACACTTTAATAACTCGGAAAACGAAAGATTCCATGCTACATTTCAAAAGAACTTGCAAATCTAAACATACAACTAAAATTAACAACCAAATAAGTTAATATTGAATACGACGTCGACAATATGTTGGGCAAGTTATAGAATCTTCTTAAATTATAAAGTAGACTATTGCAATTTTAAGATAATTTATATACCTGTGTGACCCACAAAAAATTTTGCCCATCAATAGTTAATAACATTATTGAATGAAAAAACATATCAGGGCTGAGATCCACCTAGCCCTTCCCCACTTCTCTAGGTATAAAATAACTATTGATGGGCTAAAATTTTTTGTGGGTCACTCAGGTATATAAATTATCTTAAAATAGCAATAGTCTACGCTATAATTTAAGAAGATTATATAACTTTCCCAACATATTGTCGACCTTGTATTAAATATTAACTTATTTGGTTGTTAATTTTAGTTGTATGTTTAGATTTGCAAGTTCTTTTTAATCAATGTAGCATGGAATCTTTCGTTTTCCGAGTTAATAAAGTGTAATTTTAATAAATAACTCAAAATTGTACATGTTGATAAAAATCGGTCTCGAGGTTGTTTCGTTTCTTTGCATTTTCTGAGAACATTTAGCGTAGTAATGTATATGTTATTAACACCATCAGAAAGTAGAGATTTCAACGAACAAACCGCCGACTAACTGTTTAAAAAAGCTGATATTTTGACGTGAGAATTTTCGATTGAAAATTAGGGCTTTTTTTCAGTATTAAGTTAAAATAAGACGTAAAAATACATATTTTAATTTAAAAACATTTACAGTATGTTTGGAACATACAAAGGTAAGTTTTCACCAAATATTGTGATAAAGAAAAAACTATTGTAAAAGATAAAAATAAAAAACGAGAAAATTGGTTATTTGAATTTTTCACATAAATTTTGACATAATGTGAATAAAAAGTAAATACAAAAGTTGTAGATCTTTTTATTATCTACAACTTTGCCATTTACGTTTTTTCCCTAAGACTTGTAGTTTTGCCGACAGTCGATAAAAACACTTTTTTACCCTAAAAATCGCAACCCCATCCACTTCCCGACCCCACATCGACCGTAATTTATTTTCCATTAAATTTTTAACGGGTGCATAGGGTTCCCACCAAGAATTTAGGGTCCCAAGCCAACCTCACCTGCAAGTGGTGCACCTGCCGATCAACGGACGAGGCTCTGGCAAACAAAATGTCCCAATAAGCGGCAATAGGCTCGCCACCTATTACGTGGGATCAAAACACTGGCGAAAAGTGGGCGTTTAATATGCCTCTGCCTACCCCTTCGGGGAAACAGGCGTGAGTTTATGTATGTATGTATGTATTAAATTTTTAACATATTCTCTTCCTTCTCCAATGGGTATCATCCTACTATAATTTTACTTCCTTTCAAAAATTATCTACCCTGGTCTACTTTTCCAAGGGTTTTATATGAAACTTGCTGACCCAGCGAACTCCGTTTCGCCTTTTTAAGAGTTTTTATTTAATTCCCTTTTTTTCAAGCCCCTTTTCCATAGTTACCATTGACTTAGCGCTTAATCTCTTATCATTTCAGAGTCTATAAATGCTGAACAAACAAACATAGATTTTTATATATAATATTGAATTCCCCATTCCTTAAAATATCGGAGACGATATCCATATCGACTTAAAAAAAAAACCCGTCCGCCATCTTTGATTTCCTATCCGCCATCTTTGATCACGAAATAGATGTTGTATTTGGATTCATCATCCCTTAAATCATCAGAGACGATACCCATATTGATTTTTTTAATTTTTCCATCCGCCATCTTTGATTTCCCATCCACCATCTTGAATCATGAAATAGATGTTGTATTTGGATTTCCCACCCCTTTAAACATCGGCGACGATACCCATATTGATTTTTTTTAATTCTCCATCCGCCATCTTTGATCACGAAATAGATGGTGTTTTTGAATTCCCCATTCCTTAAAATATCGGAGACGATACCCATATTGACTTTTAAAAAAAAATGCCGTCCACCATCTTTGATTTCCCATCCGCCATCTTTGATCACGAAATAGATGTTGTATTTGGATTCTCCATCCCTTAAATCATCAGAGCCGATACCCATATTCATTTTTTAAATTTTCCCATCCGCCATCTTTGATCTCCCATCCACCACCTTGAATCACGAAACAGATGTTGTATTTGGATTCCCCATCCCTTTTAACATCGCAGACGATACCAATATTGATTTTTTTTAATTTTCCCATCCGCCATCTTTGATTTCCCATCCGCCATCTTTGATCACGAAATAGATGTTGTATTTCGATTCCCCACCCCTTAAAATATCGAAGGTGACACCCATATTGATTTTTTAAATTTTCTCATCCGCCATCTTTGATTTCCCGTCCGCCATCTTGGATCACTAAATAAATTTCATATTATAAATCAGCGTCCCGAAAATCTCGAAAACGATACCCATATAGATTGTATCCTATTCGTTTAGCCTTTTTTTAGCCCTTCTCGTTTGACCATTTTATTATTTTTGTCTGGCCCCTAAGAGTTGTGGCGTAATTTTATTTAGCCTATAGCCTTTCGGAATAATTGGGCTATCATAGGCAATAATTATTTTTAAAATCCGACTGCTAGTTCCTGAGATTAGCCGACATTATCTTTTAGCTTTTTTAGCCTTTTGCCCGGCCCCAAAGGGTCGAAGCGTTATGTTATATAGCCTATAGCCTTCCGGAATAACTGGGCTATCGTATACAAAAATATTTATTTAGATCCGACCGGTAGTTTCCGAGATTAGCGCGTTCAAACAAACAAACAAACAAACAAACAAAAAACCAACAAACTCTTTCGCTTTATTAGACATTTTAATTTTTTTTTATATTTGATACAAATCGCCTTTATTGAGCGGATACTTCCATAGTTGTCGTTTTTACTGTTTAAGAAATATAACTGCAAAAAGTATTTACACATACAAACTACTTACTACTAAGATAGATAGATAGATAGATAGTAACTCTTTATTGTACACCAGAAAAAACAAGAATACATGGATCAAAAGAACAACTTAAGTCTTGTGGTACAAGGGCGGTCTTATCGCAAAATGCGATTTCTTCCAGACAACCAAGAATGGAGTACAATGATTTAGTGACTGAGAGAGTGGGTAAATTATGGTGTACTTTATGGAATAGTGTATTCATAGGAGCTCAGCAAAACTAATAACAATACTATTTACTTACATACTAAAATTACTAAATACATAAATACATACATTATAAAATATATAAATAGGTACCATAAATATTTATATACATACATGATAAAATATATAAATAGATACCATATATAATATTAGTGCAAGTTTAAAAGAGCAGTCAAGGAATATCTGCCAAGTAGTGATTGGTGACGAGTTTCTTAAATACTGTTAAGGACTGAGCCTGTCGGATTGTCTCAGGCAACGAATTCCACAATCGTACAGCCTGTACAGTAAAAGATTTGTCGTAGAAAACCGTAGTGTGTGAAGGAACTTTCAATCTAAGATTCTCCGATGACCTTAAGCACTTCGTATGTGTGTCGTGAAGATATTCAAAGCGTGTTTTGAGATATAAGGGAAATGAAGGATTGTATAGAATATTATAGAGAAGACAGAGAATGTGAGTATTCCGTCGAAGGCGGATAGGCAGCCACTTGAGTTTCATACGAAATTCGGAGATATGATCATATTTACGTAACCCGTATATGAATCTTATACAGAAATTTTGGAGTCGCTCAAGTTTATCAAGCTGATCATTGTTGAGATCGAGATAGCTGGCATCGGCATAGTCAAGAATGGGAAGAAGAATAGATTGCACAAGTGCAATTTTAGTGGCAGTCGGAAGGAAATTACGCAGTCGGCTCAATGATGCCACGGCAGCAAAAAGACGTCGACTGATGTATTGTAGCTGGATGGTCCAAGAAAATGTTGTGTCTATGTATATCCCCAGATTCTTAACATCTTTACTTAAAGGTATAGAAGCACCTGCAAAAGACACCTGGGGAAGCATAGACCAGTTAATCCTAGAAATAAGTCTAGAGCTGCCGATAATTATAGCCTGTGTTTTAAGGGGATTAACCTTAAGACCATACGTTTCAGTCCATTCAGATATAGCAACTAGATCCTTATTAATACTGGCGACGCCTAACAACAAATTTTCAAGCTTCGCTTGAGTGTAGATTTGCAAATCATCTGCATAGAGGTGGTAGGAACTAGAAATAGAATTAGATATTGAATTGATAAAGATTGAGAAGAGCAGAGGAGAAAGAACGCCGCCCTGAGGTACACCCGCAGTATTGTCACACCAGGACGAATAAGTTTCATCCAGATGGACACGCTGCCGGCGGCCAAACAGGTAACTACGAAACCAGTCAATCACTGATGGAGATATGCTAAGAGAGCTTAGAATGGCAAGGAGAACATCGAAGTCAACGGTGTTGAAAGCATTGCTGAAATCCAACAAACAGAGAATTGTGAGCTTGCCATCCTCCATGCCTGACCTGATATCATCCGTAATATTGACAAGTGCAGTCGTGGTACTATGACCTGAACGGAAACCTGATTGAAAAGGATTGAGGATGTTGTTTTTAATACGGAATGAGTTGAGTTGATTATGGATAAGACGTTCAAGGACTTTGGAAAGGAAGGGTAGTATAGATATGGGCCGGAATTCTGAGAAGGATACAGGATTGGATTTTTTAGGTAGAGGAACCACATGAGCATACTTCCAAGCTGTAGGAAACACGCCACTAGTTATTGAGAAGTTAAACATGTGCGTGATAATAGGCACGATAACATCAAGGATGGGGAGAATCATATTACGGGTGATACCATCAGAACCAACAGCGTTAGAGCTAATGGATAAAACGCTCTTCTTAACATCACATGCAGTAAACTGACTAAAGACAAAAGGAGTATAATCAGGAGTAGAAAGCAATGAAAGATAGTTAATTGTACTCAATTTGATTGTCCTTTCAAAATTGGACGAAGCAGAGAAGTGCTGGTTAAGCAAATTAATATCAAAGTTGTAAGGATTAATATTCTGACTTTGCCTTCCAACCCCTAAAGATTTGAGAAATTTCCATACTTTCGCTGGATCTCCGTTTTCTACAGAGCTATGGATATGCTGGCGTTGTGCATCCCTACACACCCTGTCGCAGTGATTTCTGAGTGTAATGTATTTTAATTTATTTACCTCAGTAGGTTTTGATTTTAACTTTGACTTAGCAGCTGCTTTTTTCTGAATCAGTACTCTTATTTCCTCAGTAAGCCAGGGTGAAGGCGCATGCTTTAATTTAATAGCACGAACAGGTGCATGAGCATCGTAGAGGTCGATAATATTTTTCTCAAATAACTCGATTTTGTGGTCTACAGATTCAGCATCCAGTAGTGGTTTCCAGTCAATTGCCTTAGCATCATCAATGAGACTATCAATATCCATACCACTAAAATTACGAAGCAAGAGAGTTCTAGACTTTGCCTTGGGGGGACGAATTTTATAGGACAGATAAATGAGATCGTGGTAGGAAAATGCATCTGCACTACATTGGCCATGTTTAGCAACATGGCCAAGCGATGAGACAAATATGAGGTCTAAAAGTGAAGGTGTAGAATTTGGAAAGTGATGAGTGGCATTCAGGGGAAGTATATGCAGATTAGTGGAGACAGCTATAGAAGAGAGAGAAGAGGAACGCGAATCGTTTTTAAGAAGACAGGTGTTAAAGTCACCCATGATTATGGTTTGACTGTAAGAGGGTGATAGATTAAGTAAAAGATTCTCGAACGATGAAAAGAAATCAACACGTAAAGATGGACAATAGTAAACACCAAGGAGAATTTTTGTATGGTGCAGCTCAACTTCCAGGAAGAGATGCTCACCGGCATTGGGTGGGGGCGGTTGTGGGGACATGTTTAATACTGAATAAGCAATATGTGAACGGAGATAAATGGCAACACCACCGCCACCACTCCAAGTCCGGTCATTCCTAATGAGCTGGAAGCCAGGCAGAGTATACGAAGCCGAAGGAATGCATGGCTTGAGCCATGATTCAGAGACTAGAATAGCATGGATATTCTTACAGTCAAAACTAGCCAGCATATCAGGGAAATGGGCGGGAATACTCTGTGCATTAATATGGACACAATTAAAGTCTCTCGAAACACCAGAGAACAAAGATTGCAAGTTTTCTACCAAAGAAGGAACACTTATGTAACTGTCTTGGTCGCTACTAGCAGAATAAAAATCGTCACTGTCACTATCCATGCACTAATTAATAAATAATATATATAAAATAATATTATATAAATAAATATGGGTTATATATAAATACTTTATCTAAGTCAAATAAATCAGTACTACTAATTGACACTACTCAATAAAGCCCACCTTAGTAGTACTCAAAATGGTATCCGGTATCTGTGGCGTTTTCCGCGTTTTGCTAGAGTGGCCAATATGGCGAACGTGATTTGTCTGTCAGAACCATTAGAATTTAACAAAATACTCGACAATCCGAATTTTGCGGATATATGTTGTCGACTCGAAATCTTTATTTTTTAATGTTTTATTATTCAGGTAAGGTTTCGATGTACTCCTTGACGAAATAATTATTATAAGATTTGACACTGCGATAGCAGCGCAGTCCGTCGGTTCTAATGTGAAACATTCCAACATCCACAACTACTTACAAATTAAAAATTAAGTACAATAAACATTTTCCAGTGGACTAAATTGTGAATCTAAACCATTCTCAAGTCCCCTTGAACACATACAAAAAATTTCATCAAGATCGGTCCAGTCGTTTAGGAGGAGTTCAATTACATACACACGCACACAAGAAATATATATATTAAGATATGACGTAGTGACGACATAGTGTTTTGCTGTCAAGTAGAATACTTATCTTAATATATAAAATCCTTGCGTTACTGACTGACTGACAGACACGCTTCAGCCGAAACTATTGGGCGCAGGAAGCTTAAATTTGGCATGTATGTTCCTTGGGGACCGTAGGGGTGCACTAAGAAGGGATTTCCCGAAATTCCCACGGGATCGGCCAAAACGGGTAAATAAAAAAAATGCAGGCGTAGCTGCTGGCTTCCTCTAGTTATCGATAAATTGACGATAAAAATGTTAAATAAAGTTTTAACATTCATTGATGAATGAAGCTACTATTATTTTAACATGTTTCACTAGATAAAAATACTTGTATAATTTATTTCACTTGCAGGAAACTTCCCTATTATAAAAGTTATTTTTGAACGAGAAACATATGTATCAACTGGTGTTATATAGGAGGCTTATAACTAGCAGTGGACTACGGAAAGCTTATGACGATAAAAGATTAATATGTAGTACAATCCTCACCTGCAGCAACAGCAGCACGACTACGAACAACCCAACGGCGGCGGCGCACACGGCCAGCGCGGCGGCCGCGGCGGTGGGACCGCGAGGTGTGGGGTTGGAATCCGCACCGCCCGCGTGCAGCGCGCTCCACTCCGCGATGCGACGCTTGCCCGCCACTGACGAGTTTATGCACTCGCCTGCACAACACCAACATATTCATCTTAGGAACTTATGACGTATATTCGAGGCAAGACGTATGACACTACTACTATTAATTCAAGAGTCATACATTTCGTCATAGACACAGCTCGATTATAGCTTTATCCAATGTTGAACATTTATAAACAACACTGAAATCCAAAAAAATTAAATCCAGTTTCACCACCTCTCAAAAGAAGGTCTATTCGTCTTTTGACAGGTGGTGATAAAAGAAGATATAGTGACAAGCATCGAGAAAGGTATGCTAAGATGGTTTGGGCACGTGGAGAGGATGGATGACGAAAGACTGACCAAGCAGATAATTATATAAGGCAAGTGTGGAAGGGACAGCACGAAGGGGAAGACCTAGGCGGACGTTCTCTGACCAGATTGGAGACATCCTAAAAACAGGACAGGTGAGAAGTACCCTGAACAGAAGAGCATACATGAGGAATCTGATGGGAGTGAATGAAGCAAGAGAGATATGTCAGGATCGTTGCAAATGGCGTTCCGTAGTCTCTGCCTACCCCTCCGGGAAATAGGCGTGAGTCTATGTATGTATGTATGACAGGTGGTGAAAAGGGAGTTGTTTTTATTTTTATTTTAGTGTTGCTTATAAATGTTGTAACTATCTTAACCGATGAATTCAAAATTGCAACAAAAAAATTTGTATTACCTACTTATCTGACACATTTATTTAAGAGGATCCTATCAGATAGCAGTGTAGCTCTTCGCTAAATGACAACCAGACGTAAAAGGGCAAATTTGTACAATGAGAAATTCGCAAAATCATGATGTGTCTGTTAAAAAAGTTAACCCTAGAAAGACCATTCTACTTCGCGGAATCGTGAATTTGAAGGAATGCAAGTACCAACCAACAACCCGAATAAGCCATACAAACATAGAGGGATTACAAAAACAGTTAGTTTAATACCTATAACAACCGACATAAATTCATATACAATCCGTATAATATAGTTCACTGTTATAATATTGTTCAATAATTACAATAGGCCACCTATCTAATTAATAATGTTCTGCTATTGTGTTTCCTGTATAATTTTCATTCAAACTAAAACAATGTGTATAAAATATACACTATGTAGCTTGTTATGCAATATTACCAGTGACTCAAAATATATATATTCACTTTGTGCCAAATAAGTACATATTAGAAACAACTTATCGAAGGATTATTATCACTTGCATACAACTGTCAAAATTTGGCAAAAATGTCGAGAAAATTTTAAAGTAACAACATCTTATAATACAAAAAATCACTGCATTTCTAGCACAATTAACTAGTCAGCTATGTCTTTTATGTGATACTGTCAGCAGAACGACTTTCGAGCAGTTAGCCATACCATCCTTCTTGTGACTGAACGCGATGAAAGCCGGTCAAAATGTCGGGTATAAAGAAATATTTGTACCTAGAACCCACGATTGAACTTTTATCGTAAGCAAATCGCATAAGTTTCAAATCATTGACATAATATAGAACAGTACTTACCAGTTTCAGGGTGACAATGGCAGCAGTCGGTCGCCGGTGTAGAGTTCGTGGCACTTCGCTCGGCACAACACGGCACGCACTGGTTGTTCAACCTGCACCAAAAAACAACCATCAATTTACAGAAAACTCTTCTGTTAGTGACTGACTGACAGGTAAAGCACGGCCGGAACTCCCGGACGCCAGAAGCTGTAATTTGGCATCTATGTTCCTTGGAGAGCATAGGGGCTATTAAATTAAGTATTTTGGAAAAGCACCCCTTCCGAATGAGGTAAAAGGGAATGAGAGTTTGTTGTTTTTGCTGTCCGAACATTCAAACGGACGCAGCAACAGACTAAAGCTAGTACATGTATAAACAAAATCTAGTACTATAATATAAACTGAGTAGTACACTTCAAATTTAAACTGACCACACAACCATAAAAAAGAAAAGAAAATTTCAGTCACATTTATAAAATACGAAAATTAAAATAGTAAAACGCGCGACAATCCCAAACCGCTTTGTTAAAATACTTTGAAGTAGTAGTTCAGGGTTCTTGAGTGAAAGGTGTTGTGTGAGGCATAAGGCCTGCCCGACGTGTGTCACTCGAGGCCCTTCAATCACGGAGGACCCTCGCTCGCTACGCCACCTCTGCGCTCTCAACGCGGAAAATAAGGAAATGTTCCATTGACTTTGAATAAAATGTGCCAACATACCCAACATGAACTGAGATTCTAAGATGACATAAAGCGTAGTAAATTAGTAGAAGATAATATTTCCTTTTAATATCATCAGTTCAGGCGAAATATATCCACAGTTAAATACACAATTTAATAGGTAGTAGAGCCTTGCTGATTTCAGCGTGAATGGGCCGGCTCGACCAGGGAAGTACTACCTTCTCACAGAAAATCGACGTAAAGTAACAGTACCTAGACTGTTGCGTTTCGTTGGGTGAGTGAGAGTGCCGGAGGCCCCATCCCCTATTACTTCTCCCTCATCTCACTCCTAGTCCCATTCCTTTTCCTAACCCAAAGGGCGGCAACGCACTTATGACTCCTCTGATGTTTCTTGAGTCCATGGGCAACGATAATTGTTTATCATCAGGCGATCCGTCTGCTCGTTTGCCGCTTATTACATAAAAAAAAAACAAATTGACTTAGACCCGGCTTTCAATTTGTTTTGTTTGCCAATGCCTTATTTTTAGCAATGTTTAATAATAAACAACTTTTGTACATCACCATCGTCCTAACGTTAACTCGCTCGCGTCCAAGATACGATTATACGCCTAGGAGCCAGTGGTACGCCTACTAGTCTAACCAGATATGCCAGAATATCAGCTCTCACCGAAATTTTATAATATGCGCCTAAAATCGTTTACTTATGTGAAAGTTAATATATTAGACTACTGCGTAGCGTTTCTTGCTAATTGGTAGTCCATTAACGTGTTACATACACTGCAAAACTAAAACATATTCACGCAAATTTTCAAACACGCTAAATAGTAAATACACTAGAGTCTGGGACCGGACCGCGAACATCAGACACTTGTGATTTCAAAGCGTTTCAAAACGAATTACTGCGTATATAATATGTGTTGCGAAAACTTGCTCATTTAATTTACTCTTGAATTTGTGCTACAGTGGACTCGTGCGGTCGGGAACAGTCGGTTTAGCGGCCAACGCAAATATGTACGCCGGTTGCGTCAGCTTAACAAAAGTAATGTTGAAACTAGATGTTACACTTTTTGTTTTGGCCAAACTGTACGTTTCATTAGGCCCACGGCTAGGCCACTTGTTTTGCGATAATATTGTTCTATTTTGAAAGCATTTAGTTGAATTTCATAGTTGGGGGTGAAGCGATGAAGTTATGACCCACCTGTCGAGTGTTTTGCTGAACGCTTGGGTGCGAGTCATGCACAATGGGTATAGTAACTGTGTGTTCCTAGTCTAATCGCATGGTAACTACTCTATTACCTGTTAGGATTTGCCTGTTGCAGTTTGTAAACAAAAATATAAATACTTACAAGAGATAGACATTAGACACACATAATCAGAAGAATATAAAAGACGTTAGATTGATTGCGAATCTAATCTAATACTAATATACAAGGTGTAAAAAGACCCTTAACAAAAACTGAAATCCCACGGTGTACCAATCACTACGAACATTTTTTACTTCGGCACCATACCTACCTGGGAAATTACTGGTTCAGGAGATATTAAGGCTCAAAGTTAGTATGGATTTTTTCTAATTAGGTACAAAATCTTTGCATTTACCCCGCCAATATGTTCTTTAGATGCCTTATGACCCCATAGATAAGTAGGTATTTCGAGCATTGCACGCGCGCGCTTTTAATTGTGATTTAAAAAGCGTGAAAACTTAAAAAAATATCGTTTCCCAGGTATTATTTTTGGTTAGTATGACTTGGCAAGATGTCCACAACGAGTAGACTTCGGCTTGGCGATGGGTCTTGTGACACTCTGTATAAACCTAAAGAGTTTGTTTGTTTGTTTGGTTGAACGCGCTAATCCCAGGAACTAATGGTCCGATTTGAAAAATTCCTTCAGTGTTAGATAGGTAATTTATCAAGGAAGGCTGTAGGCTATATAACATTACGCTATGAGCCACGGGAGCGAAGCAGTAGCCATAAATAACGCGGGTGTAACCGCGGGCTCATCTAGTCTGGTATATTTTTTTATTTTACTGTTCATTACTTTAATAATCCTTTATATACCCTATTCTACATGATGTGCAAAAATGGCTCTAAGAATAACTTTAAAAATTTATTTTTATATTTCGATACACACACCACAAATTAGTTTTTTTTTACAAAAATGTATATATACGAGTATATGTTCAAGTTTAATTTGCTTTGATAATTTTATACTATGACACACCATACAACTCTATACAATGGAGAATACTCTGCAATGTACAAACAGTGAACTAAATCAAACTGTCTTAGTGCTCGTGAACACGACACAACTAATTGATAGGACAACACAAATCCAGAACACATTCCATTGCTGTGCTTACGTTACATTGCTGTAGGATCAGTCATACTAAGCCGTCGTTGTATGTTGCAGGTGTTAAGTGCGGTTGCGGATTAAGAATACAAAACGTCACTACCACATTTCATTCCAAGGGTGTCGTAGCAGCACCTAAGGAACTTTGGTACACGATGCAAATCGTAAATTTGGGAAGAATGAGAAGCTTTATAGCAATTCCCTTGGCCAGCGTGGTTCTATTGATTTACAAAGTTGACTGCAGCTGTGGGAGTTCCTATATAGGACAAACGAAACGCACTATTTCTTGCCGGATAAAGGAACACATCAGGGCAGTCAAAAATAACGAGCCACATAAGTCAGCCATAGCTCAACACCTCTTAGACTCGGGTACCGACCACTGGATTGAGTTACACAACCCTCAGGTGCTTTCGACAGAACACCACTACATACCTCGCATGGTTAGGGAGGCAATGGAAATTAAAAAGTTCAAAAATTTCAATAGAGAGGATGGGTTTCAACCGTCGAATATCTGGCATCCAGTGGTGCGTCTATGTAAAACTCGTGAAACGAAAAAACTTATACCGCAAGCTGACGTGGTGTGTGTAGTATGTCGTGATCGGTGCTGTGCGATAGTGAAAACAGTGGCAGTGGTGTTGTACGCAAAAAATGTGTAAGAAAGCGGGTAGACCGTTATACTTGCTCGTACGATTCATCCACCCGCAATACCCTCAGTACATCCGTGAACATGGCGCTTGCAACAGTGCCGAAATATCGGTTACTCCAAACAAAGGTACGTGGTATATATCCCGAAAGACAATTTAAAACAAATATTTTATACCAACTTATACACCACTATTTTTTAATTAGTACAAAACCTTTAAGGACATATTAGCGAAGGCATTATTATCATATATGTGACGTAAGAATTTCATAATATCTATAAATAGCAAAGTTATAATCATTTGTGTTTTGTGGAAAATCTTACCTAAATCATAGACATATTTTAAAATCCATTCACTACTTCATTGATAGTACTTACTTTCCGTCCTACTCTTACGCATTCTTTCCGTCGCACTTATAATGTAAGTAGCCTTAGCCATAATAGAATGAAGCAAAATAATAAGTTTAGGTAGTTGCTTTTTAATTTTCTACATTCTACCCTCACGTAATTAGAAAGCAAACACATATCAAAATAAAAGAAGGTATTCTGTAATAAAAGAAAAGTGTAATTTTGGCGTATTTATGAAGTTAGAATCATTTGCTATTTACAAATATTATTTTATCATCATCATGTCAGCCTGGCCTCCCTCAAGGTTCTTCACACAGACCGAATTTGAGCCGCCTGCATCAAATTATTATTTACTTAAGTAGGTATTATTTACAAAACTTACAAGAACTTCCATTGTCCTTCGAAATGTCCACCACCATTGTCAATACACAGACGGGCACGTTTTATTAAATTGTTTTTTAACGAGAGAAGTACGCTTCTGTCTTTTCACTTCGTCAAAAGCGTCCAATGTGCGCTGTTTTAATCATTGGACACTAACCGGCTCACTTTTGTATACTCACAAAAAGATGTCCATGGGTACACAGCTGCACTCGCGATTACTCCACTCAAAAAGTACGCACGAAGCATAGCTACATGGTGACCGATCATTTGACAAAAACAAATGAAAAATTTTCATTTGACAAATAACATTTGACAAAATTATACTTGATAAATTTATTATTTTACAAACTATTGTTTAATAAACTACTCATTAGACAATATATTTACTATAAAAGAGTTATTATGCTAAAACATTCATTTACAAATTTATTATTTTTTTAAACATGTTATTTGGCAAAACAAAGTAAAGCATAAATAACATTTGACAAAATGCCTTGCTTGGTAAATATTTTATTAACCAAAATCTACGATAATACAACAATCTTTGTGTAGGGTCAACTGAAACAATGGCTGGTTAGGTTAGAACTGCGACCACAACGCACGAGCTGAGCGAGTGAAGCGAGCGTGCCGCGGCAGCGGCCAGTGAGTGCCAGAACCGAATTCTACTTATTTCGCTTAATTCAGGCAGTGTGTATTTTTTTTTAAGACTTAAGTTTATATGGAATTAGTATTAATACCAAATTATTACTTGCCTATAAATTATCTGTCCAAGATGAAAATTGAAACCAAGCAATTAAATATTTTCAAAATGTCGCGTATTGGTTAGAAATTAGTTATTTTTAAAAACTAATAATTTATCTTCTAAATTTTTGTACAATCACCAATTTGGCCATCGAATTATTTAGTCAAATGATTATTTTAAAATAATTATTTAACATTTAAATTATTTTCTAAGTAACACATTTGCGAAACCTGTATTATGTCAAATTATTGTTTTTAAAGTAATATGTTTGCGAAATAAAAGTTTGTCAAATGATTAGTTTTTCAAACGTTGTTTGTAAAATGATCTTTTGTAATACGTTTTTTGTCAAACAATAGTAAACCTAGCTACATACTCCCATGATGTGAACTGATAAGCCATCGCGTCGGGAAAACGTAGACAAACAATTAACTGTTGTAGCGAAACAATGAATGCGCTCACTTCCGCTAGCAATTTAGCACTGTTTGTCACATCGGGGCGGGGCACGGGCGCAGAGAGACAGGGGGGAATTTATTAATAGAGCAGTTTACTACTGTTACTACTCATAGTACGCGGGTCGGTCATAGCCTTAGTTATGCATATACCAATTATTACGTATTTTTGTAAACAGTTTTGAGACAGTTTTGGGACTTAGTGTTTTTTTTAACTACATAATATGATCAGTTAAAGATACTTAGTGGCCCGTTAAATTTTTTGTACTAATAAAAAAATTGTGGTGTATAATGTTTGAAAAGTATACCGGCCAGGAATTGGGCCTTAAAACCCAAGTCTGATGGGTCACATTAAAGCTGAAATCAAGTAGTACCTGTATTACATAGTAACAACTCACCTGTCCAATCTAAGCGGCCTGGAGCACGTAGTACAGCTGAACTGTCCGGGGCCGGAGCACGTGCGGCACGTGGCGTCGCACGTGGCGCACGTGGCCGACGTGGGCTCGTAGTACTGCGAGCCGAGGCACTCACTCCATGCACACACAGTAACAACACACTCACCTGTCCAATCTAAGCGGCCTGGAGCACGTAGTACAGCTGAACTGTCCGGGGCCGGAGCACGTGCGGCACGTGGCGTCGCACGTGGCGCACGTGGCCGACGTGGGCTCGTAGTACTGCGAGCCGAGGCACTCACTCCATGCACACACAGTAACAACACACTCACCTGTCCAATCTAAGCGGCCTGGAGCACGTAGTACAGCTGAACTGTCCGGGGCCGGAGCACGTGCGGCACGTGGCGTCGCACGTGGCGCACGTGGCCGACGTGGGCTCGTAGTACTGCGAGCCGAGGCACTCACTCCATGCACACACAGTAACAACACACTCACCTGTCCAATCTAAGCGGCCTGGAGCACGTAGTACAGCTGAACTGTCCGGGGCCGGAGCACGTGCGGCACGTGGCGTCGCACGTGGCGCACGTGGCCGACGTGGGCTCGTAGTACTGCGAGCCGAGGCACTCACTCCATGCACACACAGTAACAACACACTCACCTGTCCAATCTAAGCGGCCTGGAGCACGTAGTACAGCTGAACTGTCCGGGGCCGGAGCACGTGCGGCACGTGGCGTCGCACGTGGCGCACGTGGCCGACGTGGGCTCGTAGTACTGCGAGCCGAGGCACTCCATGCACAGCCCGCCGTCCAGCATGAAGCGCGCCGGGCACGACTTGCAGCGCAGCGGGCCCGAGCCGTCGCACTCGCGGCAGTAGTGGTGGCAGTGCCGACAGCCGCCCAAGCTCTGGTAGAACCCTACGACAAGACAAAGTTTACAGTTACCGAAGCTAGACACATACATATTAGATTCTCGCCTGTTTCACGAAGGAGTAGGAAGTGATTAACAACCGCTATTTGCAATAATGGGAATAATAAGCTCCTTTTGTGTAGATGTAACTACTTCACCCCGCGGGGGCGAAAATAAAATGTGTCAGGTAGTGACATCCCCACCCACTGAAAGAGGTAGGTACTCGTTCGGTATTCTGATGAGTATATGCTCAAGTCCAAGCAACCAGAACATGCAAAACATGGTGGCAACAAACCCAAAGCATCCAGCATTAAGGAATTCTGCGGCGATTATGGCGTAATCGTCAAAACGTAGGGAGGCCTTTATCTAGCAGTGGACGTCTAATGGGCTGGAAGATCAGGAAAAAATGCGAGCAACAATAAAAGTAAAATAGAAAACCCTTCATTTTTAAAACTATGAATACGAAATCATGTTTTTTGAACATGTCGTTACAATAATTTGTTGTAACATTACACTAAACTTACGAAAACGATTTATGTACGCAAGCTTAAACCTCAAAAATTTAAAGAAAATATATTTAAAAACAGTTTTTGTTCGTTAAAATGGCTTGCCAAGTAACTTATTATTGAGTCTTGTTTCTACAAGCTAGCAAACTGCTAAATATAGCTCAGCAATTTGACTATGAATATTTCACCAATTATTTATCTTTCTCCTGGCATTCAAATTCAATTTGTAAAGAAAATTCCCGCTAATAGGTTACTAAATGCTCCTGTTTCAAAGTTGTTAGCCGAATTTAAATACAAAATATTGAATAAACTGTATACTTTATAGTACGAAGTTGTGACGTGACGTGCCAATTAATAGAGAATATTTGCCTATTTCATCAAAGTTAGTACTGTATTGTAGGCTCTACAATGGAACGCATGGAGAGTTACACGTATATGAAATCGAGTACAAGAATGCTTTTAGCGTCACTCGGGTCAGGTAAAAATGATGTCTGAAGATAATAAACATTCACAATTTCGCAACGTAAGAATATATTAGTATCAATGAGTAATTGCTTTATAGAGAACATTTAACGCAGGCGTGTCGTTTATTGCCACAAAAGGAGGGTGTTCGCTGATTAATATGCCATTTCAGGGATATAATCCTACGTGAGTATTTACCGCAACAATTATTGTTCGTGATTTATATTAAATTAAGAAAAATCACGTACTGACGCCGCCAAGATGGCACCCTTCACACACAGCACACAACATCAGTATTAAAATCTACTTCGCACTAGCGCGTTATATGCAGTTACTAGAGCAGTTCTGGTTTTAAAAATTTTACAATTTCTCCATAGAAACCCCAGCATTTGGTACGATTTTGTAATAACACTATCTATATAAGGAATGATCGTTAATTTTGAGTCCAAAAGCACGCCTAGATCCCTTATTTGAACAACCTCTTCCAGTTTAGAGTGTTCTATAACGTAAGTTGTGTGTAAATAGTTACGTTTGCGATGAAATTTTATGTGCTTACATTTAGTTTGATTTAAGGGAAGTTTATTTACTTTTGTCCAGTTAGCAATAGCATTTATATCATCTTGCAATTGCTTACTGTCTTCAATACCTTTGATACCCTTATACAATTTGAGATCGCCCGCAAAAAATTAGTATTTATAAAATTTTATTTGAGTGCCTAAATCATTTATAAATATGGAAATTAACAATGGGCCCAAATGAGAGCCCTGTGGCACTCCAGATGTGACTTTATAGCTCTCAGACTCATGGCCACCAATCACAACCTTTTGAGATCTTGAAATTAAATAGGATGAAAACCATGAAAGAAGTGGCCCATATACTCCAATATTTAATAGCTTAGTGATAAGAAGTTTGGGATTCACTCTATCAAAAGCCTTGCTAATATCTGTATAAACAGCGTCTACTTGCAATGATTTATCCAAGGAATCCGATATTTCACTTACGTAATGGACAATATTGGAAGAGGTAGACATCCTATTTCGAAATCCGTGTTGCTCTTTGCATCAATAGTGGCTTAATGTGATAATTCAAAAAAGGACAAATAAGAGACTCGAATACTTTGCCCAATACTGACAGCATAGATATTGGCCGATAGTTCAATATATCGCCTGCGATACCCTCTTTAGGTACAGGAACAACGTGAGCTGATTTCCAGGCAGAAGGAAAAATTCCCTTAGTTATGGAAGAGTTGAAAATAATTTGAAGAGGAGTAGCTAGAGATTGAGAGCAGATTTTTTTAAAATACAGCTGGTCTACGATTGGGCCTGCACTCAGGGTAATTTTAAGCTTTTTTAGGGCCGTTTCTACAAATGGTTTGTTGATGTGTATGGATCCGAGAGTGTTGTGAAATATTGAGTGTTCCCATGTCGCATCACTAGAACTATATGCATTTATATCGTCACTAGTGGCATAAACTGAAGAGAAACTTTTAGCAAAGGCATTACAGATGGATTGTGGAGTGGTGAAGATCTCACTACCCAGTCTCATTTCATTTGGAACAGTAGTTTTATTATTTCGCTTACTATTAATAAAATACCAAAATGATTTCATATTGTTTTTGCTAATGTTTTCCTCAATTTTGCGCAAATAGTTACTATAACAGTGTTTTATTAGGCCGTGGATACGAGAACGAGCTGATCTGTATTCTATATGATTATATGGATTTTTAAAACGATTATATTTGTTACGATATTTATCTTTCTCCCTTATAAGTTTTATAAGTTGATTGGAATACCACACGGGATATCTTTTTTTAGAGAACAAAACTGAAGGGACGCATTCCTCAATAATAACACATAAAGTAAATTTAATTTCCTTACCATGTCATCTATACTTATATATTTCTCATCCATAAGAATCTCTTGCCAATCC
Source organism: Euclidia mi (assembly GCA_944739405.2). Taxonomy (NCBI): domain Eukaryota; kingdom Metazoa; phylum Arthropoda; class Insecta; order Lepidoptera; family Erebidae; genus Euclidia; species Euclidia mi. Next base: position 5,897,914 of record OX123181.2, on the reverse strand, counting down.
ATATTTATTATTTTTAAATTTATTTCGTCAAAGCCTTCAAAAAATCAAATTTATTAACCTTTTTTGTTCAAAAATCGTGTAATAGGGAAGTTGATGTCGATGCACAAGGGCGAATTATAGAGATCAATTTTTGTTAAAGGATCGGTTGACAATTGGGTGGATACATTCTTGCATGATGAAAATACTAAGTGCAACATTTTGTTATGCCTATTACCTATCGAATTAAATTGTTACAGATCAAGGATATTCATAAATGTCAAAATCTGACGACCAATATCTGTCTCGAATGAGTCGGGTATAGTAGAATCATGATCAGGAACCCTCGTTGCTTGTGAAGTGACAACAGTCCAGTCCAATTTATCAAGATTAAAATCTCCCAAAACAAGGAGATCATGATTGTGTAATTTAGAAGCTGATTTCATTATAGAGTCGAGGCATACTTCCAGTTTCAATGCGGACGTCGGGGGCGGTATGTATACAGCGCAAATAGTTAAATATTTAGTGACGTTATTTACTTGTAATTTGAGCGTAACCTAGATAAATACAATCCTTTTAACTTGCCCCGAATACTTCAAACATTTTGGTAATATATTCTTAAGTAATTGAATTTAACCTATAACATAATACTGGGCGTGCACTATAAAAATATAACACTAAGCGGTCCTAGTCTTTGTTACGAAGGACCTCCAAAGTAGCGCTGTCCTTGACCCACACAGAAGGTGAATAATAAGGGGTAGGATAACTAGGTGAATGGTATGATATTATAGGTGATAGGCTAAGACTCTAGGATAGTGTAGGTTAACAAGTTAGATAATTCCCTTATCATTTAATCAACCCTGTACAGTGGGGTTAATAGCCTAGGGCTGAGAACCCGCTGTACAGAGGGTTAGGGTCATGACGTATAAATAAGCTGTATCACTGCAAAGTTTCATCAAAATTCATTCAGTAGTTTACATGAAAGAGTAAACATCCACCATTCACACAAACTTTCACATTCATAAGCCATAAGCTTGCTAACTACGTTCTCCATAAATGAATAGCAACTAATAAATACGTCCGCCATGTTTTCCTCGTACTTATCACAATAATCGGCTAATGAAGGAATATAATAAGTACGTGTTTATCTTGTGTTGAACCAATGATTAACGGACGATCGCGAGCACAATACATTCATTATGGGAAATTGTCACCGAATATTGTGGTGGATAATCCATCGATATAAATAAATATATGTAGGGCGATTTGGCCGGTAGATACAAGTTATTGTTTAATTTATATACGACAAGCTATTGCCTTGCCCACGCTTATTGTGCTTCGTAACTAATTGTTAGACCATCGTTTCGGCCAAAGACGTCTCCATGGTCCTTTTCCAAGGCTCTCCACACAGACTGATCTTGAGCCACATTCAACTGCTGCCTGCCATCCCAAGTTAAACGAAATTATCGGTCCACCTTGCCAGTTTACCGTATCTTTCTTGTGCCAACGGGCACCGCTTTTTCGGTCCATGTGGTAATTAAATAATACCTATTTAAAGTTCCTTTCCTGTATCAAATTTTGTGCAACGTTTTGGTCAACTTAAGCACTACTCCATTTCATTCCTTAATATCGTAAGAGGTGAATAAGGCAAATACACGAAGCAAATAACATCTTGCGGCAACCCATGTAGCCAGCGTTGTATAGCAGGCCAAATCCTTCTACTGCCTCACAATGCTATTGCGATGCTAATTTGGAGAAACCTATGGCAAGCAGTGGACCACAAATGGTTGAAGATGAAAGTCCAAATGTTTTACTTTACTTAAGAAAGCAGTGGACCACAAATGGTTGAAGATGAAAGTCCAAATGTTTTACTTTACTTAAGAGCGTTGATCGAACAGCTACTGCTCTTGCAAAAGTATATTTGCTTGTTTGTTAAATGTAACTGACACGTTGCAACCTGCAATGTAAATGGTACTCTATAACCTACACGAAAATACATAGTTTACCTTGCGGGCACTCTGGATGGCACTCGCCAGCGGCTAGCCTCCACCCCTCAGGGCAGGAGGCGCACTGGTCGCGCCGAGGACCGATGCACGTGCGACACGACAGGTAGCACTTGGAACACGTGCCGCGGTCTGCGTAGTACCTGTACGGACACAGAAATTACGGTATTAAGTTATGGTCTCTAGTTTATTATATGAAAATGAGTAAAAATCTCCAGTTTAATCAGAATCTCGTAACAAAAGAGTTGGACTGACGCTCGTTGGAATCGCAGGCAGCGGGTGGATGCGGGTAGCACGTGGAGAGCCTTGAAGAAGGCCCATGTCCAGCAGTGGACCTGTTTCAGCTGACATGATGATGATGAACAAGTAAGGCTACATACCCCGGGGCGCAGGCAGCGCGGCAGGCCCCAGACTGCAGGCGGAGCGCGGCGGCGCACGCCGTGCAGTTGAGGCGTGACGCGCACGCCGAGCACCCGTGTGCGCAGCGCGAACACCGACCTGCTTCAGCGTAGTAGCCGCGCGCGCACTCCGACACGCACCTGCACACACACACGCAAAACCATCCCTTCATCTAGCTCACTATGTGACGCTTATGAACGTCAATTTTTTAAGTAAGTTACTTAATGAAACTCCATGACTCTAAATATACATTTACTGCTTATTCATCTAGGTCACAATGTGACGCTTATGAACATCGATTCTTAAAGTTAATTACTTAACGAATCTCCATGAATCTAAATATTCATTTACTGCTTATTCATCTAGGTCACAATGTGACGCTTATGAACATCGATTCTTAAAGTTAATTACTTAACGAATCTCCATGAATTTAATTGTACATTTACTGCTTATTCATCTAGGTCACAATGTGACGCTTATGGACGTCAATTTTTAAAGTAAGTTACTTAATGAAACTCCATGAATGTAAATGTGCATTTACTGCTTATTCATCTGGGTCACAATGTGACGCTTATGAACATCGATTCTTAAAGTTAATTACTTAACGAATCTCCATGAATTTAATTGTACATTTACTGCTTATTCATCTAGGTCACAATGTGACGCTTATGGACGTCAATTTTTAAAGTAAGTTACTTAATGAAACTCCATGAATGTAAATGTGCATTTACTGCTTATTCATCTGGGTCACAATGTGACGCTTATGAACATCGATTGTTAAAGTTAATTACTTAACGAATCTCCATGAATTTAATTGTACATTTACTGCTTATTCATCTAGGTCACAATGTGACGCTTATGAACATCGATTCTTAAAGTTAATTACTTAACGAATCTCCATGAATTTAATTGTACATTTACTGCTTATTCATCTAGGTCACAATGTGACGCTTATGGACGTCAATTTTTAAAGTAAGTTACTTAATGAAACTCCATGAATGTAAATGTGCATTTACTGCTTATTCATCTGGGTCACAATGTGACGCTTATGAATATCGATTGTTAAAGTTAATTACTTAACGAATCTCTAAGAATCTAAATGTACATTTACTGCTTATTCATCTAGGTCACAATGTGACGCTTATGAACATCGATTCTCGACACAAAGCAATATGTAGAACCACGGGAAAGAACGGGCAATAAAACTCGTGGCCAAATGACAAACCCACGTGTCTCGTGGAGGACTAGGTGGTAAACAAACATACATATCACATACAAAATCCCGAAGAAAGAGGTACGATTCACACTAACTTGCGCGATGCAGCATACCATCTCATCTGCATGTTACGTCGTCATACTGACAAGTCGTCTGTGTCGAACGCAACCAACACTGATTGTAACTGACTAACGTAAACGCCTAATGTTACTGGGACGCTGATCCGACGCAACTGACTAATACGAGCGACTAATGCGACTAGTAGTAAAGATACTATAAAATACTTTGTTTTTGACGAGTTTTATTTGCGTAACATAATTAGGTTTTACAGCGAAAAAATATATCTTTATTAACTGATACTTCAAAAGTTTTTTATTATTTACTGCAATTTTCTCTGCCGTATTTCAAAATAGATGCGGACCGAATGAAAGTGCTATTCAGTGTGAATTAACCTTCATGCTATTTTAACAACCGTTTTCATTTTTGACAAACTACATATTTACATTCATAGTGCTGGAATATTTAAAACCAAAATAAAACAAAATAAAAATAAACATCTCTTTTATAAACATTCGAATGTTAAGATACTGATGAATCTCTCTAAAAACTGTCACAAAGGTTTTTGACCGAAAACAGTTTGCTTTTGAAGTCGGTTATAAAATTTGGTACGATCGATACGTCCGATCATCAAAAAACATCAACTGTTACCTGCGCTTAATGGTACAGAAAATGCCCGGGATTCGTATAGAAAGCACACGGTTGATTAAGCTGTTTTCCCTACAAACGTTGCCAAGAGAAAAATTGTAACAAAAGGGAGGGGAAGCTTTATCATTACAGCACCACAACGTATCGGAACAAAATGCATCCACGTGAAAATTTCTCGAGAAAAATCACAGAAACACAGCGAACACAATATCACATCGTATCGTATTCATTACATAAAAATAAACATACAACCCGGTCACGTCTATATGCATGCAAAACGTGGTTCGTTAAGGTTTCCGCTTGAAAATTAAATGGAATAACGTAAAGGGTTTTAATTTGCCCTGTCCGGACAAAGAAGTACCGCTTTGTGATTTGGATACATCAGTGGTTAAGACAGTTTCACGCTCCGGTTACTTGACGAGACTATTTATGTGAATTACTAGACTGTAAAAACGGCCGAAAGCTTAGGAGTAGAATGTTCTAGATACTTACTTATAGTCCTGTATCAGGTTAGGGCTTTGACAAGTGAGGCAGTTGCTTTCGTTGTCTCCGTAGCAAGAGTCGCAAGCAACGTGGCATTTCTTGCACGCCAATCCTTCAGCGAATTCACCCGCGCTGCACTTGTCAGAGCCGGCGGGCATGCATTTACCCTTCTTATTCAATTCCCAGTTCGGTTCACATGTCAGACAAAACGCGGTCGTACACGTCGAGCAACCGACGGGACATCTAAAACAAACGAAATATTAAAACGTGCTCCCATAAAACAGTAAGGGGAAAAGACAAGAGAAATGAATTACGAACCTCATACATTCTTTCCTCTTCTTGTCAGCGTAATACCCCGCGGGACAAGACGTGACACATCGGCCGTCTAGCGCGTAAGTGGAGGGGTGACAGGTCACGCACTGCGCTTCCCCGGGCCCCTCACAAGTGTCGCAGGTCTCGTGACACTTGGCGCACATGTAGTCCTCAGTCTCGTAGTGCGGGCCGGGGCACGACGCGAGGCACGTGCCGTCGTGCAGCACCAAGTGATGCTCGCACGACGTGCAGCCGTCAGCTCGCTCGGAGCAAGTCGCGCAGTGAGCCGCGCACGGACGACACACTGACGCTTCGCTGTCCTCCCAGTAGCCGTCCGGACACTGCTGGAGGCACACGGCTAAGTCGGCCACTAGCAGATGTGCAGGCGCGCACGTCAGACAGGAGTCCTGTCCGGGTCCGACGCAGGTCTCGCACGACTCGTGGCACGGCCAGCACACGCCGCCCTGGTTGGCGTAGCTCCTCGGTGGGCAGCGCGACACGCAAGCGTCGTCGAGACGATAGTGTTTACACGCGATGCACTGCGTGGGTCCTTTTCCGTAGCATCCTTGGGCATCGCATTCGGGGTCACAGTCGTGCACGACGCGTTTGTCATTACTATCAGCGAGGACGTTCTCCCCATGCGGTGAAGGGACGTTGTGTCCATCGAGACGAGCCACCGCCTTCTCCGGGTCGGAGCCGGCGGCGAATAAATTAGGGAAGTTTTGGTAATTGGCAAACGCGTCAGTGTTGTAAAAAGAATCTCCGATAGTTTCATAACCGTCAACGGCTGTGGGGAAGGCGAAAGACGGCGCTGCCGCCGACGGTCTTTTCGACCGTAGCCTCACCGGGTCGACGGCTGTGCCGTAGAAAATGAGCTGCCATTTCTTGAGTATACCGGGCTGGTTAACGTGTCTGTTGCCCGCGTTGACAATCTGCAACTTCCACCTACCCTCAGCGTGCTCACCCCAGAAGTGTACGCTGAGGAAGGGCCAGTCATCGAAGTTAGAACTGACGACGTCGCGAGGCCTCTCGAACAACAGAGTGGATATGGTTCCCATTGGAGATGTTAACAGTATCCGTAGGTTGCCTCTAGGGAAGAATCTCAAAGAGATTTTACATTGTACGTGTTCGAGGTAGCGGACCTCATTGACGGTCCCACTGCACCCATTCACATCCATGTGTGTGGTCAATGTGTAGCCGAACGTCGACTCGATCTGCTTGTCTTCGTTGATCTCTTGTGATTTACAGATGTGTTGTGGTGGCACTGAAACCCATTGTTCTGCTAGGTTGACCATCTCCGAGGCATCCATCAGACCGTAGCCAAATTTATGACTGACTTTCCTCTTGACACCGTTCACAATCCAGCCACCTTCCTTTTCTAACGGTTGTGGTCGTGATGTCATGACAACTAGGTACTGCATGTCTCTCCACGTCAGGTCAGGGTTTGCTTCGAGAGCTAGGGCGCAGATGCCGGCAGCTAGCGGCGCTGAGGCTGAAGTGCCAGTATGTTCCACTGTACATATATGATCTGAGCGCAACCGGCCGTCCATGTCAACGGTAGCCACACTCTTGTCGTGACCCGGGGTGCCCGAACTGTACGTCGTGGCGAGAGTAGATGAGCACTCTTCCAAGTACCAAGGCTTGTAACCACCTTGCGTCGCACTAGAGATAGATAAGGTGAATATACTGTTGGTGTAACCGTCACAGTTGCATGAGTCTGTGTGTCTGCCGCCATTGCCTGAAGCCCATACAAAGATGGATCCTTTGCCGCGACGGCCGCTTGTCACGCCGTAGATGAAAGCTCTAGAACAAGACGTAATCTTTAGACCTGCATTCAAACCTATCTAAAAATTAAATTAGCTGTAAATATGTTACCTCCTGGCCAGTGGACCTGGTCCGTCGACGGTTTTGCCATCGTCTTCAGGGCCCCACGAGGCGCTGTAGATATCGATGTGGTCAGGGTTGAGGCCCAAGGCCCTGGCTTCCACGGCGTCGTTGACGACCCCGTCCAACATCCTGACGCCTCCTATACTGGCGTTGTAGGCGATCCCTACGCCACAGTACTGGTTATAGGCGACGGCGGCCACTTCGCCGGCGCATCGCGTCCCGTGCTTGTTGTCTCCGTTGTCTTGAGGCATGGGGTCGTCATCGTTACCGTTGATGTCTGTTGACGCGTTGGGGTCCTATGACAAAGAACAGATTTTACCATATTACTAATACTAACCTGGAATCGAAACTGCAAGACACTTAATGACGAATGACACTTACGTTTAATTAGCTTTAAAAGCTTATTGCTTTTAATATTAACAACAAATAAAATACATTATCTGAGCCTTTCTCAAAATAAATAATAAGTGCTAATTACTCATGCAGACTGCACGAACGGCATTCTTAATAAAAAAGGTCATTGGGCATATCTGACCCGCTTTGCGAACAGTGGCGGACATTAACCAAAATAGTTTTAAGCAAAGTGGAATAATATGACCTTTTATTGCATATAATTGTTTGATTAAAATTCGTACATGTACAAGATCCTTTAAAAAAGAAAACAAACGGTATCAAAGGTTTTTATTTCATCTTATAAAGGCATAAAAAAAATATCGAAATGAGCTTCAGATATATGTTATACGCTGTCTCTTTCGCACATTGAACAGGGCTTTTTGCACATTAAATAGCTGCGCCCATATCGCTAGCATTGTTTATTATCTGTCTTAGGCCATACACCAGGAAGCAACTGGCGCACTCGCTGCCTTTATAAATGATCTTATGATTGCTTTAGATCAAATTGAATAAAAAATATTTTAATGAATTAGCATTTTATTTTTCTTACCTATATCAATTAATAAGCGGACGCCCGCAACTTCGTCGGCTTCATTCAGTGATTCCGCGGGAATATCGGGATAAAAAGTAGCCTATAACCTTTCTTATGAATGTGGCTATCACACACAAAAAGTTTTTTTCAAATCGGATCGGTACTTTCAGTGATAAAGAGTATGGATATATATGTAACGGTAAGAGTGAATAATTGAAGATTATTAATAATTATCTATTATTATTAATAATTACCGAAAGTCGAGGTTAAAGTGATAAATTTATCGGTTACATTTGTCGGTTTTTATTAATAATTTAACCCTAGTAGTGATAAATGTAATAAGTGGCCAATTTTATGTACCACGAAAGACTTTCTTGCTTTGTTGTTTGCTTAGTTTGCAGCTGCAAGCTGAGTTGACGGAGCCCTGCTTCGCAGGGCTCCTATTTTGGGTGCAGGGTCACAAGAGAACCTAACATAACCTATTAAGTTTTCTGAGTGGATAAGTTTCCTAAGCGGACGAGACTTTTAAATGATATTTTGTAGAACGTTTTTTTTTTAAATATCCCTAAATAAATACCTGCTGGTCCAAAAATATTGGGTTTTATTTATTTTATAACTTTTACCAATATGTGTCGTGAATTATAATAATTACTACTAAAAGTAATAAATTTTGATCGTTTATTCACATTTACCAAAACATGTGGTTATTATTAATAATTTTGTAAAAATATTAATAATTTTCAATTAATCAGATTTACCGTAACATATACATAGATAACACTTGATTTTTTTGAGATTACTGTAGCTCACATTAATGCGACTAATGCCATAGTAAATTAGAGCCATAGATGAATACACTCTGCTATATTTCGTTTGTGTCCGCCATGGGTATGGTTTCCATACTAAGGTGCTCATTTACCTTTTGCTTATATTCATAAAACAAGATGAGAAAAACGACACTGAAATAAAATTTGTATTCGGCGGCAAAATTATTGACTAATTACTTAATTATATTGCCAATGTTAAATTTCATGATTCGTTGAATTTCGGGGACAAATAATTAATGTCATAAATTTCAACCCGTTCCAGCGGGTCTTTGTTTTTCCTAATTAAATTCAAGAAATTTTGCACAACTCAATGAATATTATGATCGCAACGTCGACTAAATACCGTGAGAATATTTTTGCACATGTTATTGGTATTGTTACTGACGGGGTAACGGAATTGGAAGGAAACACCGAGTAGCACTGATGACACTTTATTCGACTTGACACACGACGCGCCGTTTAATTTCGACGCGGACAGCACCAACACAAGCGTCTTTTGCACTGCACTTTTCACTGCACTTCACTGCACTTCTTCACTGCACTTTACTGCACTATACTTTCACTTTCACTTTATTTTACTACTTCTTCTTTCTTCCTTTTCTTCTTCACTTTACCACTTTTCAACTTTAACTGGCGCTTAGCGCGTCTACACCGCCTTATATACCCCTAAGAATGTTCTAGATCTACTAATTTCGATTGTCTTTTCGTTATTCAATTGTTTTTCCATCTTCTGTCTCTTTTTAACCTTTCCATTCCTTCCTGAAGCTTCTAGAATTTTCTAATTTTCATTCGAAATATTTAAATAATCTTTTTTTTTAATATTTGCCAAATATTCATAAATATTTTCCAAATTTCATAAAAACCAAAATCCACATAACTGTTATGACTGGGATTTGAACCCACGCCATCAGAACGTGAACGGGATGCGTTATCCGCACGGCCATCGCCTTGTCGTAGATCAGATACTATAACAATAAATTCTTCTATCCCCCAAGGAAGTGTAATAGGCTGCCTCTTATTTTTATTATACACAAACGACCTACCTAACTGTATAGAAGGGCCGTGTGTCCTATTCGCGCGGATGATATTTCTTTACTCATCCCATGCCAAAACGCTTTAAATATAAACCTAATTCTAAATTCTATCCTCGAAAAGACATCAAAATGGATGGCAGATCACAACCTAGACCTTAATTTCTCAAAAACCAAATTGATGAGTTTTCATCCCCGTCAAAAACCACCCTTACACCTAAATTTCTCATATAATAATATAAAATTAGAAGAAGTTACAGAATTCACTTTACTTGGTTTAAACATAGACACACACTTAAATTGGAAATGTCATAAGTATAAAGAAACTCAGACTCAAATTATCAAAATTTTCTTATGCCTTGCGTGAAATTAAGAAAACTACTGATATGCATACGGCTTTGATAACATATTACGCATATGCCTACTCAAGGCTTAGTTATGGCATCATACTTTGGGGAAATAGCACAGATACACCAACACTTTTCACATTACAAAAAAAACTTATTAGGATACTGGTCAACACAGATAAAACCGACAGTTGCAAACCCCATTATCAAAAGCATAATATTCTAACCTTAGCTTCCATATATATATTAGAAATGTGTAAATTTGTACGTAAATATCCAGATTTTTATAGTAAAAGACAAGACATCCAAACAAAATATTCATTACGCCATAAAAATAGACTAAATCTACCCACCTCTAAACTAACTATGCACGCAACAAGCCCATTCGTTATGACAATAAAAATATATAATAATCTCTCAGAATATTTAAGAAATTAACCAAATGATCAGAAATTCATATACAAGTTAAAACAAATATTAATAAATAAAGCGTATTATACAATAAATGAATACTTAACTGATAAGCATATACTGTAGTAAATAATGTTAAAATCAATGCATTTACATAGGAAGTAAATTGAATACACAATTTGTAATTTTTAAGAGTATAAAGTTAGAATAGATTTGTAAAATAATTACAAGAAAATAGATAAGTACCTACATAATGATTTAAACCTAACTAAAATTATTACTTTACCGATATTTGAGCTCTATGTGACTTCATCCTCTCTCCTACGCTGCCGTGCCCTACAGGGTCCATAATGAACTGTATACCTATTTTTATAACATCTATGTAACATTATGGTGTGCAATAAACGTATTGAGTATTGAGTATTGAGTTGTCAATGACCGGTGAATTTGGCGAACACTTGATACAGAGTGTATACGGCATCGAACTAAAAACTCATTTCAAAATAATAAAATAGTCTTCAAACGTCTTTGCTAATTATTGTGTTTCGTGACGACGGTTTGACATGACACCGGCCGTTACAGTATTTTTGAACTGCGTAGCTGCTTTACCTTGCGTAGGGTCACTTATACGTACTTGCCTAGGCAGCGATAGCCTAGTGGAGATACCAACAGATTGTCATGCAGAGGGTATCGGCATGTATCGGGTTCGAATCCACGGCGCGCACCATTGACTTTTCGGAGTCATGTGCGTATTGAAATGTTAATTATCGCTAGCCCCGTGCCTAGAGCACGTTAAGCCTTCGGTCCCGGTTATCATGATTTCATGAAGATCTTTGACAGTCGTTACAGGGCGTCAGTACCTTCTAAATAAACTGACACTAGTCTAAACCATGGAATATCGCTATCCCTTCGGGTTGCGGAGATTAGACAGGCAGTCGCTCCGTGGAAAAGCTAATTATCAGCCAAATCCGATTAGACGGACGCGGGCGAAGCGGACCCCAGATTGAAACTGGGATAACGCTAGGAGGATGATGATGACTTATACGTACTTACTTATATTAGGCTTGTGTCTTAAAATGTAATTATTGATTTATTCGATCCTTTATTATATTTTAAACCGAAATAACTGAATTTTTCTTCAAAAATCGATCAGCAACATTACTAATTACCTACAGCTTTTAAAAACCATCAGGGCGCTTGACTGTCGTCACGACGTGCAAAACAAAACAAACCGTGAATGAAGTCTGGTCTGGTGTACCCACGTTTATTTCTTTTAATTCGATAACTTAATGAACTCCACGTTTTACAAAAAAAGATTTTACTCGGATGCGGGTACACAGTTTGATGTTTTAGTTGTGTTAACTACCAAAACGTCAACAACAATGGCGGACGCACCAGAGAGGTTGGACGTTTAGACTAGAGAGAACATGCTCGCCATATTTCCATATACCGAACGTGCAACATGTAATGTCAGTTGGTCTTAGTTGGTTAATCATAACGTCAAATTACGCGTCTCATTTAAAGAGGCATAGACTCCTTACAGACTCATATCTTTGACTGCATTCTCTAAATAGCCGTGCTGTAAATCCCATCATTAAGGAGTGATGGGATTTGACAGTGAAAGGAGATATCGATGTTTTTAGAAACTATCGGACATGAATGTAAAACTGAATCGTACCCGCAAGCTTCGGCGTGGCAGTCGGTTGCACTCACGCCAACTGGGTTGTCAAAGTATTTCACTGCTGTACTAATATTTACATAAAGGCGAATCATTTGTGCTGGCGGATCCCAAATCGGATTACCTCCAACTCTAAAAAAATCGAGCAGTGTCCAACGTAAGCGATAGCAAGCAACGTGATATGATGCGACGCACACAAATTGCCAAAGCCTGCCGCATTAGCCAATCTGGTATAATTCGTACAATACATAATCTAAGTGACAGTTTCTTAGCATCTCATCGCAACGCACCGCTCATTAGTTTATGAATACTTTTTGTCAATAGATTTTATGGCTAAAACGAACAATTAAATACGTGATTTTTTTTTGTACTGTCTGTCTGGCAAGTCTTTGCAAAGCACTGTCCAGCGTCGACAGCAAAAACTACAATTTCAATATTTTAGTTCTTTACTTCTCCGGCTTAAATATATCGACACATACTAAAGACATTTGACCAAAAATATTTATCGATAAATCATCACTGTTACGAACAACACTCTGTTTCCTAACTCTATGTTTTGTCTACTGTTTGGCTACCACGACGCTGCTATAAGAGCGTGCTGCTAAACCTATCAACAGCTCTTTCTATCATACTGCATGTGCCATTAGAAAGAAGATATCAAACATAGTAACCCCTGTTGTTATTTAGTGTTACTTCTATGACTTAAGGTTATATTTCTTTGGGACGCACCGTGTGACGTATGCTTTCTAACTGGTGTTCACCAGAGAGGTTGGACTAGGTTTAGACTAGAGAGAACATGCCCTATAAATTTCCTTATACCGAACGTGCAACATGTAATGTCAGTTGGTCTTAGTTGGTTAATCATAACGTCAAATTACGCGTCTCATTTAAAGAGGTATAGACTCTTTACATACTCATATATTTGACTACATTCTCTAAATAGCCGTGCTGTGTGTGATCTGTCATCAGTGTAAAATTTGTTGGACGTTTGTGTTTACATTTTTAATAACTTTTTTGCATTTAAATAGTAAGTAAGCTTATAATAATTAAATAGTGTACTTATTATTTAATACACATCGAGTATGTGATATCGGGATGTGGATGCCGCTATTCTCGGAACGGAAATAACAGGAGAAACTTTATCTTTTAGCAGTGAGTCGGAATTTTCCAACAAATTTATTTACTTTTCTCGTATTAATGCTATAATGAGTGTTAAGTTTACACAATATCATTGTATTGCAAATCAAAGGAACAGCTTGCATACGTATGTGTTATGAATTTAACTCACAAATTGTTATTTTGTACATTTATTGATTTAATAGCCTTAGTGATGGGATTTGACAGTGAAAGGAGATATCGATGTTTTTTGAATGAGGGATAAATACGGAAACTAACTATCGGACATGAATGTAAAACTGTAGTTGGAAGCGACAGCGGATAGCTGCGGTTGCTAAGTTGGCAATAAACAAAGACGTCCAGCGGTCTAATTGTCTATCGCGCGTTTGATAGTAAGCGCTGTTTAATGTACATAATTTACTTAGATACCTACCTTAAAAGTAGCGTCTATTAACCTAAAGCCAAGTGTTCCAGTGTACGCGCGTGTGTGTAGGCTTACATTTTTGCATCTATAAAATAGTAGATGGATTAGGTATGTGAGTAGCATTTTTTTTTATTATTAAGAAGGTGTTTTTTATTACAGGTTGCCTATTAATGACGTCACAAGAAAACTTTGGATAAATGCCGTTGGACGGCCTAGTTTGATTTAGCAGAAGTACCACCTTATTTGTCCGTGTGGTGACGGATTAAGAATACGAAATGTCACCACCCCATATCATCCCATGGGTGTCGTAAGAACCGACAGAGGGAGCATATTATGCAGAGAACAACACTGCAAGAGAAGGAAAACTTGATATAAACCCTATACCAACCCGTTTGGCCAGCGTGGTATAGTAGGCCAATTCCTCCTTTCAAAGGAGAGGCCTAGTCCAGCAGTGGACTATTAAGGCTGATATGACCACCTTATTTGTTCACGTCATTTTGAGAAAGACTGTTTTTAAAGACAGAAAGCACATGGCGTCGTTTAAAACCGAAAGCTGTGCCTACATTACTTTTATGCCCGGACATTGCACACCCTGTAGAATTATTTATCCAAAGCTAAACAAAAAGTGTGTAATTTTAGTTTGAACATATTAATAAAATATAATAATTACAACGATTTTAATTAATCTACCTACTTCTATATTATTTATCATATTAGTGCTATCCTGACTGATCAAAGACGTCTTGCATTGTAGTCCGCTACATAATATTCTACCATTAAAATATAATATTCCTTCACATTCACACAACATTATCTGGTCCCAAACTAAGCATATCTTGTACTGCGAGTACTAGACAATCGATAAACATGCATATATACTTTTCTGTAAATATATTACATATTATAGGTACATAGTACCATCCAGACCAAGACCAACATCCATATTCATGCACACAAATGTTTGACTTGAGCGGGAATCAAACCCGCAAGCTTCGGCGTGGCAGTCGGATTACCTACAACTCTAAAAAAATCGAGCAGTGTCCAACGTTAGCGATAGCATGCAACGTGATATGATGCGACGCAAACAAATTGCCAAAGCCTGCCGTGCCGCATAAGCCAATCTGGTATAATTCGTACAATACATAATCTAAGTGACAGTTTCTTAGCATCGCATCGCAACGCATCGCTCATTAGTTTATGAATACTTTTTGTCAATAGATTTTATGGCTAAAACAAACAGTTAAACACGTGATTTTTTTAGTTCTGTCTGTCTGGCAAGTTTTTGCAAAGCACTGTCCGGCGTCAACAGCAAAAACTACAATTTCAATATTTTAGTTGTTTACTTCTACGGCTTAAATATATCGACACATACTAAAGTTAGATATTTGACCAAAAATATTTATCGATAAATCATCACTGTTACGAACAACACTCGGTTTCCTAACTATGTTTTGTCTACTGTTTGCCTACCACGAGGCTGCTATAAGAGCGTGCTGCTAAACCTATCGACAGCTCTTTCTATCATACTGCATGTGCCATTAGAAAGAAGATATCAATCATAGCAACTGCTGTTGTTATTTAGTGTTACTTCTATGCCTTAGGTTATATTTCTTTGGTGTTCACTGTCACAAGAATAAATACATTATTATATGATTTAAAACCATTGACATATATTTTACTGCGTTTAAAACCCTTATCATACCACACTTATCACTTTAATCTTAACTTTTTATAATAAGTAATGAACTTCATCGACATGTACAAATAATAATGAATCTATAGATACTAAAATCAAACCAATTCATTCTTAGTGGACACTAGCCTTTTGTGAGCGAAAACTTCTACACGAATTACCAACTGAGACATTATTGTGAGTAGCTGTAATTTCGAATATTCCTTTTCATCGACAAGTGGAAATATGGAACTAACAAGGGTTTTCGATAAGTCACGTGGTCAACAAAGAACTAATTGTTTATGTTACCAGGGCAACCAAACGATAGAAGAAATGAGTAGCGAATGACACTTGTCTAGGAACTCAGCAATGAATACAGATTTACATAGAAGCGTAGTTCTTAAGGATTTCGTGTGCCGATTTCAAGTGTTCTGCCTCCAGTTTAGTTCGTAGTTGGAGCTGTTGGCGGCGCTGGCGTCGTTCTCAGTCTCTCTTGCTCTCGTAGTTAAGATACACAGGAGGAACGTTCGTCTCTCTTGCTCTCGTAGAGACAGCTGTCACAGCGCAACTGCCACGCCGCCAAGCGGCAAATTCGGTCACAGAAAGTTTGTCTTCAGAGTGCCCATAGGAAATGCGCCTCTATGTAAATATCTGAGCTCTTTGCTCAGGTTATTAAAGTATAACAAAACAAGTACGGTACACATAAATTTCATCCACCCTTTAAAAGTGCAATATTACTGCCACAACACATAACGTGTTAATTTCGCGCGAACACTTAACTCCACGTAACACGTACGCATACAGCGTAAAGAATAATGCATCAAGTTACAAAACAAATATGAAACATTATTCAGGCAACATATTCAAAAAGTAGCGTATCATTATTCTCACCGTAACGTTCTGTTTGCACACATAAATATCACATGTTTAAGTACATGATAATTTCTTTCGCGATAACATTACACACCCACACGAAATTCGTGTAGTATTTATAGTCTAGACACAACTCATTCATATATTTTTTTTATAGGAATAGGCGGCAAACGAGCAGATGGATCAATTACACGACGGTAAGCAATTAACACCGCCCATGGACACAAGCAACACCACACAGGAGTCACAAGTGCGTTGCCGCCCCTTGGGGTTGGGAAAAGGGATAGGATGAGGAGTGGGATCAGGGAGTAGGAATAGAGGATAGGGCTACCGGCACTCTCACTCAACGAAAGAAACGCAACAGTTTAAGTACTGTTACTTTACGTCGATTTTCTGTGAGAGGGTAGTACTTCCCCGGCCGAGCCGGTCCATTCATGCTGAAATCAGCAAGGCTCTACTTCCTTTTTTATTTTATAAATATGACCTGAGTTTTGTATAAATCGTATTCATAGCACAGCCCTTTCCTAGAATCGCTACATCGAGAACCAAAGACCTCAATAAAGTTCAAAAGTCAATCAAATTTATTCGAGCGATATTAATCAAAGCTCTATGTAGATGTTATACGCTTTCTTTTGTAGGCGAATTTCGTAACTCAGTTTCAAAGGGCAAGTTGAACTTATCTTTAGCAGTTTGATTTAGTTTATCTCTATAAAATCATACATGCTATTATAGACTCACCAGAATTAATCTCTCAAATCAACTTCAATATTAAATTTAGTGCTCGTAGGTCTAACGAGACTAATCTATTTGCCCTTCAAATTTATAAAAATAATATATCGTATTACAACCCATTAACAAGGATGGCCCGGCAGTATAACGATATGATAAAAAATAAGATGAAAGAGTTAGACATTTTTAATCCCAATCTCAACATATTTATTAATAATATTAAAGACATCCTCCATAGTAAGTAGGTAGATTGAGCTTGGATGCTTCAGACTTCGGAGATGTCAGAGGCATCTAATGCTAGTTTGATATCTATATAAGAATGTAGCGTCCAATTAGATTCGATTCTTTGTTCCATTTTCCATAATTGAGCCCCTGTAGTATTTGTAACATAGTTTTTGATGTATGCACTGTTGTTACGTTGCAATCCAGAACTGAAAAATCTAGTCTAATTTGTATTTTTTGTAAAATGATTGTAATGTGTTTTGTGCATCTAAATAAATTAAAAAAAAAAAAAAAAAGTCTGGTCTTTACTACAGCTGTTAGAGATCAAGGATACTATTATCAGCCTATTTATACTGTCAATCAATTTGTACGAAGTCAAAGAGCTCAGATATTTACATAGAGGCGTATTTCCTATGGGCGCTCTGAAGACAAACTTTCTGTGACCCAAATTGCCGCTTGGCGGCGTGGCAATCGCGCTGTGACAGCTGTCTCTACGAGAGCAAGAGAGTCAAACGTTCTTCCTGTGTATCTTAACTACGAGAGCGAGAGAGACGGACAACGACGCCAGTACCGCCAACGGCGCCAACTACGAACTAAACTGGAGACAGTCCCCACCTGAAATTGGCACAAGAAATTCTTAAGAACTGCGCTTCTATGTAAATCTGTATTCATTGTCAGTAATAGTACTGACAATGAATACAGATTTACATGTTGCAGTCCTAATCATAGGATTAGGACTGGAACATAAATAGAAAATGATAAATCGTCCGCGATAGAATCTGTTAAACGTAGTCCAATATCAATATCTGATAATATATCGCAACTATTCGACATATTAGTTAATGTTGTAGGCCGGCACGCGTATGATTTACGCAACTCAAATGATAAACGACAAAATAAAAATACAACATTTTTCATCGCTTTTTTTCGCGAGTAATATCTACAAGTTATTGTTTATGTTACTCGAGAATGAGCCTTTCAGCTAAACGGTATCATAAACATCTGACTGGCATTGTGTTAAGTTATAGACGTACGAACAAATAACGAAAACCGTATGTAAAGACTAGTATGGATCTATTGTAGTAACTTCAGAACTCGATAACATCCATCGTCATCATGTCACACTGATGGGCACGGGCCTCTTCTCATTATGAGAAGGATCGTAGTTCACCGCGCTAGCGAAGTGCAGGTTGGCAAACTATGTTTCCTTCATGAGACATGTCTTTCAAGAACATTATAGAGAACTCTTAGACATGCAGGTTGTCTCACAATGTTTACTTCACTGTTAAGCAAGCGATAATTGACAATTTAACAAACACTTCATAATTAGCGCTCATCGCGAGACTTGACTTGCCATTCGTAACAGATCGGCAAAGTTAAGCAACGCTTGCACAGGTCACCACTTGGATGGGTGACCGTGTGTGGCATTTACATCTGAGCGCTACCGTAGGAGGGGGGCACGTAAAGCTGTCGGTCCCGGTTCTTGTCTAAGGATAAGGATCGTTAGGCCATGTCGGAGGCCGAAAACTCCGATACCAAAGTTGGCCACACACTCACACGAAAAACAAACAAACAACTTTAAAAGTCGTGAGTTATAACTCGAGATTTTCGGTGTAGTAGGGCCAAAGTTCAGAGTTGTCTCTCCACTAGTCTATCGCTGCTTACACATGTCATACATATTCATACGAAGTACTTTTCACGTGTGCGGTTTTACTTTTGTTCCCTTTGGTTGTAGCGCGGGTTCGGCGCCGTGATACCAACTAAAAGGACAATCGCGCGCTAGTGGCGGATTAAATTGCGTGTAGTGATTTTGACGGGTTTGTGGCGCACCTATACGTGCTCTATTATTGACACCGGCTCTGTCCGCGGAGGGTTTTACACGGAGATACCGGTGAAATACATAACACCTGTAATACCTTATACTGAAAATACGTATAGATAATTTAATAGGAGATTTTATACATTTTCTAAATAATTTTCGTAAGTACATGACCGTTGACATAAAGGGTAACGGCACTTACATATAAATATATTACTTTGTAAATAAATACAATATTTTGTAATTAATTGAATACTTCATCCGATAGGCTAATCAGTAATATTGAATTAATGTTCCGTGTTAAAGTAATTATTAAAAAGATTAAACATCATAATAATTAGATTAGTCATTACTAAAGAAAACCTAGTAACAGGCCCTTTACCTTCAATTCTGGTAATAAAACTGGCAAAAAAGTGACGAAAAATGAGATGAACCAAGTCTTACACCACGTTATTCACATGATTTTCTTACAGTAAGATTACTTACATAGTTCTGCGCTAAGTCTGGATGGTTAGTCTGTATACCGTCGTCCAGGATGGACACGACCACACCTTTGCCCGTGTAGCCCTTCTGCCACGCAGGAGACACATTCATGTCCAGCCCATCTTTGGCACCGCCGTTCTGCACAAAACAAGGTATCTAATTAATATAATATAAAAAAATATCATAATCTATCATAAAATATCTTAAATTTAAACTAATAGCGTAACATTTAGCACCAGTACAGAACAGATATCCAGGAACCTTTATGGCAGCTACATGAATTAATTATAAGTTCGTTCCCATAACATAAATATGAAAAGTAGCGGCTGACCAAAACCCGATCAACACATAACAAGATTAATCGTCACTAATTACGTTGTCCACAAAATGACTATGTAGCGAACAATTTTGGTTTAATTTATGAAGCACATTCTCGTAACGTCATTATCGCTCACGATGTTTCAACAAAAATTGCTAGCGGACCCCTAAAAGATTATTTTTTATTTCGACGTTA
Source organism: Euclidia mi (assembly GCA_944739405.2). Classification (NCBI taxonomy): domain Eukaryota; kingdom Metazoa; phylum Arthropoda; class Insecta; order Lepidoptera; family Erebidae; genus Euclidia; species Euclidia mi. The sequence continues at coordinate 5,877,862 of OX123181.2, read as the reverse complement.
GAAGAAAGGATATCTGGATATGAAAAAATCTTGCGCTAACTGACTGACCTGATAGACAACGCACATTCAAAACCATTGAGCACAAGAAGTGGAAATTTGGCATGTACCTATTGGGGAACCTGAGGGTGCACACTAAGAAGGGATTTCACAAAATTCCCATGGAGTCGGACAGAAACGCTTAAAATAAAAAAAAATGTGCGGTTGGAGCTGCGGGCATACGCTAGTAAGTAATATATGTATACTAGCTCACCCGGCAAACGTTGTTTTGCAAATTTTTTTTTTTTTTTTAAATAGATGTTGGCCGATTCTCATAGATACCGGATAAGCACAAAAAAAATCATCAAAATTGGTCAAGCCGTTTCGGAGGAGTATGGGAACGAAAACTGTGACACGAGAATTTTATATATTAGATGTATTATTGTTTTAATTTCATCAGTTTATGAACAATAAGATAATAAAATATAAAGTGATTGTTGCGCAGGTTATTTTCATTTGCAACACGCTATGGAATGCCGGGCTTATCTAATAATCATCAAATAAATATTTCATTTTTATGTAAACCCAAGGTATAATGTCGGCTAAAGTTGACGCATACTTTTGCCTAACATTATTATGACATGTTTACGCAAATAAACTAAAGTTTCTAACAAAATCTTATTGAGATTTTACCTGCTTCTCGCATATCGCAGAGACCCTGACACACATGTGCGCTCGATGCACTTTCTTGGATTACAGCCGCTGTATGAGCTTTGTATAAATTATATACATTCAGTACAGAATCGTAGTACCTATAGATGATACAATATATCCTTAAAGGTTCGTTTACGTTCTGCGCGCGTGGGAACTGGTAATCGCGGTAGAAATTGGTCAATGTCACTCTCCAGCCTCCAAACTATGTCCACCACACACAAAAATCAATCCAAAACACCGCTCCTTTGCGACGTGGAAACAGAACAAACAAACAAACAAACACACTTTCAGATTTATAATATTAGTATGGATTCACCATTTACCCGACACTAAAGATAATGGCCACAATTTCAGGGCCTGTACCGTAGCAAAAGCTCACAGGCAACATTTCGTAGTCAAAAAATTTTCGTTATTAAACTAAGAAGTTTACAACGATCGGCATGCGTTCTATGAACTAACATATGCAAGCCGCTACTTTTGCAGTGGCCATATTGAGCCGTACGGCCTGGCCGTACAATTTTATAAGCCTGTTGAATATTCCAGCGTACGGCTAGGGAGCCTCCTTATCTTTACGTTATCCTCTTTATTCTGCAGCCTATCCTTTTCATATACGAGTACAAGCTACGATGTCGTAAATTGAAAGAAGCATAAGGTTATTTGAGAATTTAGCTTTTATTCGGAAATATATTTTTTACTATAAAAAAAAGTATACAGTCGCGCAATCTGCTACATATTTTAGTTAGTGAATTCATACAATCAAAAACACCGTTCCAACCGCTGCGCTGGTACTGCGTTACTTGCATGGCACTACTCATTGACTGTGATTTAGTTTTATGTTACTGTGAGTCTTTTTTGTACAACAAAGAAGCTTCATTGCTTTCCGTAGCCATTTCCAAATGGACTTTCATGCATCCCTTCACTATTACGGCGCTTGTACACGGTAAGAAAATACGCCGGGTCTATGCAAGAATTCGTGTCGTAACTAGAAAAGAACTGTGTACATTGCTCGCAGCGGTGCACGAAAAAAATATTGTCTGCCCAAGACACGACGCGGCGAACGTTGTTGCGGAGCGGTGGGGGGGGGGGGAGTATTAGGGTTCACAGTGTTCACACAGCCAGGTAAGTAGTGATCTGTGGGTAGTTTTTCTTGTGCGTTTGGTGTGGACGTGTATTGCAGCGTAGAGTACAAAATGGATGATGAGTTACTTATAACTTTAGTAGAGGGACAACCGGTATTGTGGGACAAAACTTCAACAACTTATTTTCATGCTAAAATAATCCACAAATTTTTCCTCATGTTGTCGCACTAGACGGTAAACCGTAATGAACCCACCAAACTCATTTTTCTCTTGAATAATTGGATGGACCTAGTAAAGTCCCTTGATTTTTGTTTCCTTTTTCATTTTGTTATAGTAATAATATGCAATTATCATTCTTTTTTGCTTTGTAGTTAACATTTTTATAAATAAACGAAAATGATTATCAGACTTGTTATTACTTGGGCACCCTACGCCCGACTGACGACTGCACGAAAAAAATCTTGTCGTGTACACGTTCCTATTGATCTTGTCTGCGGAAGACACGAAAGTTTTCGTGTGTAGAACAGACAAAATTATTGTCGTGTACACGAAGAATTTGTCTTGTCTGCCGCAGACACGGAAAATTTTCTTAACGTGTACAAGCGCTCTTATACACCAATTAAATCGTTCTGGGCGTGGGAAACGTTATACTGTTAGAGCTTCAAATACAATTTTGAGCTTCATCTTTATTTACACGACCATTACGGGTTCCAGATTTGATTGGCCGTCAAACTACACCAATTTGTCGGAAACTGGCTTATACCTTGAGGCTGGCCCCTTTCACCAACGCACTGGTGCTGTATTACCTTTAATTCGTGTATAGTTATATAAATGTATACTTATACGTACCAAGTACCACTGCTCCTTGAACAGCGGATCAGGGAAGAACGACGAGGCGGCGAGTGCACGGTAGTGGGGCCGGTGCGACTGCAGGCGGCGCGACAGCTGAGAGAAGGCGCCGCGCTGCTCGTACGCCGAGTAGTCGCGCTTCACGCGCCGCTTCTCACGCTGCTGCTCGAACCACCGCACCTGCGAGAATCAACACACTTGGTGAGTAACTGCGCTCGTAGATACAAGTAAGGCAGCGGATGGGCTATGGCTACGGTATCAGTGACACCACAGCAAGATCGGATGCTTCATCGCCTACGCAATTCACCACTGATGTGGACCACTTTAAGCACTATAATGTATCCTACAAGTTGAGATGCTGTTGTAAAATTACAAAAGCGAGCAAGAACTTAAAATCGAAAACGATGTACGATCTCCAATAAAATCTCCAAAATTTTAATCGCCAGACTTGTAACAATGTACAATAATTTAATAATCATAAAGAGCTACAACTCTCGCTCGGATGCACTATCTGCCTACCTACTCGCTCTTAATTCATATTAATCTTATTATTTGTCATGTTATAATAAACCAATGAAATTAACTAGTAAACTAAAACCACAGCCAGCACAGCTTATAATATAAAAGCCATGACACTTTTCTACAGTGAAAAAAGAAAACTGATAAAAAGTTGATGTGTTCAAAGTCCATAGTCCTTAAGTCGTTGCTAACAGAGGTCAAGTTGATAACACAGCCACCGAGGCCCAAACCTTTACTCATCCGACTCAACTGCTAATAACAAGCTACCTTCTAACATAGTCTAATACATCTTTACCTCAATATTTGCACGACGAACTTTCTGTATATTTTTTTATTCACTCTTTTACATGGACTTATTATTTTTATCACTACCAGCCGTCTCACTGAAGGATAAAAACGTTTCCTTCCCTTTCATCTTCTCATTCGTATAAATAAAAAGCAAATAAAGAGTTTAAGCTGCAGTTTTATAGTTTTCATTCTAAATTAACTATGGTTTACAGACAGTATATTTAGTAAAAGGAGTTAATTTTATTCATATTCTTTGCATTCCTTTAAAATGATACACTTTTTAACATAATTATAAAGCAATAACAAACAACTACTGCAAAGCTTTCCGTAACAAAAGCTTGTGTGTGTACCACTCACTACATTAAACAGCTTCTAAAGAACTAGAAGTAAAAACAAACATGGAACACGAGCGCTCACTACGAACGTAACAGTATCAACAAACATTGCAAACGATATCTTAGTAAACACAACAGTTTACTTGGACATGATGAGCGATTAGAAAACGAATTAAAACAACCTATTTTTTAGCCTTAAGGTTGTAGGGTAGATGAACCAGAGGCCCAATTCTCATAATTATATCTGTCCAAAATGCAGTTTCGATCTCATGTCAGTGTCATACTTGTGTCTTAAATGGTATTCTCCTAAATAAAATGATATTTGAATCATATCGCAACTAGATCGTAAATTGAAGGATGTGTTTAAATTTGTGTCAACGTCGAACTATTTAAGTCACATTAGAAGATAATGACATTAAATTAGCAGAATACCAATCGTGAATCAATTCAAAATACAATCTCATGTCGTTCAAAATTCAGTTTCGATGTCAGATAAAAATTTTTTAGATGGTCCAATTAGCGGACCATAACATGCAATTACGACGTCTGGACGGACGCCAAACAAAAAGGCGAATGCTGCATTCAGTCCTTACGTCCTTACTTAGGACACAATTAATTGTGACAGATGAGTCGATTTCGCTTAAAACGGGCTTACTTTTTTTGGCAAATGATGCGTTTGTAAATCCAGATGATAAGATTGTTTTTTTTACAGACCGAGCCTTCACTTCAACGCATGGCGAAGGCTTTGTTATTCAACATAGAGTTATCTACGTTATTCAACATAGAGTTGCTACATGTTACGTATTGAGGAATAGTGGGTGTAATAGGCCTTTATATATACCAGGCTTGATCAATGTTTATTATCAGGTCAAATATCTTTAAAGAGATGGTAATTCTACTTGTCATACATGAGCTTACTTCAGAATTAGCATTTTAAATACATTGCTAAACAAAAAAGAACGAATCTTTATAAATTCTTTACATACATATATCAGCACTTACGTAAGTAAACCAATATCTATATAATTAGTAGAGACATAAATAAGGAAAACATAGGCGAAATTACATCGGAGCCAAAGAAATATAACCTTAAGTCATAGAAGTAACACTAAATAACAACAGCGGTTGCTATGTTTGATATCTTCTTTCTAATGGCACATGCAGTATGATAGAAAGAGCTGTCGATAGGTTTAGCAGCACGCTCTTATAGCAGCGTCGTGGTAGCCAAACAGTAGACAAAACATAGAGTTAGGAAACCGAGTGTTGTTCGTAACAGTGATGATTTATCGACAAATATTTTTGGTCAAATGTCTTTAGTATGTGTCGATATATTTAAGCCGTAGAAGTAAAGAACTAAAATATTGAAATTGTAGTTTTTGCTGTCGACGCCGGACAGTGCTTTGCAAAGACTTGCCAGACAGACAGTACTAAAAAAAATCAAGTGTTTAATTGTTCGTTTTAGCCATAAAATCTATTGACAAAAAGTATTCATAAACTAATGAGCGATGCGTTGCGATGAGATGCTAAGAAACTGTCACTTAGATTATGTATTGTACGAATTATACCAGATTGGCTAATGCGGCAGGCTTTGGCAATTTGTGTGCGTCGCATCATATCACGTTGCTTGCTATCGCTTACGTTGGACACGCTCGATTTTTTTAGAGTTGTAGGTAATCCGATTTGGGATCCGCCAGCACAAATGATTCGCCTTTATGTAAATATTAGTACAGCAGTGAACTACTTTGACAACCCAGTTGGCGTGAGTGCAACCGACTGCCACGCCGAAGCTTGCGGGTACGATTCAGTTTTACATTCAATAGTTTCAAAAAACATCGATATCTCCTTTCACTGTCAAATCCCATCACTCCTTAATGATGAGATTTACAGCACGGCTATTTAGAGAATGCAGTCAAAGATATGAGTCTGTAAGGAGTCTATGCCTCTTTAAATGAGACGCGTAATTTGACGTTATGATTAACCAACTAAGACCAACTGACATTACATGTTGCACGTTCGGTATATGGAAATATGGCGAGCATGTTCTCTCTAGTCTAAACGTCCAACCTCTCTGATCGGAGCTTTTATTTGATTGTGTGTGCGTATCTGAGGTATCAGACTTTACCTTATCTCTGGTTACACGGACATATCGAATCTGTTTTACGCAAGTGTGGACGGATTGAGAGCTAGCTCTACAGAGATAAATACGAAGTAATATTGTATTTTTTACCAGTATTGAATATGTTGCAAAATGTGGTATATGTCTGTAATTGTAAGGAAATAAAGTACACCTAAGATAAGTTTCAAGCACAAGTTAGGGGACACTTTAAACTACGCGAGATTCTAAAAGTAGAGAGAAATTATCGCTTGCCAATCCGCAGACTTATTGCGTATTGAAACTTACTATCATAATAATTTAGAAAGCTGTACAAAAAAAATATGTCATGTGCATGGAAATATGGCCAATAGGATACACTGGAGATCATCACTGAATTGTGAATATGCAAGTTACAAAAGATTCAAGTTACGATTAACAGTTGTTTGACTTATTCTTTCAGCGATGAACGTTACTGGGAATAACTATATTGCAGTAGAACTCTTGCACGACGGTTTTATGTGCGAAATAGCAGCAAAAATTAATAGCAGCTTTTCGACACTAAGGCCCACTTGCACAACGATTCTTAAATTGAATTAAGATGTATTTAACGAGAAAAAAAATATTAAACACCACTAGCGTCTTGCACAACGAAAAATTTGTCGAGTAATATGATTTAAGAACTGTCAAAATTAATTACCGAAAATCGGCTGTTTAGTAGCTAATTTCATTTAAGAACTGTCACACTGATGTTGGCATCTTGTCATTAGCGACGAAAATTATCAATAATTATATAACTGGACCGGACGACGCAGCAGGGGGAGGCCTATGTCCAGCAGTGGAAGTCCCTAGGCTGACATGATGATGATGATGATATAACTGATAACAATGTACCTAGTTGTGTCATTGTTAACCCTAGAATCCTACACTATTTGGCGCACATGTTATTCCTACACTGGGGTGCTGGAACACCCCATACTAAAATGACTGTAATCCTTAAAATAAAAAAAACAATTCATGAAAATACGTTTTATTAAACATAATCGGTAACTTGAGATCACAAATCAGCCTTATTACACAAAGTTAAATGTAGTTTGAGCAACAGCACTTGTAGGATTTGGTCCTTTTTTGAGGATTGCAATGGACTAAGTTGGCATCCGGTGACGGTCCTCCAAATGTTCATGTATCAGTTCCAAACCTAATTTCAAAACTGTCTGCTGAAACTTTATATTTGGCTTATTATTTGATCTTGAACACTTGTAAAGAACCCAGGAATTACGACTGGTCCCAACTTCTATTTCTTCCTCGCCAGATTTGTGGTCTAGAATAGAGCTTATTTCTTCGTAATTCAAACCTCTGACAGCCATCCGAAACAAAATAAATAAACTTCATTGAATTTTACCTTCATAATAGCTAAAAATATCTGTATTTAATTCATATAAGACTATTGTTTTAATAAATAATCAAATTTAATAACTTATTACATATAAATGCATCAATCGTAATAAATAAATAATCTTACGATTTTACTACACTGGGGTACTGGCGTACCCCACAGCACTTATACAGGCGACCACACAACGCGGTCCCTCGTCACGGTATTGACGTAACGCGAGTGGTTGACACCAAACTAAAATACTCCTACGCGCAAATTCGTGGATATTAAAGAAATTGAGATATTTAGAAAACAAATCGGTGTGGGGTGCACCTGTACCCCATGTAGGGTTCTAGGGTTAATGCTCAAAAGTTTCTAGTTATTATTTGACAATTGTCATTCCGTTGCTAGGCGACGACAATGCGTTTTGTTTTATGCTCAAAGTATATTATAGTCTAAGGTTTTATGCGAAACCATACGCATAACATCGTTAAAATCGTAACAAAAAGGCTTCATGCCATGAAACAAAACGTAGAAACTACTTTACCGACCTCATAAAATGTTTAACTAAATCTAAGCGTTGTTGTCGTTGTGCAAGAGGACGCTAAATACTTTTAACTTAAATTATTTTATGCTGTTAATTCTGTTCAACAGATTTAAATTAAGGAGTGACTTAAATCAAACGTTACGCAAGTGGGCCTAAGTACATACTGCGAAATAAAACACGTACCTTACCACCCATCACATCTCACCAGAATAAAATAATCCTATTAACGTTTTCGTTTAAACTTGTGCCATTGGCCGGTCGTTGCAATAAAACTTGGTATTCTAAAATATTCCTGCAGTTGTAAATCGTGTTTGTGTTAGCTCGTCGCAATCATTTCATTAGAGAGTGCCGAGCGGACACAGGGGGCGCACATAAGCTACACAATAGCTCCATCAAACTAAATTGAATTAGGTACTATGAACCAAAGAAATACTTGTTCTACTTTTTGTGAAACAAGTCGAAACAATTTGATCACATCTTGTGTTTATTTTAAAATAAATTAACAGCAAAAATATTTTTATACAAGCTTTTCTTAGTTCTAAGGAAAGAACCAGGAGCTAAAACGTAAAACATAATTTTATCTTAGTCTCAAGGTTTCGATTAAAAGCGATTCCTACTCGCCCAATCTACGTCTTGTTGATTGTTATACAGAATGTCAATCTTGGAATGAACTTCCTTCGATTATATGAATATAGAACATTATAGCTTCAGCTATTAATAACTGAATGTGCAGTAATAATACCCGTTATCCAACATTTGTACCAGTTATGATCTCCAAGTCTATGATTCTACAGAGCACAAAACATAAATACTTATAAGGAATGGTTATACATGTAAAGCAAGATAGAGATTTCACTATTATCTTTTAATCTGCATTTTGTTAGTCAAGTTAAATGTTCACACCTAGCTTGCCTTTAACTTAACTAACTAACTGAGCAAAAGTTCTTATAAGAGCTTTCGTACTAGCTAGCATTCTTAGACAAATATACCGTCGAGTGGCTTATTACGGCAGAAATCGTGTTTGAGGAAATGTGCAAACGCACTGCGATTCCTTTAAAATTAAAAGTATTAAATAAATCTGTAGATAAAATGCGCACAGAAGCTTAAATAAACAAAAATGAGTAGAATATATTGTTTTAAATCTAAGACGCTAAGGTATAAGCTTAGTATTTACCAACAAGAACACTGCGTCTTATTTTCCCAAAAAAATATATTTAGTTGATTTCAGCCGATTTCAGCAATGCGCCATTGTTACACAAACACGCGTATATTAGGATGACGCCGGTAACGACGGGTTATTTATTTATTTTTTATTTATTTAATACTTTATTGTACACTATAAAGAACATTTACAGGAATTTTATAATAAATAAAGTACAAAGGGCGGCCTTATCGCTAACAGCGATTTCTACCAGGCAACCTTTGGATGGAGATATTATTGGTAGGAATGAAATGGTAGTTGTAAGTGTACCAGTAATAGGATGATAAATACTTTAAATATATACATTTATGTAATATTATAACAATATACTACACATATATAAATAATTATACATACATACATACATACATACATACATACATACATACATACATACATACATACATACATACATACATACATACATACATACATACATACATACATACATACATACATACATACATACATACATACATACACACATACATAAATAATAGGTACTTAAAATTATATTAGAACAGGAAATATCATAGTGATAGGTAGTGATCCTTGACTAAGGATTTGAACCTTGTTACCGTCTGAGCCTGTCTTATATGTAATGGGAGTGCATTCCATAGGCGAACAGCAGTGACACTAAACGATTTATCATAAAAATCCGTGCAATGTGCCGGCATCTTCAGCTTTAAGTTTTCTGATGACCTTAAATAACGATTATGCGTATCATGAAGGAATTCGAATCGTCCTTTAAGATAGGAGGGAGTAGAACGGTTAAACAATATATTGTATAGTAGAGAAAGTATGTGGGTATTCCGGCGAAATCGTATTGGTAACCACTTGAGTTGTTTGCGAAATTGTGACACATGATCGTATTTGCGTAATCCAAATATGAATCGTATACAGAGATTTTGAAGGCGCTCAAGTTTGTCAAGCTGGTTTTCGGCGAGATCTGGATAGCTGACATCTGCATAATCAATAATGGGTAATAGAAGACAGTTTGCAAGTGCAATTTTGGTGGCAGTAGGAAGTAAATTCCTAAGTCTTCGCAATGAACCTGCTGAAGCAAATATCTTACGACTCACTTCTTGGACCTGCGAGCGCCAGGAAAGGGTAGAATCGATGGTTAGGCCCAGATTTTTAACTTTATCCTGTATAGGAATTACAGTGCCATTAAATATAACGTCAGGAAGTTGAGACCAGTCGATCTTCGATAACATTCTCGAACTACCGACAACAATGACCTGTGTTTTCGAGGGGTTCACCATAAGTCGATAGGATTTACTCCAGCTACTAATCTGTTCAAGATCACTGTTGATGGTATCTATAGAGTAAGACATCTGAGCCAGTGGCGACTGCGAATATATTTGGAGATCATCTGCATAAAGGTGGTAGGCAGAGCGAAGATTGTTTGATATAGAATTTATAAAAATTGCGAAGAGTAAAGGAGACAGCACGCCACCCTGGGGGACGCCAACAGTCGTGTTACACCATGAAGAAAGTGAATTTTCAATTCGTATACGCTGTCGGCGGCCACACAGGTAACTTCGAAACCAATCAATCACCGTAGGAGATATGTTAAGAGAGCAAAGTCGGCCAAGTAGAATGTCAAAATCCACTGTATTGAAGGCGTTGCTAAAATCTAGCAGAGCAAGGACTGTGAGCTGTCCGCCTTCCATACCAGCCCTGATGTCATCCGTAATATTGATAAGGGTTGTAGCGGTGCTATGGCCTGGACGGAAACCGGACTGGAATGGATTAAGGAGATTATTTTTAGAGAGGAATGAGTTGACTTGGTTGTAAACGAGACGTTCGAGGACTTTGGAGAGGAATGGTAGGATAGAAATAGGTCTGTAATCAGAGAAGGAAGAAGGATGAGACTTTTTCGGGATGGGAGTTATTAGAGCATCCTTCCACATCGATGGGAATTCACCACTGGACAAGGAGTAGTTAAGGATGTGAGTAATGATGGGTAGGATTAGATCAAGGATGGGAAGGAGCATATTACGGCTGACACAGTCACTACCAGCTGCGTTGGATGTGATTGACATTATGCTCTTCTTAACATCACTATCGGTGAAATGATTAAAGACAAATGATGAATAACTAGGGGTTGGCAGGGATGAAAGATAATTAAGAGTGCTTTCTTTAGTAGTCCTATCAATATTGGACGATGCAGCGAAATGAGAATTGAGCGAGTCAATATTGAAGTTATCAGGAGTAGTGTGTTGACGTGGTTTGCCGACCCCAAGGGTTTTAAGAAATTTCCAGACCTTTGCTGGATCTCCGTTTTTCACAGAATTATGGATATGTTGGCGTTGTGCGTCCCTACACACCCTATTGCAGTGATTCCTAATCGCAACATATTTTTGCAGGTTGCTATCATCGGGCCTAATTTTATACCTGAATTTTGCTGCAGCTTTCTTGTTTATAAGCTTTTTAATGCTTTCAGTGAGCCATGGTGAGGGAGGGTGTTTAATCTTCACCGGTCGAATGGGTGCATGCTTATCGAATAATTCAGTTATTTGAGTTTTAAAGACGCTAACCTTATCGTCAACGGATTCGGCACTGAAAAGTGGTATCCAGTCAATATCACTGGCATCCTCACGAAGTGCGTCGGTGTTCATGCCACCAAAATTGCGCTGCATTAGTACGTTCCGCTTCATCTTGGGAGGACGAATTTTGTACGAGATATAGAGCAAGTAGTGGTAGGAAAACATGTCTGCTGGATATTGCCCGTGCATGGCAACATGTTCCCGAGAAGAAACCATGAATATATCGAGAAGGGAAGGTGTGGAATGTGGGAAGTGATGAGTTGCGCTTGAGGGTAGAATTGTAAGATTACAGGCTATAGAAATAGAAAGAAGAGACAAAGAACGACAATCATTTTTAAGCAGATATGTGTTAAAATCACCCATTATGATAGTATGACTGTAAGAGGGTACGAGATTAACCAAAAGGGTTTCAAAAGTAGAAAAGTAATCTATACGTAATGAAGGACAGTAGTAGACGCCGAGAAGGAGTTTGGTGTGGTTTAATGTAACTTCCAGAAATAAATGCTCACCTTCATTTGGAGGCGATGGTTGTGCAGACATACTAACAACTTTGTAAGGAATATGAGAGCGAAGATATATAGCAACGCCCCCAACGGTTCGATCGTTTCTGATAAGTCGAAAACCAGGGAGGGAGTATAATGTAGAAGGTAGACAGGGCTTAAGCCATGACTCAGAAACAGGATAGCATGAATGCTCTTACAGTCTAAATTGGCCAGCATATCAGTGAAGTGTGCCGGAATACTTTGGGCATTGATATGAACGGCATTGAAATTTTTAGGTACATCAGAAAACTGCGAATTAAGACAGTCGGAAAGTGACGGTATACTGCTAAAGCTGTCATCTACACTACATACTGAGTAGAAACTGTCATCATCACTAATATTATTGATGTCAATGATAGCAGACTACAATACTTAAATATATAACTATAATAAATATTATCTAAAAAAGGGCAAACAAATATATACTTATCCAAATAAACAAACAAAAAAAATTCAAATTACCAATAATACACCACCTGCCAGTAGTGCCAAGAGTAGAATAAAAATTTAAAAAAAAACATTAGTTATCGTGGATACAAGAAGAAAGATTGGTCCGGGTAGTTACACAACAATACAAATATAATGGTAAGAGTAATAATAGTATAATTTTGTAATAATATATAAAGATGACTTACGCTAGACAACTCATGATCTTTATACCTAATTAGAATTATATAGATAATTTGCATTTTTCAGTTAATCTTTATATAATATTTCTAGTTCTTTTAAATTACTGTTCATGTATTATTAGGTCATTCAACTTAGGTACTACATTTACATTTGCATTGTTGTTCCACTAATTTTATTAAAGTTTTACTGCACTGTAAGATGAAGATAACTCGTGATTATGGGCTGTAAACTAATGTTTTAGTAATTTTGTGTATTCATATACAGTCACTTCTGTAACATATATTTCCACCATATAGTTATGAACATGGTCGCGAGTTGCCTACATTATAAGACGTAAGTGGATGCTCCTGTTACACAATATTCACACTGGAAGGCTACTACAGCAGTTAAATTGGTAACTGCATTAATTATTTAAGTATTATGTATGTTCCTAATTACTATTTACAAGTAATTAATTACAATGTGAAACAGTTGCAGCTCCTTACAAAAACAAAATATGTAACATAACACTGGCGATTAAAAAGAGTGGCCACGAGTTTTATTGCCCGTTCTTTCTCGTGGTTCTACCTATTGCTTTGCGAATGGGCAGTAAATGTAAATGTAGAAGCAATAAGTAATGTACATAAAAATTTGACGTTCATAAGCGTCACTTTGTGACCCAGATGAATAAATGTTTTTTGACTTTGACTTTGACTTTGATGGAAAGATAAACAAGTCGCAAGAACATAAGAAAAGGGGAACAAGAAAAAAAAACAAAACTAAAAAGCCTCGTACCCAAACAGATGAGAGATCGTTGATTTGACAGGTGACGGAAATAAGTGACAATAATGACAGTTTGAAAGGGAAACTATTTATCAGACACCAGCATAAATAATAGTTATTAGATTAATAGGTATAAGTGAACTAGAAATAGAAAAGTGAAGCAGATAAGTGGGTACAAAGCAAGAAAGATTAGAATTATAAATACATATTACTTACTACCCGGACCAGAAATCAACCAAAACAAACAGAACTTTTGGGCAACAGTCCGTTTGGCCTTTGTGGCTGGCTTCGTTGGCGTGATTGGCTTCTCCACGCTCTTCTGCTCGATCTTGTGCAGTTCGCCGAGGTTGACTACGCGATGCCGCGAACCATCAGGCGCCAGAACGTGGATGATACCGTCCTTTGTCCAGCATTGCGATACACCAAACTTTTCACGTGCGGCCATAAAAGCTTCATGTCGCTGCTTCGTTAGAAATTCGGAAACCGTTACACCTGTGCCCTTGAACTTGGTTTTGCCGAACCATATGCTGTCACGTATTGAGGTGTTATTGAATTTCAACACAATGGGCCGGGGCTTGTGGCTATTTGATGTGCGTCCCATTCTGTGACAGCGTCGGATATCAGCAACAGTTATGTTACAGGGTTATCCAACAACATTACACCCAATTGGGATATTAGCATCGCTCTTGTTGTTAAAACGCGCACAATGTACGCACGTAATCGTTATGATATTTTAAATTCTTATTTATTAAGCAATTCAGGCAAAATACGGCGGTAAAATGTTTGCGTACACAATTGAAATGGTACAAAAAGCTTTACGTGGTTTGTGGCGGACGGCGAGGGCCGGCAGCCCCGTGGAGGGTGAAGGGTAGGGGGTTCGACGCCCGAGATGTCACACGTATTTTATTGGCGCGGTTGAGCAGCATATGAACGACTCAGGAACAAACGCCCACTGTTTGTCACCACGCCGCCGCCGCGCTACGCTAATTTAATATAAAATCTACGATCTCCCCTTGGTTTTTATTCGCGCATACGGAAAAGCAACTATATTTTAAAACTCTTTACACTGCTCTACGTACGAGGAAACTACTTCCCTGCGAGAGACAAATATTTATTATAACAATTCCACTTAGGAACGAGGAAAGCAAAACTGGCTGTAAATCTTACGAGAAAACTTTTTAAGTTTTAGGCCCACTTGCGTAACGTTTGATTTAAGTCACTCCTTAATTTAAATCTGTTGAACAGAATTAACAGCATAAAATAATTTAAGTTAAAAGTATTTAGCGTCCTCTTGCACAACGACAACAACGCTTAGATTTAGTTAAACATTTTATGAGGTCGGTAAAGTAGTTTCTACGTTTTGTTTCATGGCATGAAGCCTTTTTGTTACGATTTTAACGATGTTATGCGTATGGTTTCGCATAAAACCTTAGACTATAATATACTTTGAGCATAAAACAAAACGCATTGTCGTCGCCTAGCAACGGAATGACAATTGTCAAATAATAACTAGAAACTTTTGAGCATTAACCCTAGAACCCTACATGGGGTACAGGTGCACCCCACACCGATTTGTTTTCTAAATATCTCAATTTCTTTAATATCCACGAATTTGCGCGTAGGAGTATTTTAGTTTGGTGTCAACCACTCGCGTTACGTCAATACCGTGACGAGGGACCGCGTTGTGTGGTCGCCTGTATAAGTGCTGTGGGGTACGCCAGTACCCCAGTGTAGTAAAATCGTAAGATTATTTATTTATTACGATTGATGCATTTATATGTAATAAGTTATTAAATTTGATTATTTATTAAAACTATAGTCTTATATGAATTAAATACAGATATTTTTAGCTATTATGAAGGTAAAATTCAATGAAGTTTATTTATTTTGTTTCGGATGGCTGTCAGAGGTTTGAATTACGAAGAAATAAGCTCTATTCTAGACCACAAATCTGGCAAGGAAGAAATAGAAGTTGGGACCAGTTGTGATTCCTGGGTTCTTTACAAGTGTTAAAGATCAAATAATAAGCCAAATATAAAGTTTCAGCAGACAGTTTTGAAATTAGGTTTGGAACTGATACATGAACATTTGGAGGACCGTTAACGGATGCCAACTTAGTCCATTGCAGTGATCCTCAAAAAAGGACCAAATCCTACAAGCGCTGTTGCTCAAACTACATTTAACTTTGTGTAATAAGGCTGATTTCTGATCTCAAGTTACCGATTATGTTTAATAAAACGTATTTTCATGAATTATTTTTTTTATTTTAAGGATTACAGTAATTTTTTGTATGGGGTGTTCCAGCACCCCAGTGTAGGAATAACATGTGCGCCAAATAGTGTAGGATTCTAGGGTTAACAATAACACAAGTAGGTACATTGTTATCAGTTATATTATCATCATCATCATGTCAGCCTAGGGACGTCCAATGCTGGACATAGGCCTCCCCCTGCTGCTTCGTCCGGTCCAGTTATATAATTATAGATAATTTTCGTCGCTAATGACAAGATGCCAACATCAGTGTGACAGTTCTTAAATGAAATTAGCCACTAAACAGCCGATTTTCGGTGATTAATTTTGACAGTTCTTAAATCATATTACTCGACAAATTTTTCGTTGTGCAAGACGCTAGTGGTGTTTAATACATTATTTCTCGTTAAATACATCTTAATTCAATTTAAGAATCGTTGTGCAAGTGGGCCTTATTTTGTAGACGCTTAATTTAATTTTACTGCTTTTAAACGGAGACTTTTTACGCGTAAAGCCTTAAGGCATCTTATGTTGGGACTGGAATATGGCTCATTGGAGACTTTAATAAATATACAGTAAGTATTTAGATAATAACCTAATCAGAAATGACAAGCTAGTTCGAAAAGCCGTTTAGTTATAAGAGCAATCTTCAATAAAGTGCTCATAAAACAAGTTGAAGAATCGAGGGCAGGTCTCCAAGGTACGAGAGGTAGGTAAACAATGTTCGTATTCAGCTGACGTTGATAAAAATCAGTTTTTGCTTCATACAAACATTCGTGGCTCGCATATTGTTTTTTTGCGCGCACATTCACTTGACTGCACGGTTGGCGTAGTGGTTAAAGTGGTCGCCTCGCCGCTTGACACTGCGCCGAGTGTTGTGGGTTCGATGCCCACACGAGGCAACACTTTGTGTAATTTACAAATTGTTGTTTCGAGTCGGGGTGTTCATTGTGTCCGTTAGTAGTATGTTTGTAAAGTCCCCCGCGACCCAGGATTTAGTCCTAATGCGGGAGTTTCCTTTTTTTACAAAAAACAATAAAAAACAAAACAATTCAGCTGAACAAACAGCAGATGTCGCGCAAACCAAACATAGTTATCCTTCGAGTCGAGTGCGACAAAAAGTCGCAGCCGGAACCGTAGTGTCGAACGTCGCGTGCCGACTACCAAACACGAACGTAGCGAATGACTTTAATAAAGCTCCTTTGTAGTAACATACCGTCTGGTAATAGGTTCCTAAACTAATAGAGTGCGGATATATCGCGGCCGGAGGCCGGAGAGCGGCGGGTTTAAACAGATTTACGCCTAAAAGAAACGCACTTCATCTCCGCGGTTGACCCTCGTCTTTTGTTGCGCCACCCAATTTGCGCTCCGTTAAGCGTAATTGTTCTGGGCCTAATTAAAATTCTTTCTTGTAGTTCATTATGATGTCGACAAGCCTTTATAAAAGGCTTTGTTGTTATAAATACAGGCGGAAGACCGCTGCGGTGTGTAGACACACGACTCGGACTTCGGATACGGCTATTGTTTTTAAACATAATACAGTAAGTTAAAAATGCCAATTACCTGTACATATTTTAATATAAACGGTAATTACCTGGCGGCAAGTACAGACCATTCGGAACGTTTGCACAATGAGGGTGAAGTATAAAATAAACAGAATAAGACGATACAGACTACAGTTTAGAAAAATTAAAACGTTCTTGAAATGTCCTTCGTATCAGTATTATGGTATGTGCATGGGGTTTACTTAAACATCGAGCATAGTATATTATTATTCAAATAAGACGATGTCTGGAGGTGATTTTTGCAGACAATTTTGAATAATGCCTACCTGGCATATCATCCACCTAAAATCAATAAATATAATTAAATATTGATCTACAAATTCTAGCATGTTGTTTATTTGTCACAAGTGGTGATTTGCTTTTCCTCCCGTCTTTAACAATTAGGTTCAACTTGTTCCATTATTATTAAAACAATTAATACATTTTATGATTAGGATATTAATTTAGGACCAAATAGCTCAGTAACTTTTTTGCTCATGATGAACTAATCATCAATAAGAGCTTACTCATATCACACATGGATATCTTCAGACTTTGTGGCGCAAAATCAAATTATGTTGTTCATCAACTCACAACATCGCGCTTTGCAACTTCTGCCCTTGAATAAAATAAATTTTAAAATTTGAATCATATAAACAATTCATCTACAAGTAGGTACAGATGCCATCTGACCTATACAGCGTCGTACAGGTGACCTTAGTGGACGTCTTCCTAACAAGGCGGCTGCGGCCCGAGGAACTAACAAACTATAGTGATATGCGAGCCAGCCCGCTGCTCGTGGTCTCATCAACATGAGAAAGGTTGGACGGAGGTCCGGCACGCCCCGCAGTTTTATTAAGCCCCGCTCGCCCGCCCAAGTCGGCCCCAACGACCTCAACTCGCCTTGTTACCGCACTCGCCACAAAGGCACAAAACCGTCATGCTACGTTACCGAACAAAACTTTTGTTCGCAATAAATCTGACCAGTGCTACAAATAGAGCGGCCCTAATATTTACCCTGTGTACAAAGTACATCTGATCACGTATTTGTACACCACTAGTTAATATTGGAGTAAACTTTTAGGATTATTGATTGTTACAGAGCGCTTGAGAGATATTGTATTTTGGTCAAATATATGTGAGCATACAACAATATATTCATTTCTGTTTGAATAGATATTGAGAAATACCGAGTTAGAATAAATAAACACGAGAGTTATATATGACACAAAATGTATTTGTATGTGCGTTGCTAAAGCTCACTCCGAAACTTAAGTTTGAATCAATTGACGGCGACCTTTCTTTTATTTGTATTTAGGATAGTTGATAAATCTCATCAATGAAAACGCAGATTAAAACTAAAAAAGTTTTAATCCACGTTGGTTTATCAAAACCTCAGCTGTACAATTGCACATTAGCAAATGTTCGTTTCTCTATATTATATGATACTCAGTATAATGCTTATGACGTGATAACACTGATAGACTACAAATAAACAGCTCCACAACCTCAAATAAATGTAAACAACATCGTTTACGAGGACATTTGTTTCAGGACGACTATTTTTCAAAATGGAAATGACATGTGGGTACAATTTCAGCAGATTGACGGCCAAAACATATAGAGACTTATAACAATATAAGCCATCCGACGGAATGATGTCATTTCCCCCAGAAAAAAGGTTAAAAGGGCCATTCCCGACGAGAAATCTCGTTATTATTGCAGCTCGTTCAGCGAAAGCTAAATATGATACTGAAAGAGATGTTCCGAACGTGTTCGCTCTATACTCTTATGTTAATAATACTTTATATTTTCATCAAATTGCGTATTGAAATGTTTACTGTTTACAGGTTGCGCCGTGTATCGTGTGAGTCGCGTTCGACTTCTGTCATCGGGATGTGAGCACACGTATGCATGGAAATCGCGCACAATTTGCTTCTTATTAACATCTCAGTGGTTAGCCGAGCTTTACATTTTTATCCGACAGACGGCAGAGGGTACGACCCTTGTCTTCAAACGTTACAGGTAATGAAACCTTTCTCTTTTATATAATAGGGTATCTGCACATTGTATCAGATCTCTATAAGACCACCGGCGTTTAGTTGAACGTTTTATTAAAGTTCTATTTTGAATGCGAAACGTCTGCCACAGTTTTGACATTTTTACAAGTCTGATATTGAAACATTTATATTAAAAATACTTTTCAGAAAGTGTAATATAAAGTTCGTAAAAGAAAAGCTGTCAGATGTAGCTGTAGACATGTTAATAATATTAGAAACGTTTGTTCGTTTTATATGTAAGTGTGTGTCTGCCCATGCATCGTTCCATTCCACTTTACGAAAGCAACGGGCAAAATATTTTTGTGAGTTTGATTCACCTTCTATTTTCCTATAACGATAATATACATAATATATCAGTGTTAAGATTACACAGCTAATTATTCCTTGCTATACGGTAAAAGAAAACATCTTGTGAAACCCTGCAGTTCGGAGACTTCTCCATAATGTTCTCGAAAGAGATGTGAAGTCTGCCAACTCGGATTTGATCAGGGCGGTGGACTGTGACCTAACACTTCACATAAGGAGAAGAGGCCTGTGACTCAGCTTGGGCAGATGTATAATCAAGGCTGATGATGTTGATGGTGTAGTCTGTCATCATGTTTTATACGTCACATCATGTCACAGGTTGATGTGCCCACACCCTAACATAGTCTCTGCATGCTGAGATATTTGACAGGGCGGCTCATACGCGCGTCGACGTCGGCGTCAGCGTGCCAATCACCTATGACATCGTCCGATATGTGATATTGCGATATGTCTGTACATTTCGCATGTCTTCTTTGTATTTTATTTTATTTTTTTAGATTTTAATTGTAAATTTAGTTTTCAGAGTGCGATATTTCGTTAAATCTGAAATTTTCTAGTGAACTGTATTTATAGGCTTTTTCAGTATAACTTTATCATGATAACATACCTGAAACTAATTATACTATAGTTTCAGTAGAAGTATGGCCAAAATAGATCTATTATTCGATCATTATTTCTGATATTTTTGCGATTAATGTACGGGTCAAACCGGACAGGCTACACTTTGTCACCTTGCAATTGATACAACTATACAATCTGCTATGTTAGATGGGTAACAAATAAATACATTTCAAAATGCTAGCGACACATAAACAGCCATAAACAATAAACCCGTCACTTTGTTAAAAATTTGCTAACGAGAGTAGAAGTTGCTCCACACAGTTTGTAGAGGGAGAGTGCCGTGTCCCGGAGTTGTATGTCGCATGACATTAGTATTCCCCTGCCGCCCTTCTAAAATAACCCCCGTGAAGTCTCTGTTAATATCACATGTCCATAAAAAGATCTGCCATGGTAATGTATGGCGAAATTGTTATACAAAAAATCGGTATAAATTTGATAAAATGAGCTTTCATATTTTCTGGAAAATAATTTTGATGTTAGGTCTGTAATCGGAAACAGAAACGTCCCCGGTTTTCTTTTACATTCAAGTATACATACATTATTATAACATCAACGTTTTTATAAAAATGTAATAAAAAATACAGTACGACTGGGCGACTTGTGCAAAGTAATGTATCAATAATTTATTTCTACTTGTAGTGCATTCTCGTACTTTTTATTAAACCAAGTTGCGTGAATGGAGCAGCTTTACGACCCGACTTAGCATAAAAATAAGGTACATGAGGCCATAAAACAACTATGCACCTACAACAGCATATCTTACAACTAAATAAAAGTAATATAGCGAGCGATTTCAAGTTGTGATATTTACCAGCTAATCACTTGACAAGTCCATTTTAAATCGCTGTAAATATACTTGTTTATTTTTACCAAAAAATACCTACATAAATAAGTACCTAACCCTTACGCGTCTAATACTATCTTTATGAAAAAAATAGCACAGAAAATGGAGCGCTTTTTGTTTCACGTTATTAGGTATTGTTATCAGCAAAAGTAACTTTCCGGTCGGAAGGTCATCGCTTACTATCGCTGTAATGTAAGGCTCGACGCACACACACACACAGATATCTTTTATACAAACTGTGGCGTGTGTTTGACGCGATTTTCAACATGCAACATGTTAACAATACATTTACTTACTTTTCAGTAAATGAACATAAACTGTAACCATGATCTGCTATAATTTTAATTTTAAATGGAAACATTACAACAAAGGATAAAGATGATTAAATGCTACGTGTATCAATAGGTTATAATTAGAGAGCACCGAGTTATATTTATCTAACATGAAGATATTCATTTTTCTAAGAGTAAGGAGTATAGTATTTTCTATTCAACATGAGTTTAATTGTATGCGAGTGAAAAATGCTCAAGTCAGTCGCAGAGCCAGCGCGAAACAAAAAGGCGCCACACGCTTCAGGGATATTTCGTTCAAGACGCTCTTGAATGTAGCTTGCATATTATTCTCGAGGTACTGAAGGCAACTTATTCTTGAAACTATAATGGTAATAAATGTCACATTCTTGACGTCGAGAGGAAATTTCCGCGAAGCCGGGCCCGCCGAGTCAGGCGCTTCGTGCTGCAGTGCCGATGAGCACACATACACCCGCGACTAATGTAGATCGCTGATATTTGACCCTGTTCGCTTTGTCACGCACTATGCGACTACATCAAAGAAAAAAGCCTATAATCCGAATGGGACTAAGTAATAAGTTTTTGATGCGTTATCTCCACAATCCACTAGTTTATCTGTTACGCCGAGGATTTCTGGGTCAATACCGCTTCACGGAACTTTCACCCGGCGAAATATGAAGTTACAGATAGAGATATCAGTGCTAAATTGACACTTATTGGAGATATTTCTAAATGTTTGGATCGAGTACGGCAAATTAAATGAAGACTCGGATAATTCGTTGGTCAGAGGCGCTGACGAAGACGCGCCATCGCGAGTTAAATGAATATACAGAGTGGTGTGTTACGTAATACAAGTAAAAGCGCCGAAAACCTTCCACAATTACTAAGCGTACATTTGAATTTGGCATCCCTTACACAGAATGTAACAACATTTAAGCAGTCCGGATGAAAACTAAAACTTTGTAGCAAAGAGAGCACGAGTCGAAACGATCAAAGTCGCGATGGAACACGAGCAATAAGTATATTTAATTTCACTCCAGGATAATATTTCTTGGGTTTACGCGAATGTTACACATTGAAATTAAACTACAGTTTACGGATTTTATCGCGTTATATTGGTTTCACTGGTTATTACATTTTTGGTTATTACATCAATAAGACATCGCTGAACGGTCGTGGCGTTCGCGGATAAAAACCAAAGAAAACCCACTCGTGTGATACACGAGTGGGTTTTCCAGTGGGGAAAGTAAACCATAAAAACGTTACCACGTCCGTACTGAGTTTCACGATGTCATACCTAAAGAAATTGTACCTATTACGAATCATGTTAATAATCTGAATATCTACACTAATATTATAAAAAGGAAACATTTGTATTTTTTTTTGTAATGGATAAACTCAAAAACTACTGGACCGATTATAAAAAATCTTTCACCATTAGAAAGCTACATTATCTGCGAGTAACAAAGGCTATATCTTATTATAGAAAAAATAGGGGCCCGTAAGATATTTGGGTTTTTCGGGTACGCGAAGTAGTTCCCTCAGGACGCGGGTGAAACCGCGGGAAACGGCTAGTTTTATATAAACTCATACATAACATAAGCGAACACAACATTGGATTTGGAGTGATGCATATAGAAATAGGGTGGAATTACGAGAACGCGGAGACTTATTGTGCGAGTGGAGCAAGATAAAGTGAGAAGCAACCCCGTGTCGCGATACACAGTCAATGAGGTGGCGGCGAAGCAGAAGGGTTGGCAACCCCCATAGTATCGCTATAGGATACCTTCATATCATTATATCAGTGAAATATCTGCTCTACGGCCAACGACGCTGCCCTTGTGCTTGTTTGTTAGCAGATTTTTGCCATAACGCTTAAACTCAGCTAAATGTTTAGGATAAATAATTGGCTAAACGCCAATGACGAATGACAATGCAGAGTGTAAAGTACTAGGTACAGTGTTTAGATTTGTACGGTACCAGCAGAGCACAACCGCAGGCACATCAAAAACGGAATACTGCAATTAGAATTGCCATACTTTTGACACTCGTCTTTGTAACTTCTCGGCCTATGGTAGAACGCGAGCAAGTTTATTATCTGCCTTTGTACCATCTAAACTGCAGCATTTAAGTTAAATCCCAGATACATATTGAGCGTCCACGACTTATATGTATTTTAAAATTTAAGAAATCGTTCCAAACCTAAAGTGATTCGAACGTCAATAAAGTTCCGCTACCATGATTAACAGATTCTTTAACAGACAGACTCCGTCAAACAATTCTTTAACAGATTTGATCACATCAACTTTTTCTCAGAAGTTAGTCGAATTAGTGCTGTTTGTATTATTTGTTGTATCCGAGTGTGACTGACCTGTGGTTCGTCATTTAGTTTGACGTGATGCTCGTGACTCGGCTCGGCGGCGCGTTTGTGTATCTGGTGATGCGACAGCAAGTAGTAGTTCTTCAGGGAACCGATCTGTAACAATACATAACATACGTTACACCAATGTCTATAAAACGACAACAGATGATGTGCCTATTGTACTTTGTCTTTACCAAATAAATAATCTTTATACAAATAATAGCAAAGAATCCTTGAGCAAAATTAGTTCTGCACAAATTACTTGTGAAATATCTAAATTAAACGAGCGTATCTATGTTAAACATGCTCTAAAGAGAGCGCTGAATAAACTGCCGTTATAATTAACATAGCAACTATTGGTAGACAAAAATGTTTACAAAAGGTGGCTGCTTCCATTATCTTTCGAAAATCTTTTCTAGTTGGCGGGCGTCCTTGCGCCAGCGAGGATATTGTACCCGATGAGGCTACATGTACACTAAACGACATTTATACGAAGGTAATTCGAAATTCCTAACGACGTAGCCCAACTATCCGACGCTTATCGCAACTTTATTTCCTCCACAACAATAAGGGGCCGCCGGGCCGTTGAAGGCTCTCATAGCATAGAGTATTAGCAAAAGTAATTTATTCGTATTGCTTTTCTGAATTAGTACCCAGGGGGTTAGTACTATTTTTAGTAAATATTTTGGTGGCTTTAATAAATCGACGGCACGCGATCCGATCCGCCCTGAAGGGCGTTAAAACACCGATAGGGCCGATACGCATCGTTACAATTTTTACTTGGAACATTTTTATGACTTGTTATTATCATAGCATTCGTGATTTTTAGGTGCTTTCATAAATTGCCACAGGCTGGCAAATATATACCTCTATTACTTTTGTCCAGATTATCTGCACGAATGGCGTACACTGGCTAATTGAGACTTCCAATAAATATTCCACTATTTCTTTTTCAACTTTCCAATATAAAATATGATAATGTGTAATAGCTACCCACCTAAGAATTCGACCAATTCAATGTTACTAAACATAACTGAATGATTGAACCTGCAAAACGAATTCACTGTGAAAGCTAAAAGCGTACAATAAGTCCTCATGTTTATTAATAAATTTATTTCAAAGAGAAAAGGCGGTGAAAATTAATTTGATAGGAACCTTTTTGTGACTGTGTCTTTAAGGTACTAAACGGAGGGATCCACTTTCACTAATAAACAAATTGGCCCGGGACCAAACGCTTGATTATACCTAATTAATAAATCTTCAAACTGAGGAACACAAATCCTACTTATATATAATATGTGTGTCTGTACGTACGGTCTATAGTGCCGACGTTAGCACTCATACATTTGGGGACTACGCGAGAAATGTTGTCAAATTTTTCCTATGTTTCTGTAACAATGTTGAACAAAGATGTATTTGTCTCAGTATATTGTTACGATCGTGCGAATGTAGCACGTTAGCATTACATTACTTTTCTGTCGCGGCTTGTTTGTTTTTCTTTTTACAAATAAGTTTTGGAATCCTTTTATTCTTAACTACCTACGATCTAAAGTTTTGTGTAATCGTCGTGTATTTTAAAAGTGGCATAATCTTAATATATAAAATCCTTTCGTTACTGACTGACTGACAGACACGCTACAGCTGAAACTATTGGGCGCAGGAAGCTGAAATTTGGCATGTATGTTCCTTGGGGACCGTAGGGGTGCACTAAGAAGGGATTTCCCGAAATTCCCACGGGATCGGCCAAAACGGGTAAATAAAAAAAAATGCAGGCGTAGCTGCTGGCGTCGACTAGTTTTATATAATCGTACTTACTATACCCGTTATTAAACAGAACGGAAAGTAAATTGGCACTTCACCGTCTTCAGAATTTCAGGATGTTACAGATATTACAACAAATGAATGAGTACTTGAAATTTTATTTTGTAACTCGGCTTTGTTTCCTCAAAATCGGATAATGTGAAGTAAAGAAGCAAATTTCAAGTGGAGCCAAGGCGCTCTACATATTCAGATTCAGGTTAAATTCATCTCGGTTGAAATAGGAGTAGGATTAAATTATTTGGCGTCTCACGTAGCGATGGTTTACGAGCTCGGGTGTTTTAACGTTCTCCTATTAACTAATACCCATTACCCGAGCCTTGGCGTGCGTCGAACAACCTTACATCGCAAGACAAGTCGCAGCCGGGTCACTAAATTTCGGAATGAACTTCTAATTTCAGTTTTGTGTCAGGTCACACCTACAGACATAGTCAACAAATTGTTTGGTTGAACATGTGTTTGTCGAGACGTTTTAATAATGAGGTAACAGGATTGTTGTAGAATATTTACCCATCTGTTTTCTGTGCTGTATCTGTAAATATATGTCATTTTGGTGGGATTGATATGAGTGAAGATATAAAATAAATTCTTTATTTCGTAATAAACG
This sequence comes from Euclidia mi, assembly GCA_944739405.2. Taxonomy (NCBI): domain Eukaryota; kingdom Metazoa; phylum Arthropoda; class Insecta; order Lepidoptera; family Erebidae; genus Euclidia; species Euclidia mi. The sequence continues at coordinate 5,851,699 of OX123181.2, read as the reverse complement.
TATACTCAAATTACGTACCTAATCTTATCTTTATTTTGTACTTATTTTGATTTGATTCTAATGACACAATTTCCTTTCCCGGATATTTGTCTGTAACGTCCAGTACTGAGCAAAGATCTGTGCAACAATTTCCTCAATGATTGATATTACGTCGTTTGGTTCCGACGGTTGGTCGCAACGTTGATTAAGTTGTCGTATACAACAAGTGCACCATGTTGCGTCTTTATGTGCGTAGTCATCACATGATCACCTTTTTTTTGCGCCACGCAATATATTATGCATATTCGCTTTGCCCGATAAACTTATAACAACAAGAACTATATTGGTTATCATTGTTTTCACACGTATCGTAATTTATTAATAGAGGATTTTTTTATAAGCCCTGTATATTATATACTGCCCCACTGCTGGACACGGGCTTCTCTCACTATGAGAAGGATAAGGCCATAGACCATAGGGATCCATAGGGTTCCTCTCCTATAATTATAAACGAAATTATTGCGATGATGGATTAATGGATGTTTGTCGCTCCTTCACGAAAAAACTAGACAGAACAAAGCTAGTGCTGCATAAAGATACTAATTATTAAATTCTCTAATATATTCCGAGAAAGTTCTGGTCTTCTAATGAGGTAACATCATTTAGCGGTAATACATTTACGTATTCTTTTAATAATTTAATAATAAACGAGATATTTACTTAGAAGCAAAAGACAAAGGCTTATCCGTCAGGTGTTTAATTTCTTAGCCATATCTAAGTAATATTTAATACAATGGTCTCAGCTAAGAACTGATCGAAATAAATGGCTATTGTAGAGATTAATTGTGTACTGATCTTGTAGCGAGCACAAATGGATTGTTCGTCTATTGCTCCTCACACAGACACCGGAATGAGACAGTTACTTGTTGTTTTTATTTAATTGGACGTTCAAAATTACTACGAGCTCACTCGTTAAAAAGACGATTGTATATTGCCGCGTATTTATAAATAAGTCGAGCACTAATTATACACAAACTAAAATGAACGAACGAAAGCTTACAATTCCTAACAATGAAGCGGCCTACTAAATCTATAAGACGTTAATATTTAAGTACTGTTTTGATTAATTTATAACACACATTATGGCTAGGCAGTAACCATTAATCACTTGTACGTCCGGCGTTACTAATGTTACTACTAGTTATGTCAAGTAACTATACGTAGTTATATTCTAAATTACTCAGTCAGAACGCAACGTCGGTGTGTTCGTTTTTACAAGGGGCTTTTGCCCAGTAACTTACGACAAACGTTATAAGTACCCTTATTTAAAATGGTTACATATAGAGCATGTACTCAAACTGATTGATTAACGTAATAAAGTGGACTCTTGAACCACTAAACTATTGTACAGTCAACATATTCCAGAAATGTCAGTATCAGGAATGGTAATTGGCACAAAATAAATATATCTCTAGAGCACTTTATGAATCATGTTGGCTTTTGGATTATGTACATACTAGCTGTAGGCCCTACATGATCGGAGTCCCACAAATGGGATTGCGGGAGCCTGAAACCTTGACACCATTCTTTCCCTATAGCCGTCATAGCGTTTGGTCGCGTTTCGCTCCAACGCCTACTGAGCCCTATACTTACATTTTCGTGTCGCAGGATTTCTCACGTGAGAAACTAATGCTCTATTACATTTATTGGGCAATAACTATGACTATAAAGTCACCGAGTAGACGCGTGCTACATCGCAACGTCATTTTTTATTCGGCTGATGAATTTACAAGGGTTTTACGACGAATGAAGGTGATGTTTTTTAGGTTTGCTCCGTAATTTATGTGATTTCATAGGTCATTTACCGGTTATTATTACAAGTTGTAATATTTATATTGTAACAAATTACTGGCCCTGTGGGAAATAAGTTATTTTAGTTTCATTTTAAGTGTCTGCAATATAGTATGATATTAGAAGTACTACCGCAATTGTAGACCAGTAAGTCAGCTAGGCGAGTCTCGGTTGAGAAACACTTCATATTCGAGGTAATTTTAGCGAATAGGTAATCTATTCTTCTTTATCGACCTTTCTGATCAAATAGCACCGACATACCAATACAATAGCATCATGAATCAATTATTCGGCGTTTTGATAAAATAAATCGCATTTCGTTCAATTTGAAGCAATACGGTAAAACAAATATTGCCAATAACATTATAGGCACACCTATGCAAAATTAGCTCTAAGTATCTCTTGCAAGAGAAACATTTGCTGAAATGTATTTCCGCCGCCTGAATGAACCGACAAGGAAAACGTGTGGAAAATAAACGGTATCGATGATACGAAATATGAGGACATAAATTCTTATTAAACTGAAATACCGCTTGGATTCCGATATCTACTGCAAATGTGCGAAAAACGAGGTCCCGGTTACCTTTTCACAATCCATTGCGTTTTTAGCTGGAACTTGGATAGTGCTAGTTGCACAAGTAACGCGTTGGACTGTGAAACGTATAGAGATGTGTGTCGTAGGATAGTTTCGTGTTACAATTCGTTGTAAGATGAGTCCTCTCAATACATGCTCGCACCGTTACATACAGCCTTTCAATCCACAATGAAAACCAGAAGTTGATTAGACTATTACTTCACATGTTCCACTATTCAAACTAGGTTTTCATACATGTAATATTGATAGTCATCTTGCAATAGTAAGTAATTGTTAGTATAAAGATAGCAGCTTTTGTAATGTTATTTGTGACTAGCACTCAATCGTAATCAGGCAACATTACAAGGCAGCTTAATTATGACTTATGACTATAAACTAGACTAGCTATTTAGACCAAACCCTTCGATAAAAAGAATTGTTGTAAATTCATGCATAAAACGATGCAGTCACTCGGTTTTATCGTGTTACACCGCGCGAGTGCAGCACTTTCGCAAATGGCGCCGCGTTAGCCACGAGCGCCCAAATTGTCACTAGTTTTGCACAACACAACATGAACATATACAATTACTTATTTAGATATTAACTTCGGTTACTGCATTATTAAAAGTAGCGATAGCCTAGTGGCGCACCACTGACTTTTCGAAGTTACGAGCGTATTAACTTCTTAATTTAAGCTTGCTAAACGGTGAAGTTAGAAAACCTGCATATCTGAGTTTTTCATAATGTTATGAAAGGCTCAGTACCTGCTAGATGCCCTTGATAGGTTGCAGCGGCGTGCTGTCCGTATCATAGGTGACCTTGAGGCTACTAAGACCCTTGAATCTCTGCAATTACGCAGGAACGTAGCCTCAATGGCTGTCTTTTACCGATTGTATCACGGTGAGTGTTCAGAAGAACTCTTTCAACTCATCCCACCCTCTCCTTTCCTATCCCGAACAACACGTGCCGGGTTAAAGTGCCAAGCTTACACAGTTGAGCAGATACCGTCACGTACGAAAAGGTTCGGTATATCTTATCTTTGCCGTACGATGTGGAACTCACTGCCAGCTCACGTGTTTCCTTCCTCCCTTGATCCTGGGTCCTTTAAGCGGGGCGTGAAAAAGCATCTCTCAAGGCCGTCAAAGTGAGGGCCGTCATGTCACATTGCCTAACCAGCAATTGGGGATGATGGCCTTCCCAATAGGACTTCACTGTCAGCTTACCATCAGGCAGCGTGAAGTCATTTTGATAGGTTCTTTTTAATAAAAATAAAGAAAAGCCATGTAAGGTCTGCCAAACCTGCATAATATGCAGTAGTGATTGTGATGGACTATGGCCTTCTCAAATGATGACTACATTATTTATCCCTCGTATCTGGCGAACTCAAGTAATGAGACATGATAGTTGGAAATACCAGCTAAGGGCGCCATCACACTGGCGATTTGCGGGAGGTTTTCTACGTTAGCAAAACGTTTGGAAATTGCCAACTCATGAACATGTATGCAGCTTGCTATGCGCCCGCGGCTGTTGTACAGCAGGCAAACTTTCTCGTAGGTTCTTATTCCTCAATTTGTATCATTGCAAATAGCCTATCAAATGGCGAGTAACTACTGCATACCTACCTACTCACGAAAGGCTTGATTTACACGTACTACAACCACACCAAATCATCGCGGATAAACTGTGATTATGTTTGCGGTTGCGTTGTGGTGTCTACAAACGGAGGTTGTGCTTCAGTTTTTGCTAGTGGTTTTCGCTGAGGTTTGTTTGTGTTTCGTGTGAATTGCTTATAAGCTTGATAATTGCGCGCTGTGTTCGCGATGGCATATCGCTACCTTTGAAGCACGTTTACATATTACTAGTGTGAAACGCTTTTATCCTTCTAGTTATAGATTGAGCTCGAGACAAAATTTTATGTTAAGCACACGAAGATAACACAAGATTACGATTCATATTCAAACGTTTATTACCGGGTGGGAGTCGTGCGATATTTAATATAGTAGGTAACAACCCTTGTTGGTATATTTTATGTACATACTCTTACGTTCGTATTAAACTTTATGCTGTTCTGTTGGACAAGTTGAACGCGCACAAAATGCACCATACACGTGTTATTACTCATATCCGAATTACAAACGAAACGACTAGCTGACGATATTGTATATTTAATATTCAATAATAACAATGCTCAAGTCATAAAGAGTAAAGTCAGAAAGACATTGTAAATGTTTTAGTGGTACAATATCTAACGTATATATTTAATACGTTACAGTAAACACAACCATTCCCTATTACTCCCCCAAGGTAATATTACTTAAGAGTTACAACCGTTGGTCCTAATATCTAGCCGCAAAATACGGGCGTTATGTAAACCGATCCTAAAGATCGAAAAATATTCTTCACAGCTGAATATTCTCCACAGCAAAGGAGTCAACCAATCGTATTAAAACCTCCTAAATATAAACTAGTTCCGTTCGCTAGTTTACCTGTAAAATTGAAGATCATATATTCGCAGTGGCCGCTCGCCGCACACAGCACTATTTTTCACATCGCCCACAATTTATACACCGCTATTTTTTAATTAGTACAAAAACTTTAAGGACAGATTAGCGAAGATATTATTATCATATATGTGACGTAAGAATTTCATAATATCAATAAAGAGCAAAGTTATTATCATTTGTTTATTGTAGAAAATCTCACTTAAATCATAGTCATATTTTACAATCCATTCACTAATTCATTGATAATATTCCATCCTGCTCATTCGCATTCTCTCTGTCGCACTTATGATGTAGGTAGCCATAGAAAATAAAATGAAGGAAAATAATAAATGTGGGTAGTTATTTTTTAATTTTGTTAATTCTACCCTCTCCTTCATACTTCATTCGGGCTTAGGACCAGTAAAATTTATCGTTTAACAAGTATTTAAATACGGAGGTATGTAATTAGAAAGCAAACAAATATCAAAATAAAAGATGGTGTTCTGGACTAAAAGAAAAGAGTAATTTTGGCGTATTTATGAAGTTAGAATCATCTGCTATTTACAAATTATTTTATCATCATCATGTCAGCCTAGAGACGTCCACTGTTGGACATAGGCCTTCCTCAAGGTGTGTGGAGAACACAGACCGATTTTGAGCCGCCTGCATCAAATTATTATTTACTTAAGTACGTATTATTTACTAAACTTACAAGTATTTCCATTGTCCTTCGAAATGTCCACCACCGTTGTCAAAAGCATCCAATATGCACTGCTTTAATTGTTTGACACTGACCCGGTCACTTTTGTACACTCACAATACGATGTCCATGGGTACACAGCTGCACTCGCGATTTTTCCACTCAAAAAGTACGCACGAAGCATAGCTACATACTCCCGTGATATGAACTGATTTGTCGCATCGTTGGGGCGTGGCGCAGGCGCAGAGGGGCGGGGGGGGAGAGGAATTTATCAATGGTTCATTTTACTATGATACTCGTAGTACTCGGGTCGGTCATAGTATTAGTATTGCAGTTACCAATTATCACGTATTTTTGTGGACAGTTTTGAGACAGTTTTGGGACTTAGTGTTTTTATTATTTAACTACATAAATATGATCAGTTAAAGATACTTAGTGCTGTGTTAATTTTTTTGTACTAATTAAAAAATAGCGGTGTATAGCTCGTTTGAAAATGCCGCAGCAAATGTATGATGCAAGATTAACTTATTATCTGCTTAAAACTGTTGTTACACCGTCATCCACTCCGTGCTTAAGCGACGTTAAAGTTTGATTACAGTAAAGCTTCCGCACCGTGTAACTATGGAGATCGTTCCCAATTCGTAAAATGGAATGCGCTCGGAGCCTATTTTGCTAACTACGCCAACTTGTTTAACAAAAAATATATTTAAAAAAGAAAATTACACAAGATCTGTAATGCAATATGGAAAACCGGACATGGCCCTCTGACTGGGTACACTCCTCTATACTTCCTCTTCACGAAAAAGGATCGGTACGTAATTGCAACAATTATCGCACGATATCCCTGATATCACATGCCAGTATACCGCTCTTACACATAATTAACGCAAGGTTAAGATCATACCTTGACTGGCAAATACCGCAAGAACAAGCGGGTTTTGTCAAGGGGAAAGGCACTCGCGAGCAAATCCTAAACCTGCGGCTCATAGTAGAGAGATGTTACGAGCTTAACAACCCAGTGTATTTGTGCTTTGTCGACTATCAGAAAGCTTTTGACTGCGTCAGGTGGGATAAACTATGGAAGGTATTATCTGAAGTTGGAGTTCCAAACCACCTCATATCGCTAATACATAGTCTTTACGAGTCAGGATATGGAACTGTGACGATAGGAGACGTCACATCCAAAAACTTTAAATTCCGGAAGGGCACACGACAAGGGTGCATTATCTCTACCATACTCTTGAAGGTTGGGACGGAGGCGTCAAAATAGGAGGAGTTTCTATATCAAACCTCCGCTACGCAGATGACACCACCCTCGTTGCATCTACCGAAGTCGAGATGGCCGAAATTCTGGAACGGCTCCAAACGACCAGTCTTAGAATGGGACTTAAAATTAACAAACAAAAGACCAAGCTAATGATAGTCGACCGTTTTGCTGCTACGCAACGTACTAATCTTCTCCAGGAGTTTGAAACGGTGGAACAGTTCCAGTAACTTGGCTCAATAATCACGAACAAAGGCACCTGCAAACCAGAGATACGTAGACGAATTGGCATGGCCAAATCAGCGACGACTCAACTTGAGAAAATATGGCAAAATAGAAACATCTCAAACCGGTCTAAAATGCACCTCGTCCGTACACTCATATTTTCCATATTTCTCTATGGGGCTGAAACCTGGACGCTCAAAGCCACTGACAGGCAGAGGATCGACGCCTTTGAAATGTGGTGCTGGCGCCGCCTGCTGAGGATTCCTTGGACAGCCCACCGCACAAACGTGTCTATCCTTAAGGAACTTAAATTAGAGAACACCCAACGTCTATCCTCGATATGTATACACCGTGTCATGAGTTATTTTGGCCATATTGCACGAAGAGAGGCCAATAATTTAGAGAAACTGGTAGTGACGGGCAAGGTCGAAGGCAAAAGACCCAGAGGTCGAAGTCCAAAAAGATGGGGAAAATTAAGAAGAATTCATCGTTTGGTGTGTAGCGCCACAAACAGGACGAGCCACACACGTCGCGACCGCTGCGTGAACGACATACTTCTCCGCAGCTAATTGCGAGTGCGACAAGTTTCCTTACTTTACGACTACCGCTTACTTTCTTTTCCAAATTTGCATTGGCACGCCATAAAGTTATGAAATAATGTTTTTAAACTTCAACTTATAAATGTGTAGCCGATAAATTGGAACAATATCAAGTGGGCAGCGCGGCCCGAGCGCCACTTGTAAACAAAATTAGAAATGAATATCGACAATACTGAGCTGAAATATTGGACCTTTGAACTTAGACGAGTGCTGACTACAAGGGCCACTGTACTTATCGTAAATCATTCGCTAATAAATGAACCCTTCCAATATTACACTTACTTACGCGTCTCAATTTTGAGAGAATTTATTGACATTTCGTCATAATTATGTTATTTTTCTTGCAAATTAAACGCCGACGCGAATTTATTCGCTTTGATTCAATTTGGAATGTAATTAAGAATAATTTGTCAGAAGTTTATCTCGAGCATGTAAACGAATAAAGTCACCCTGTATGAATAAGGCGCGTGTGTTGATTTGATCCAGGGACTAATAAGTTTGCACATTAAGTGCGCTCGCGGCTCGACTCACGGAGCGGCTTTATTTATCTAATAGTCAATTAGTAACGCTCGTGCTAATAAAGCCTTCATTTACATTTAACACCGTCGCCGATGGTTAGCAATCAAACTAATTTTATTCAACGATGTAATCTTAAGTTTTATCACTCGTTTAAAGTTGTCATTGTAAATATGTCGGCGATATAAAGTGTACATAGTTGGTGACGTAAGCCATCAGTCACGACCTACTGCGGCAGGAGGGGAGGGATCTTTCTTAAAACTTTTAATTAATTGTCGAAGTTCCAGAGTGAGCTAGAAGGGGCAATCGCAATACATTCCAAGAATTGCAAGTCACTGAGCATTACTCAAATTGTTTTCTGGCAAAACAACACGATGGAACTTTATCGCGCTTTGACGTTTGATTTATAATATTTAAAGAAATTATATTTCAATTATTATAATGGAATATGCGATTCGTTCTACTCCGAAATTAACTAAAGAGTTGTTAGTTTAGATTGATAAAGTTAAGATTGATGGAATACTTGTAGCTGTAATAAGTATGTAAAGTATTCCCAAGTTAAGTTATCGCCGCCCAGTTTCCCTCCGCTCCACTGCACCACTAACAGAATTTGATAGAGGATAACCTTTCCTTGAATCTTAATAGGCAAATTTCTGCTGAGCGGTTTTAATTTTAAATCGTAGCTAAGTTCTACAGATAGCACTGAAAACTCTTCTTTTCCCTTTTCATTAAAAATATTTCCGCCATTCGCGAAAATTATTTCCATTATGGACAAAAGAATGTCGTAATGTAAATAAATGGATGTGCCGGCCCCCCTTGATGTTGGCAAAGCACCCTGAGGACCGATTACGGGAAAACAAAGCGAGAAAAATTATAAAATTCTCCGTTATTCAAAACTCAAGACAGTCGTAACTCAATCAAGATTCCCTGACGACGCCTTTAAAAGGGGTCAATATTGACGGGCAAAGCATTCGGCTTTTTGGTTACATGTACACATTCAAACCGAAAAAAAAATCGTCTTATTTTAAGTTCCAAAATGCAAGCAAAGGACGTGCAAAATACTGGCTGCTGGCAATATATATTTTTATAACACATGGCGGGTCAGAGCACATGTAAGGTTCTTAACGCGTAATCCTCGCCGTCGCAGGCTCGCTGGAGGGACAAGCAGCGGAAATTATTACTCGCTCCCGTTACAAATTATCCGGCCCTCTCTGAGTGCGTGGGGTTACTCGGTTACAACTCGCGACCGTTAATTTACAGCGCACCCAACAAATTAATATCTCTGATTTGGACCCTTGTCAGCGGCGGCGGAACACCCTACCCGTGTTTGGGGCTTGCCGCACGGTACATGCTATGAGAAATGCCATTACACCACTGGACTCTGGCGCAAGTGACTATCGGGGGTGCAACAATATTCCAATAGGCACACAACATATCCTCAATGTGCTGACGGATTAAAGATATAAAGTGTCACATTTTTTTGTTACTTTTGATAGGCTAACGTTTGACCGCGATCTCGCCTGATGTTAAGCGATGATACGGTCGAAGATTGAGCACGCTTGCTTAGAAGGTACCTATTCACCCGCGACTTGAAATTATCCAGATTGTACTCATCAGGAAACACAGACTCCAGCAAGGAGTTCCATACCCTTGCAGTACGCAAAATAATGAGGAAGCAAAACGTTTCGTGCGTATGGATGGGATATCAACCATATAACGGTGACGATGATTAGTTTGTCTGTTTGTCCGATGGTAAAATGGGGATGGAGGAATCAGGTTATGTAGTTCCTCTGCACACTCTCCGAAATGTAACCTATAAAAAACCGACAGACTGGCAACACTGCGACGATGCTCTAGGTTTTGGAGTTTTGTGTTAACCAATCGGTCATCGCCAATGAGTCTCCTAGCTTTCCTCTCAATAGAGTCCGAAGTCCCCAGCTGGTATTTCGCTGAACCATCCCAAAGGTGAGAACAGGATCGGTGCAGGATCGGACTTGTGCTTTGTAAAGATTAAGCAACTGACCCATCCCATTTCATGACACGTGTGTCATAATAGGCGACTAAGAAAATACACGGAGCAAGTTGAATTCTTAGAAAGAGTCGGTAAACTCAACATCACATTATAGACTAACCCGTCTTGCTATAGTAGACTAAATCCTCGTACTGACTCACAAAGTTACTAAAACGTAAAGTAGTAGAGGCCCATGTCCAGCAAGAGACTGTGAAAGGCTTTATAAGTGTATTATGACGATGAGTTCATCACACAACATATCCTAAGTGCCGACGAAAATAGAGATTCTGGTTTGTTTTGTCTGAGAGTTAAACTTGTGCAATAGTAGATGCAGCAGACTCTAACCTCAAAAACAAGTAATGAAACTGTTATCTTTGTCTGCTTTAAGTAACATCAGATTTGATCTGAGACTATAAATAGAAAATACGACAATAACAGTTTGTATTTAAAATAGAAATCTGAAAGATTGGCAATCTGTCGTGTTGTGATCGGACTCGATCGAGTTACAAATAAACTTATCTGCAATATGATCGATTCGTCTTCAGTTACAATTCGATGATTATATAAACAAAAATTACACCGTTGTATTCGTTTCTTTATATTTTCACGTTTTATATTATAACTAGCTGTCCCGGCGAACTCCGTATCGCCTTTTTAATGTATTTACATTTCATATTAATTTTTAACTCTTTTCCAACTTATTCAGAACAAAGTTACCAAGAACATCAGTGTTTAATCGCTTAATTGCTAGGCAAAGTTGTTTTGCCATATAAATTATTTCTAGGGTAGAAAAACTAACTTATTGTAAGGAGATGAGAACGTGGTATATGAGTGACATGGTTAGATCACTGATCTAGTGATATGATAAAATTACTAATACTATTAAATACTATGGCTATTAAATAATTAAATCAAGTGCAAGTCTGCCTCGCCCATGAAGGGTTCCGTAGGAGAGGTATCCACTGAACATAGCCATTATCTGCATGAACATCAAATACCACTACCACTTTTTCACCAGCAATAATAACTTTTTTATATCATTATATTTCCCATCCGCCATCTTTAATCACGAAATAGATGTTGTATTTGGATTCGCCATCCCTTAAAACATCGGAGAAGATACCCATATCGACTTTACAAAAAAATCCCGTCCGCCATCTTTGATTTCCTATCCGCTATCTTTGATCACGAAATAGATGTTGTATTTGGATTCACCATCCCTTAAATCATCAGAGACGATACCTATATTGATTTTTAAAAATTTTCCCATCCGCCATATTTGATTTCCCATCCGCCATCTTGAATCACGAAATAGATGTTGTATTTGGATTCCCCATCCCTTTAAACATCGGAGACGATACCCATATTGATTTAAAAAAAAAGTCCCATCCGCCATCTTTGATCACGAAATAGATGTTGTATTCGGATTCTTCATCCCTTAAAATATCGGAGGCGATACCCATATTGATTTTTTTCCCATCCGCCATCTTTGATTTCCCATCCACCATCTTGAATCACGAAACAGATGTTGTATTTGCATTCCCCGTCCCTTTTAACATCGCAGACGATACCGATATTGATTTTTTTATACTTTCCCATCCGCCATCTTTGATTTCCCATCCGCCATCTTGAATCACGAAATAGATGTTGTATTTGGATTCCCAATCCCTTTAAACATCGGAGACGATACCCATATTAATTAAAAAAAACCCATCCGCCATCTTTGATCACGAAATAGATGTTGTATTTTTATTCTCCACCCCTTAAAATATCGGAGACGATAGCCATATTGATTTTTTAATTTTTCCCATCCGCCATCTTTGATTTCCCATCCACCATCTTGAATCACGCAACAGATGTTGTATTTGCATTCCCCATCCCTTTTAACATCGCAGACGATACCAATATTTATTTTTTTAATTTTTCCCATCCGCCACCTTGAATCACTAAAAAGATGTTGTATTTGGATTCCCCATCCCTTTAAACATCGGAGACGATACCCATATTGATTTAAAAGAAAACCCATCCGCCATCTTTGATCACGAAATAGATGTTGTATTTGGATTCTCCACCCCTTAAAATAGCAGAGACGATAGCCATATTGATTTTTTAATTTTTTCCCATCCGCCATCTTTGATTTCCCATCCACCACCTTGAATCACAAAACAGATGTTGTATTTGCATTCCCCTACCCTTTTAACATCGCAGACGATACCAATATTGATTTTTTAAAACTTTCCCATCCGCCATCTTTGATTTCCCATCCGCCATCTTTGATCACGAAATAGATGTTAGATTTGGATTCCCCATCCCTTTATATATTGGAGACGATAGTCATATCGACTTTAAAAAAAATCCCGTCCGCCATCTTTGATTTCCTATCCGCCATCTTTGATCACGAAATAGATGTTGTATTTGGATTCACCATCCCTTAAATCATCAGAGACGATACCTATATTGATTTTTTAAATTTTTCCCATCAGCCATCTTTGATTTCCCATCCGCTATCTTGAATCACGAAATATATGTTGTATTTGGATTCCCCATCCCTTTAAACATCGGAGACGATACCCATATTGATTTAAAAAAAAAATCCCATCCGCCATCTTTGATCACGAAATAGATGTTGTATTTGGATTCTCCATCCTTTTTAACATCGCAGACGATACCAATATTGATTTTTTAAAATTTTCCCATCCGCCATCTTTGATTTCCCATCCGCCATCTTTGATCACGAAATAGATGTGGTATTTCGATTCCCCACCCCTTAAAATATCGAAGGCGATACCCATATTGATTTTTAAAATTTTCCCATACGCCATCTTTGATTTCCCGTCCGCCATCTTGGATCACTAAATAAATTTCATATTATTAATCAGTGTCCCGAAAATGCCGAAAACGATACCCATATAGATTGTATCCTATTCATTTAGCCTTTTTTTGTCTTTGACCCAACCCTCCCCCTCCTCGTCTGACCATCTTATTATTTTTGTCTGGCCCATAAAAGTTATGGCGTAATTTTATATAGCCTATAGCGTTTCGGAATAATTGGGCTATCATAGGCAATAACAATTTTTGAAATCCGACTGCTAGTTCCTGAGATTAGCCGACATTATCTTTTAGCCTTTTTAGCCTTTTGCCCGGCCCCAAAGGGTCGAAGCGTTATGTTATATAGCCTATAGCCTTCCGGAATAACTGGGCTATCGTATACAAAAAGAATTTTTCAGATCCGACCGGTAGTTCCTGAGATTAGCGCGTTCAAACAAACAAACAAACAAACAAATAAACAAACAAACAAACTCTTCCGCTTTATTATAATAGTATAGATGTCCATTCGAATCTATTGTTAGTAATACAATTTAACGGATCAAAATTAACTTATTTAATTAAATAATTTAGGGTAAAAATACCGATGTGTACCCGACGTTTCGACCGACTTGTACCGGTCGTAGTCACGGAAGGACTATTGTTAGTGACTGCAGTATCCCTACTTATATTAAAAATCCAAGTCTGTAGTCTGCGTGTTAAACTTTTTACTGTCAAAACGACTGAATTATTTTGATGAATAGGTTATACCGTGAACACATACAAATTAAATAGATTATACCTTGCATACATACCAACGAATTTATAGAGTTTCATTTTGTTGCGAAAATAAGTAAGGGGTTGAAATAAGAGAGGGAAGTTACTATGAGAAAGGGCTTGGTTATATTTGGTTCTTTGATATAATGATCCCATCCCATATAAGCCGCGGGCGTCAGCTACAAGATTTTAAATAAATATTATCTTTGCGTTTGAAAGAGAATAATTTAGGTGAAGCGGATCGTCAAACGTTTTACCTCGGAACCTACACAAATATTTGTCTATCACTTATTTGTGACACGTGTGAAAAACGCAATTATCAGAATAATCGAGACTAAGTGACCTTTTCAACTATTGTGCAACAAAGTAAATATTAAAAAGCTTAAGCCAAAGTGATTGAGTCACAAAAAAGTACAAGAGCTCTTTTAATCTAGCAAATGTTAGATAATACATTGCAGTGAGTGCGCTTTAAAGAGGTATTTATTTTAAAACGTAAGTAAGTAATAAGTCAAAGAAATAAAATAACGAGCCACATAGCTCATACAAGATGGGCACGTCAATCAGAGAGAAAGGCACTTAATCACTTGTGATCATTGAATTAGGTAATAATTCAATGCTTGTGATATTAGGTACATTTATTATTCTGTATTAAAATTACGTACTTATTTTATAAGTGCATATTAATATCTTAGTCGAAGATAGATGGATACTGCTAGATAGCTGTACGAAATTTAAAGTACCTAAATATTATTGCGTTCTCAGGGTAAATCTATTTTATTCCCCATGCCTAAGTAAAGGATTTATTTATGGCGAAATACAGGTTTTTAATAAAATTGACTGAACTAGGTACTTTTAGAACAGCCGCTATTCCCTATCAAACAATTAGACACAAAGATAGATAAACAGACTATTAATATTTTTGCGGAATTACCATCACCACGTGGGTCAACATGCGTTTAAACTTATCTTGATATCTTATCAACAACATATACAGCGCAATAACATAAAATATTCCCCTCAGTGCGTAGAGTAAGGTGGTGTAAGATTGCGCATTTAAACTTTAAGGCCCCATGAAAAATAAAATATCATATTTAGAAAACTCAACATAATTTATATATAATCTCTATATAGTTGTTAGCAAAATATGGAACAACAAATTCCAGTAACGCCATTAATTAAAGTATGAACTGAAGAAATATGAAAAATGAAAATCGCGCACTCTTATACACCAGGGTGTACAAGAGTGCGCGCATCATCAATTAAATAGGTGTATCCTGTAGTTGTGTCAATAAATGGCGAGTTTAATTCAATGAGCCACTCGTTGGCGGTTGTAGCTCTGAATCTGGCTCTGAAACCGCAGGTGCAGACGACTAGATCTAGATCTCTGTCTGTTACTGAACTTGCTAAAAAATCAGCTTCGGTAAAAACATCGGTATCGTAAGGCTCAATGCCAGTAACTTTGAAACTTTGTGCTGTACATTATAGTGTTGCAGCTTTTAAGTATGCTGGTGTAGAAATTCCGACTATTTGGAACACAGTGACTGCTCTGCCAAGATGGATACGCAACCATTATTTACATTAATTGGCATAGTATTTTTTTAGGACAGTGTGAAAGCCACAGTCAGGAAGCTGCATTTTATGACTGGCATTCTGTAAATACACGAAAAATATTTAGTTTGTAAAATTACACTTTATTTTACTCACAACCTACTAGAGGAAAATAAATGTAGTACAAGAGTGCGTGCGCAATCTTATACACACACACCGTGCACACTCTTATACACCTCGCCCTTCACGAAGATATTGAACCCCCTGCCCCATCTGTTGAAAGATGTGCGAAGTATTTCGTACGAATCGGTTAGCCAAGCACATACCTTACTTAGATAATTAATAAATATTCTGATTCAAATAATAGTTTAGGAGCAGAAATCCATGCAAGTGGCAAGAAAATTAGATCAAAATTAGAAAAAGTCTATTGACTTGCCTGGTGTCTCCGTTTTTTAAACAAATTCCATTCTTTTTCGGAAGCGCAACCGTTATCACTGTTGGACCTAAACACAACTAAAGGCAAATCTCGCACAGGGTCGACGTAAAGTTCGATACGTACTCTGTATCGACCGCGCACTCTTACACCACCTTACCCTACGATGTAACGCCGTCAAACTATCTGTTTATAATTAATTAGCCATTATCTGCGCTGATTCAATGCTAACCCCGTTATCTGTCCACCTCTGATTGTGCGCCATTCAGTCCCTGTGTGTGTACGCAAATAACATAACTACATCCATTGTTCGATTGTGATGTCTTATTTTCATTTTCGTTAGGTTTCTTGGACGTTAAAGTAATGCTCAACATGTACTTAGGTACATACTTAACTGAATATCTAGAGAAGCATTTATGGACAGAACTTAAAATATGTGATTGTGATTTCTTTGTAAGTAGATACTCTGTAACAATACCCATCCATCGAGCATCGCGAAGCTGCAGGGGAGATAAAGGAGGCACAACTCTTTAAGTTTATAAAGAAAACTATACTGTCATCCTAACGATTAAGCTGCCACGGCTTCAAAAAAGTACATATATTCGTTCATTCCCTTCATTAAATATATCTGTTTAATCTTGTGTGTAATCCGACACAAAAGAATATTACCCACCGCCGCCGCCGCTTATAACTTATCTCAAAACCTCGTCTGGTACGTGAGTGCGGCGCATTCGTAAACTACCACTGACGACATATTAATCTCTGCTGGGATGCTCTGCGTTTAATATTTAACTAGAGACGTATGGTAACACAGAACACAGACGGACGCCGGGGCTCGGATATAGCTAGATCGTCATACAACTAACGCTCAGAAGGACAATTCTCGTATTTTATCTGACATCGACACTGTATTTTGAACGAAATGAGATTAGATTTTGAATTTACCTACTCACAATTGGTATTCTGCTAACTCATATCATGATTGTCTCTTTGACATAATTAGTGCGGCGATGACACAAAGATTCTGACTTTGTTCAATATACAATCTATTCGCGATGTCATTCAAATAACAGTTAATTTAGGAGAATACCTATCCATTTATGTCATGACACTGAAATTAGATCGAAACTGCATTTTGAACAAATATAATGACGAGAATTGGCCTTCTGAACTGGGCCATGTGTAAGACGAGGCGGGATTGATGTTCACAGAGATCGTTCAAGTTTACGGTGCAGTTCTCATAATGGCGGCGTATAAAGAGGAATGGTTCAGTGCAGTTGATTAAGTATATTTATTAACAGATGCTGCTTGACTAACTCTAACTTGGTGATGTTATAGTTATTGAAGTTTATAAGGAAGGGTGCTGCAGAGGATCTTTTAATAATATAGCTTATAGCTACAACAGGTCGCGTTTGTCACAACTTTCATAGATCCTTTTACTAGTAGGTAAATCTATGCACGTAAAATAATAGTTTTCTCCGGACGAGAAAGACGGTTGCGTTTCTTAGGAAGCTATCTATAGCTGTCCATCCTTAACAACTTCCAAGTAAATTCTCCGTATTCTAGGACTGCAATCATCTACTGGTTGTATATTATTTACCGATACCTTATATTACATTATTTACCGATCACTATTTACGTTGTACAGAACGGAAATGGCAATATAAGTAACGACCAAAGGGCTAGGACAATAAAAGTTATTAGTATAGTTATAAACGATATATAACATATGTGATGGTCAATGTGTGAGGTGTGGGAACATATCATGCTACTGCTAGGCAGGGCCTGTATTATGGTTTATATGTAGACAACTTCTTAAATACATATATAAAAGATGGGTATAATGGCATTGCCCTTATATCCCATCGCATAAATAAAAGATAAATATTTAAATACTACAAGATTGATTATAACTCATACATTTCAGTTCAATATATACGATGATATAACAGCTAGACAGATCCATTTGGTGAAAGTATTTCAGTAGCGAGTAGAAATAGAGCACTAATAATAAAAATCTAACAAATCTCGTCAAATACTGACGATAGATTTTATTAATACATTCTACGAAGTACTTTATTTCAAGTTATATCGCTTGAAACGACCATTACTGAACAGCTGCTTAAGCGTCAGCGCATACAAAGAGCAGAGCAGAGAAGAGCAGTTTGTGAAATCAGTGGAAAATTAATCTTATAATAATTCCATACATTTCAAAATTGAATACACGTCCAAACTTGATGCTCGAGCTTGCGTGTAAATGTTTGAGTATGCGATCTACATGCCCTAGCGTGCTCGAGCCGCCGCCGGTGCCTCCGCAGTGTAAATGATTATTGCCACCTATAAATCGTAAGCTGCCAATAAAAAAAAACTAGACGCCAAAATTTTGAACATAGATTTTGAAGCAATTTTTTTTAAATTATTTTTACTAACCAAAAATATTTTTTACTAACCTTAAACATATGGCAAGTCGTTCCTCAGCAGAAATTCTAGGTCGATAATTCGTATTGCGTTTTTGGATATGCGGGCGTAACAAATTAACTAAAATTTAATTCAGTCATAAAAGTGAACACCTCTTAATGATAAATTCTTACACAATGTATAATATTCGCCTAAGGTACATCTTTCCTGCCACGTTTCTTCTACCCACACTGTTCTTCTCATTTTATGACGTCTTATTTTATTTTGATATTCTTCATCTTCCTTTGCCTTTGCCAAAAGAGCAATAATTACTAAATTCCAATCAACCATTTTAAACACGCCTGCTTGCGGAAGGGCGAGTATGCCGCCTGCATGGTCGAGCAATCAAAAGTTTACTCGACCATGCGCCAGCATTTTGCAGTTTGGTGTGCGCTGACACTTAGAATTAATATTCATTGTTATGGAGTTATTTATAGAATTTGGTATAGTTGATTTATTTTACATGGTTCAGTGGTAGAATGCTCGCCTGCCACGCGGGCGGCCCGGGTTCGATTCCCGGCCGATGCATTTCTTTTTGGAACGATTTCATTGCTTTTCTTCATCGCAGCGGCCATTTACGTGTAAAAATGCACATTCAATAAGAATATTGCTAACATTATTTTATTTTTAAAGTATTTTAATATGATATACAGTTAGAATTTCAGATGACTTTTCTTCCACATCGAACATTGCCCCAGGAGACTTCATATTAACCTACAATGACAAACAGACAACTTTACAAAACGATGAACAATGCAAGTTATAAGAAAGATGTCAGCTTGTAAACACAATATCGTTCATATTCGACATGCCAATCCAGACCGTTTCCGTAAAAGTGTATTCATACAAGAATTGGCGATAGAGCTCCGTATTTCGGTGTATATCGATACACAGAGTATTCAAACACGTACCGAGCACAACTCAAGTCCGAGAGCTAGTGGCCCACTCTCTAACAGGGTTTGCAACTAAAAGATTTTTCCGAAGCTTAGTCCGAAAAAAATCATCTTATGACTAATGAAATGTTCAATAAACAATAAACAACGCTTAAAATTTTGAAGACATTTTATATGAAATCATAAATCTTATATTATAGAGATGACTTTTGACCCATAGGCATGTATATATTCTGTGCCATAGGTATCTTTAGACGACACGTCAAAAGGTCAATTTGTACATGATTCACAAACGCAAACACAAACTTGCCACAAAGCTTGTCATTGTATATGTAATTATACATTACATCAGACGATTTACAGGCGTTACAGCTTGAGAAAGGTACCTACATTTACCATGAAAATCTATTAACATGTAATATAATTTGTTTCTCACTCCATTTTCTATAGTTGGCACCCCTGCCCAATAGGTACTCAAGTAAGTACACATTCAGTTCGAATACCGAATGCATTAAGATATAAATTATTTAAATGTAGGCACATGAAACTGAAAATTTTGACCGTTATCGGGTTACACACGCGGGTAAACTTAAGTTCACAGTTTTAGTGATAGTGCTCAACTTGAGATTAGTTGTGTGTACTTCGAGGAATTATGTGCGTTTATAAGCTAATTGCCGTAAGGCTTATGATAGTAACTTAGATAACTAAGCGTTTATAGAGCCTAGAATATTGGAATATTTGAACAACAATTACATACATACATAAAGACTCACGCCTGTTTCCCGGAGGGGTAGGCAGAGACTACGGAACGCCATTTGCAACGGTCCTGACATACCTCTCTTGCTTCATTCACTTCCAAAGTTTCTCATGCATGCTCTTCTGTTATTACAACAATTATACTTACTAATAAAGTTCTGAACGTATATATTTTTTGATATTGTTCGAAAGTGTTAATCCTTGAACCGCGCTTAAAAACAGACATTTTATTCTGTAAAATGTACCCTATATGCGTAGTCGAAGTTTGAAGCTGTACATATTTAAACGTTTAGGTTTGAATTTTCTTATATTTTGTCACAAATCAATAATTAAAGCATACGTGAACGGTGTACACAAACATTTGGCGTTTAAAGTGCAGTGTCGGATGAAGTGAACGGTCAATTCATTTAATTTGCTAATATTAAAAGAAAAGCAGGAGGAATGCCTTCTTTTTCTTTTCTTTAGTAAACGTGTGTGCATCTCTTGACCTAGTTGCGATGGTATTCACGTTGCGCATTCACTTATTGGAGCAGGTGAGTGACGCAACGGCAAAATAAAAATAAACTCTCGGTAACAACTAACATACACGGAGTTTAAAACTTACACACACGGAGTGCTAGTTTTGAAAGAAAGACTACATAAGAAAACTTCTGTAGAAGATTTTCAATATGCACTGTTCATTAGTCACAGCTGGAAACAAACTATCCTCTTGCGAAAATATATCTAGCGCACCCTTGCCCATATTTAACTAAATACTAAATAATTAGAACAGACAGTACAAAAAGTCTCCATCTTTTCTCACTCATTCGCCTTCTCCTTCACGAGAAAGAAGTGTCCATCAGTGGGGCAATATTAAAACAAGGCGATGATAATGATGGACTGAAATAATTCACTACACAGCCATACACATCTTTATGCAACAAAAACTATTCTCATACAAAAACGAGCAACGCCCTCGAAATACCCAGCAAAGCATAAGCTGTAGTCGTAACGAGAAAACTTGCAGTTCACACGTACATTAATGTTCTCGACCACCCATCGAGAAGTATTCTACTCATGTTAATCTGTGTAAAGCGACCCAAGTTCCCAACTACACACCGCGCTGAATAAGTGCACACATGCACCAACAGACATAAGAGTGTTGTAATATACATGTAGAAATTAGTTGATAGAAGTTAGACGGTGTTACGACTAAGGCAAACACCTCTGGACTATGCGAGGATTACAGAATAGTTAGCTAAAGATCATGCGATTAATGTAAAACTTTCAGCGATTCATTGCGGATATCACATTATTAAAAGTGGGTATAATTTTGACGGTTTAAAGTAGGTAATGAAAATCTGGCGAAGAGAGAAAAGACACAATTTTCATATACGAGTATAGTCGTTAGTACAGAACTTAGAATATTTATAACTGAGACGCGCAAATTGCACACGATTGGGCATTATACTTATCATCAATAGCATGGGCACACTGAACAGTATTCACCGAATATAAGAATAAAATGCCGTTTTAAGCAGCGTAAGAATAAAACTGTAGGTAACAGATTATTCGGTGCTGCATCAAGCTATCCTATAGCGCAGTAAATGTAGGCCTGCTGTCCAGGGGATGCATAAAACAGCGAGCATCACTGTTCTAAATCCACTCGGCGCTTTGACGAGATTGTTTCCTAGTCCTACTTTCTATTGATATTCACGCCGAGGAACCAAATCCAGACCTCCGCGCGACACGTGCTATTTCAAGCAACTTCTTGAATAAAATAACGAACTATGCATTACAGATTAAGCTGCTCCGTATGCAGGTTACACAGGTCACAAGCACATTAATACATAATTTATGTTCGTACGTTAATGTCGAAGATCGCTTCGACGTCAGCTCAAATGTTCAATTACTGTAGGAATAATATCACCGAATATCATAATATCATCGAAACTTTGACAGTGCCATACATAAATCATATCGCGTTACACAACAGCTATGGGAATACACGCCATAAACATTCTAATTATCATATTTATATCAAAACTCAGGAAATGAATACCTAACATTTTGCGACATCACTGTGGCGGAAAACCACGATTTTCCCATTATCCTGAAATGATGCGATCGCTCATCCTTCACGATTGCGTGGAATGATTTCGCTCGCCCCACTGAATGTGGATTAAAGTCAATTTAGTTCCAAGACAACGGGTCCCGGTAACATGTGTAATGCACAACTCAATGAAAATCGAGTTGAGTGACGTCCCGCAGTAGAGGCGCGGACGGCCGGGCGTCGCTCGGCTCTCGATGAATACATTACAAGTGCGCGCGTGTATGACGCATCGCCCGATATCGGAAACCGCCCGTTCCCGACAACGTTTTATTTCCGATATCTGAACTCGTTCAATGCTCACTTTGATATGATGGACGTGATACCTACAGTTTTCAGTCGCAGTTCACACGCGCCGAACTAACAAACTACCACCAATCCTATGAAATATACTTTTTGTTACAAATAACGCTTGTACATTTGCCACACCGAACACTGAATACACTCGTGTATCAATTTTATTATGATTTCAAAACATAAATCTACAGTTCAATCACAATCAGATAATAGAATGGCCGTGGGTTCAACTCTGATCCAATTCATTTTCGACATAAATCCAATAGGTATAACATAAATAGGTATAGTAAAGATATATGGCGTACAATACAAAATTACATTGTGTGTAATTTAAAGTTACGTAAGAAGTAAGTATAGTTCTATATGAATACCTAGCATGCTTCATTCAGAATGCAACTAAACAAGCGATTGTTTGTTAGACCCGCATACCGCTCGCCTCAGAAGGCTAACTGTCTAACACTGTGTCTACTGTTCACTGTGCATCTACTAATCTTCCTCATTATATACATCAGCATATACTTAGTATTATCGGGAGATATTAAACCTACAGCAAGTATTTGACGGCACTAACTGTACCAAGAACGAAGACGTTGAACCTGCCCCAACGCGAAGAACCGATATTATAATAATAATATTCTACCACATTCACACAACACCATCTAGTCCCAAACTAAGCAGAGCTTGTACTACGGGTACTAGACAATGGATAAAGACATAAAGACATAAAGACATATTTATTTCTGCATTTTGGTTGTTTACAACACTTATACATGTCAAAACCCTATTCTAGATGATGCCGGCTTTTCCTAGCTAAATGACTTCTTGAGAAGAAAGGCCGAAACAAACTCAGAGTCATTGTTTTTTTTGTCACTTCAATTTCTTTAGTCTTTTCTTCATCTTTTAAAGTCCAGATACATGTACTTTTTTTTGTAAATACATACATGATTTTTTCTATGTATAAACATAGAAACACCCAGACCAAGACAAACATCCATGTTCACGCACACAAATGTTTGACTTGAGCGGGAATCGAACCCGCGGCGTTGCAGTCGCTTACACTACCGCTACGCCAACCGGTCGTCGATGGCCGTTGGGGCAGGCGGATTCAGGAGTGGCGACCACGTTCCGGACGACGCATCAGGGGTTGGCCTCCCGCAAGGTGGACCGACGATCTGTTTAAGGTCGCGGGAAGCGGTTGGATGCGGGTGGCTCAAAATCGGTCTGTGTGAAGAACCTTGGGGGAGGCCTATGACCAGCAGTGGACGTCTCTAGGCTGACATGATGCTGATGATGATGAACTGTATCAAGTTGTCTATAAAATATAATATTCATCTCGCTATTACCGGCTCTATGCGCCCGGGGCGCCGACAGATCGAAGAAAATAATATCTTGTACAAAGTGCCGGGCGTTAAATTACAAAGTACCTACTGAAATCTCTTTATCGAGAAAATAAATAGAGGAGTCTCAAATAGCTCAAGACAACGACCAAGTTCTGAAAGCTCCAGGGAAAAAGAAAGCGAAATTACAGACTGTGGCTGTAGTGGAATAACGACATACAATGCAGCTCCGAGGATAGTGGCGGCTTATCTGCGGGGTGTCGTGAAGCCAGCTGTCAATAAATAAAACGTAGGTATATCTGATGCCAATGTTTGCGCCGACTACAAGTGTGCCGCGCGCCTGCTATTGACTACTGACTCTTTAATAAAAACGTTTGTGATATACAGATTTTATATTGAATTTTAGGCAAATAACGTGTACGAGATATCGATGCCGCCAACGTACCTAACTACCAATATTCTACTCAATACAGTCAATAGTTTTATGTTGAATTTAAAGAAGTTAAACAGTAAATTCTCGGCATCTTTCCGAGCAAACGGCACGTCGCAATACGCACTAATTAGCGCGGAGGTAAATAAAAAATTGAGGCACCTCCTAAAATAACGATGCACTTGTGCCAACGGGCCATTAGAACAGATGATTGGCCCAATCAAGGCGGAGAGCGAGGTGACATAAAATAGGTCGTAAGGTAAGGCCGAGCGAGTGGATGCACGCTGCGCTACACAGGCTCGGCTGCACAACGTCATTTACTTTTTAGTAGCAAAGAGGTCGTGAGTAGGGAATGCAATCTCGATCTCGCGAGATCGAGATCTCGCGAGATCTCGGCCTTCTTTAGCGAAATTAATCTCGGTCGAAAAATGGGCGAGATCTCGTGAGATTTACGAGATTGCACTCGAGTATAAAAACGTCTTCTTATTAGAAGCGCGAACTGACTCGGACGGAGTTGCAATCTGTCGGTATCGGCATTAATAAAAAAATGAAATGAATTTATACAAGTCCGGGGGGTTAAAAGGCAAACTTTTGCAGTACGTGGATGTCTGCCTGAGAACTGCGAGAATTTCGATTAGCGTTGAATCCGAAAGGGCCTTCTCAGTGGTTGGTTTTCTGGCCAACAGAAAAGGAAGCCGTTTAGCAGACGATTCTTTGGACATTTTGTGCTTCTGAAGGAGCTACTTAGAAAATAATTCGTACTAAGGCTTGTGATTTGAACTGAAACAAT
The DNA here is from genome assembly GCA_944739405.2 of Euclidia mi. Classification (NCBI taxonomy): domain Eukaryota; kingdom Metazoa; phylum Arthropoda; class Insecta; order Lepidoptera; family Erebidae; genus Euclidia; species Euclidia mi. The sequence continues at coordinate 5,826,885 of OX123181.2, read as the reverse complement.
CTTTCCTTTGATTGGTATATTTTGTTAATAAGGATCTGTAATTTCTAAAAGTCTGTCTAATTGGTATATTTTGTTAATTAATCTGTAATATCTGAAAGGTCTACTGAGTAGATATAGTTTTATTTACCTAATTGATAATAATACCTCAGTTTAGTAACATAGATTTTTTTGACCTCTCGTTGATTTGTTTGTTATAAGAGAAATGTTTTATTACTAAAAGATTTTTGTTTGAAATTAGAAGCGAAGACTGATTGTTGCTTTCCTTTCTTATTTGACAGATCCGTCCGTAAAAGTTTACTTCATAAAACTTTATTAAAAAGTATAGACAGATAGGTACCTACGTCAAACAATGTTTGAAGCATAAAAGTCTATTGAAAAATTCGTGATAAATAATGTTCCTATAATACTTAAAATGGTTATTATTTTTGTCCTAATAATTCAAATATTGCGATTATTTACAAAAAAAAACCATCCATATTGCCAATCTCGCGAGATCTCGAAATTGGCGAGATCTCGCGAGATTGGTTTCATAATCTCGCGAGATCTCGCTTGAGCCCAAATCTCGCGAGATTTGCATTCCCTAGTCGTGAGTGAGACGATTTCATAGCAACCCTCGCTAGGAGGGCCCTCGGCATTAGTCGACGCAGCGATGAATAACTGAAGCCATGAGAAACGCGAGCGGTCAAAAGACGAGCCACTTTTGTTACCCAACTCTTTATGTTCGTTTTCTAGAATTTAGATCGAATTATACGAGCCTTAGCTAGTTAAAACGTATTTTCAGAGTGAGGGATTTAATTAGAACCCGGGTCGGTGAAGAAAATGCGTAAAGTAAAACTAATTAAAACATAAAGATAAAATCCAATTTAGGACTAAAGAAAAAAGCAATATCAGAGTTTCGGTGTCACGTTGGAAGCTTCGAAGTTGAGTCAACAAATATTCGTTAATACAACGATATAGGGACATTTGGAACAAAGGGCCGAGAACCCTTAAATTTCGTTTTCCACCTCAAAAACCAGGCGCGACATGCAGCTGGCAAAAATCGTGATATTGTAAACTCGTAGAGTGGCGCGCGCGTTACGAAATCCGATAGTATTGGCTACAAACAGAAATAAAAGACACAGGTGCTCTCGCTTTATACGTAAAATCGTTAAAGCCGCTTTTTTGTACCGAGATCGCACCGTAGTAGCCAAGTTTTTACTGAACTACAAACCTGAGGCTGAAATGTTACTTTATTTCGCAGAGTCTTATTTAAATATAACGGAATATTTATAACACGGAACCCCTTGCCTTTTACATGATAGGCTTTGAGTGAAGCTATCTTGAGCAAAGAGAAATGGCGCTCGCTGCCGAAGGTTGCACGTGCCAGATCGAAGCCTTCAGCTGTAAAAGCTAAGTGTAACGGTAAACAACGTTTAAGTATAATCATTTGATAAGTCGTAAAATCAAGGTTTAGATTTATGGATGCCGACTTTTAATACAAAATTAAATCTCTGGGCGAACAGGAAAGTGTTGAGCAGTGAGGATTATCGCGATCTCTAAAATGGTGCCGGAGTCAGGTACTACATAACAGTGAGCCCCTCTAGTGTAATGAATTCCAATATAACCGTAAAACCTGTTGGCGTCCGTATTCATATAATCTGTGGACCCTCATAAATATGCTTCGATTTGCATAATTACCTATTTATTCACAACTAAACACATATTGTGACGTGCAAACTGAGCTCGCCGCGTGCGGTATTCATTGTTTAGCGATAAAATGGATCAACTAATCATTTACCGAATTATCTTTATACTAGAGGACGCCAGCAGCTACGCCTGCTTTATTTTTAAATTTACCCGTTTTGGCCGATCCCGTGGGAATTTCGGGAAATCCCTTCTTAGTGCACGCCTACGCTCCCCAAGGAACATACATGCCAAATTTCAGCTTCCTGCGCCCAATAGTTTCGGCTGTAGCGTGTCTGTCAGTCAGTCAGTAACGCAAGGATTTTATATATTAAGATTATACAACTTTAAATATATATATATATATATATATATATATATATATATATATACATATCAGATTGAAACGTAACTAAGTCTTAAAATACTATACAAAGAAATATATACAGAACATACAAAAAAAATATATACAGAAAAAAAACAAAATTAGAGCGCGTCATGAAATTCATCCACATCGCCGTCAACTGGCAGCGTGCCCAGAACGCTGGCAGCGTTGCCACGTTGTATGGGGATACTTACCTTCTGGGCCAAATACAACCCAGCCTTCTGGTCACGCGAGGCGTCGACAAGTCTCTTTGCGAGGTCTCTAAAAAGAGATCTCGCACTTGGACAAACGGCTCAAATACGTAATCCCCTACTAGGTTTACGTATTTGCGCCGTTTGAGGGTCTCCGCTGTAGCAGCAGCAGCGCCCGCACAACCGGCTGTGCTAGGACGATGTGATGGCGCGAGGGTATCGACACTTGCGTCCCATACCAAAGGCCTACCCAACTTCCATGGCAGTAAAGACATACCGTCTGGTCTTTTGCCGTCGTTGCGTACCAGGCCCTGAGGTTCAAGGTGGGCTGGAACGCCAGCGGAGACAAGAGCCCTACGGAGAGAGCATTAAGGTTGCCGTGTCGTGAAATACGACCTGCGCTCCTGCTGCATGATAGGCCATGGTGACCAAGGCTGTCGACAGCCTCTCCACAGTGACAGCGATGTGGAGTAACACATGGCGCGCCTAAACGGAGGCAAGACGCGATGCGGAAGGTCGTATCGTCCAGCATGGTACCGATGTTGGACGATGGCAGTGCTTGAAGCCAGAGGCCGGACTCCCACTCTCCCACAGCCAGTAGGCGAGCACGCTCTGCAGCATTAGACGATGTGCTAAGAAGGTTTTCTCGTATTCTGCTGCAAAGCGGTCCATCCCACTGCCTCTGAGAGGATAGGTTTCGGGGTAACTCAGTGCTTGGACAAGCTCTTCTCCAAGCATTCGTGGCATCGGTCTTACACGGCACCATTTACCTAATGCTAGTCGTGCATTATGCAACGATTACTGTAAATAATTACCTATTTGTATGTAGTAGTATCAAGCATCGGTGGTTCAGTGGTAGAATGCTCGCCTGCCACGCGGGCGGCCCGGGTTTGATTCCCGGCCGATGCAAATATCTCTTTTTGATCATTTTATTCGATACGTTCTGTAAAACATTACCCAATTTGCAAATTAAATGACCTGAATCAAAATAAATACTTCAAATAATGTTGAATATATTTTTTTCAGTCTCAACAATGCCTGGCACGGGCACCTTGTGGATCTCATCGCTAACCACAAACACACGGGCGGAAGGCAAAGAGTGAACCATACAAGTGCATTCCAAACCACGTGTCCTTTATTTTGCGTCACTATTTGGAATGGCAATAGACAAATGACAACGCCACGATACCCAGCATAGAAGCCTTTTCTTTAAAATAGACGGCATATTTTGCCATTTTATTAGGCTGTCACCGGAGCGAAACGCATTAATTATTGGAACAAAACAATATGGTTTTTATTTATAAAATTAAAATCAGTAAAATCGGTAAGATTACTAAACTCTTACGTTCGCATCCTTGCTTGTATTGCCGTTATTTGCTTTTCCATTGATAGCACTTTTGTTGCCAACACATTTTCAGTCCTCTTTCGGTTCAGTCCAAAAGTAAAACTAAAGAGAGCATATCATACACATTGTAGACATCGCCAGCACTTCTCCACAGCTCCGTGACACGTAACAAGCAACAATGCGACATGAGCGAACGAACCCCGGCTGGAAGCGCAACCTCGTTGCAATTTGTCCAAACTTTTACTCAAAGAGCTTATTCAAAATTTTCCAGTGTTGTGGTCAAAAGATTTAGACGCGCTTCCATAGCTGATCTCTTAACTGAACCGCAGGCCGTAAAGTGTTGTATGAACGCAGAGTGCATCGCCGCTTGCTCTTTATATCTATTAGTGGTGAACACTGAACAGCTATGGTTCATAATAGCTGCATCACCATTCATCACCCTTTCATGAGGTTTTAAGAGCTTTGTTCGGCGAATATCAATTTTATGTTCGCCGGGATTAGTGAGCGCCCGATTGGTCGTGTTCTGGATCATGATTAAATACTACATGACAGTAATTCCTTCTTTAGAATATACATTTTATTATCTGAAAGATTATTTTATATGAACTTTATGGACTTGCAATGCAAAATTAGCATAGTATGTTTGGCAAGTCTATTATATAAGCTCGCAGTTCTAAAGTCGATTCGGCATTTTAATCGTTTTTACATATTTTAGCAAGGTCCACATTAAACTGGCTGTATATAGCTACATACGTAGAACGAATCTTTATCGTTACCTATGATCAGTTTAAAGTCCTCAAAGCTTCGCTAAGTAAATGCTCTACAGATATGGTTAAAAAAATAAAGAATTACTATGTAATTAATCCGAAAATCAGGCCGCTTTTCGCCCCTGACGTAAAATTTCCATTAGACCGACAAAAAACTTAATAACCTTATTTGTTTTAATTATAAAAGTAAGTACTCAAGATTTATCCTGGAAGCTTATAATTCAGGCGCCTTGAGCCTAAACCCTAAAAACAATATCCCGAGGCGGCGATCAAGCCAAGCGGGTAAACGTAGTGGCGTATTAAAAAGCCCGTGAACCCTAAAGGTTATTCGATGTGCGACTTAGGGCTTTGGCCAGATAATCTGAGGCTTAATGTTGGAGAGCATTAGCGCGCATTCTGTAGCGGGTTCACGACAATATGGCCGCGTGCCGGGTACACTACTTGTGTTAACGGTGCGCCACTTTTGTTATTAATTTTAAGGCCGCGTTCACCGTGCCGTGGAAAAATAGGCGTAATGCAGGCTATAAGTAAATGTAGTGCTTTGTTTCGCCACGCTCTTAGCGATATTGGATGTAACACGCGACATGTGCTACCTGTTAAATATTGCTCTACTTGCAATTAACAAGCGCTACCAGAACATAAATGTAACCTACTCGTTCTCAACTGTTTCAAAGAAAGGTAAGCAGCGCGAATTTCAGGGTATTCATGACATCTTGGGGAGCTAGGCCTCACGGCGCCTGCATAAGTATTAGTAAACGGAAAATTTGGGTTCAAATATTTATGAATAAAATGTTAACCTGTATGTCGTACTTAACAATGTATTATAACGTAATTAAAATTCGTATCTGAAACCTCTGTAGCTGTACGTCGCGAGTTAAAACAAAAAAGGGTTGAACCCTTTCGGTTTAGTATGTTTAGTATGATAAATTTTATTTAAATTTTATGCGAAAATAAGAAATTCGTACTGTAAACTTTTTCGTTGCTCGGTATAAAGAACAATGGCAGAATTTGGTCTGGGTTTGTTGTGGCGACCTTAAACTTCATTTGAACAAAACAAACTGTTTTTTTTTTCTACGTTTTTTAATATTTTCACTTTGTCTCGTTAAAGCTGGAGTATTTTATGATGATAAAAAGCATTCCAATTGATTACGAATACTTTATTATTTTATTGTTGCCATAGACAATGGTGTGACAGGAATAGACGTGAGTGCGAATATCCGTATCGATTATTAAATAAGTAATCGATACGATCGACCTTTATAGAGTTGGTTTGGTTTAAAATGCAGTTATTTAATATTTAATCAACATTATATCAATAAGCTAATATTTTTGAAGCAAAACAACGTTTAAATCAAATAAAAACGTCACAGCATCGGTTTAAAGTTGTATCGATTTCACATAAAATAGATTTAAAATGTGCAGCTCTGCTTTTGTCTTTGGCTGTGACAGTTAGATGCTACAAAATACTTCCGCGTTTTGATGTCAATCTGACATATGTCATTTGATAATTCAAACGAACCTACCTACATTGTTTAACTTTCATACTATAACTTTCCTTTTACCTACATTTTTCATTCTTAACTAAAAATTCAAACACCGATATCTTCTTTTTCCTCCTTTACTGAGTGAAAATAGAATCATTTATAGACTCTGTTAGTTGGGCCAAATTTTTTGATATATTTTTTATTACTGTTCGCTTCAATTTAATTTCAGACATTTTGATGTATGGAGATCTGCCATTGTCCTTTGCGAAATATTTTGTGGACGTCGTCGGCAGCGCGCAGCGGCTGCGAAGAGTTCAGACGACGTAATTATGTGATACAACGGGAAATTGGATGTACTTACATATAACTTGTTATAAGTTCATTACATATTTTCACGTAATATGACACGCAATAAACTGAATATTAAATATGTTCTGGCAGATTAAAATATTGAAAAGCATACTTATAAAACCACGTAATATTTAAATACGACATTTCACCTCATATCAGTTCGTAATAAGCCTGAATGTGATAAGAGCCCACAAAACATTTCAACTAGCCAGACCCAGCTATCATCAAGTGCAGTATAATTCAATAAATTACGTTTGTATATATTAATTAATTAGCGGCGCTCAAACAAGGGGCGCAGGGGCTCGAAATGATATTGTGTTTGCGCGTTGCACGCCGCACAAATACCCGCCCCGTTTATTTACTGTGTGCACTATGCACTTGCACCACTATGCACTAACTACGTTCCACCAGTTAACTGGCGTACTTAGTGAAATTAAAACTATAACGATCCCGCAAAGCCGGCGGTAATATCCTAACACGTGGCGTCGTCGGCCAATACGAACTGAACACGCGCCGACCAAGTGATTCAGGCACCCTAGCCGATAACTTAGTGTTATTGCGACACTACGCTTACATGGATTTAAATTTCAATATATATTACTTTTGAATTATCACACAATACCTACATAGATATCATAAGTAAATTGACATTGGCGCGGCTTAGTTTTGAAATCTTATCGACTCAGGACTCTTACAATAACGAAACATAGCTGAAATCTGATCCGGTAAAATAATAATGTTGTATTAAAATCTTCAATAGGAGACGTGAATACCATTAAAAGCAGATTAAAGGAGCAACTAGTATTCGAATGAAATCTTTCCGTGAGTGATTTTAGTTTCTTATACTTAGAATCTTCTTAGAACATACCTAACAATTACAGGGGTTCCTTCTAAGAACCTATAATTGTTGTCAAAGTCAAAGTCAAAATCATTTATTCATCTAGGCCACAAAGTGACACTTATGAACTTCAAAATTTAAGTTAATTACTTAATGATTCTACATTTACATTTACTGCCACGTTCGCAATGCAATAGGTATGGGCATGTGATGAGGAGGGATGAAAATCATGTGACTTGAAAGGTTATGAAGATGAGAGTTGAGGGATATAAGGCAAGAGGAAGACCAAAGAAAAGATGGATGGATTGTGTGAAGGATGACATGAATGAAAAGGGAGTGAAAGATCAGATGACTTCTGATAGGAGAGATTGGAAGAGAAAGACATTCTGCGCCGACCCTAAGTAATATGGGAACAGGGCAGGCAGAAGAAGAAGAAGAAGAAGAGTTCGCAATGCAATAGGTAGAGCCACGAGAAAGAACGGGCAATAAAACTCATGGCCACTCCTTTCAATCAAATATAATGGTTGTACATTTTATTTTGTAAGGAGCTGCAAATGTTTCACATTCGATCATTTGGTGGTTGATTCTAGTAGATACTGGTTGTTACTTTAATTTGAATATTCCTTTGGGTATATTATAGTATGATTTTATAATAAGTAATTTGAGTACATAGTTGCTACTATATTTCGACATTAAATGTAGAATAGTTGTACATTTGGGACTTAGTTATTATGTTTAATACAAATATATTAACAGTTTTCACGCAGAATTTTCTCCAGAAGCAGATATTATTTCTATTCTTAGTTATAATAAAACGCAATATTTTAACATTACGGAGAGTTGTAGTTTAAAACGTGCGACCGTTAGCGCTATGCGCCACGAAAATATAAAGTATAAACATTTTATAAAAATAAATAGTAAATGCACGTACCTAGCTACGTACGACTAATCTTAGTGCTTTAAAATAAAGTCCTTTAGTGTCTTAACTGTGAATAATGTCGTGTACTTTTTTTATAGTTCTTTAAATATAGGCGATTATATTTATTCAGTAATACATCCTACTAATTTTAACGCAATATTTGTGAGGATAGATGTATGGAAAGTTCACGAAAAATATACAACGGATACAATAACATAACATGCATATATAATAATTAGACAGCACACAGGCCACCTTTAGTCGCGGTAAACAACTTTTACACAGACTTAGCAGCGGACTCTACCTAGGTAACATAACATAACTTCACACTTATTATCCCCGAAGGGGTAGGCAGAGGTGTAGTACACACCCACTTTACGCCAATTATGTTTCGGTCCGGTAGATGGCAATAGACTGTACCTAGGTACTTAGTTATTAAATACGAAACAAATTACATTTGCGTTGTACACGGTTATTATTTTTTGTAGCGCCTAATGGTAGACTAAGTAGGCGACTTAGGTTTTATACCTGAAGTTCATTCGCCACAAGTACGTATACCTAATAATCAGTGACGATAACACAGATTGTAGGTATGATAATAAAGCTTTCTTAAATATTAATCCCTGTTACCTATTCCATACCTCACTTAATATAGCTCAGACTAGTTCAGTTAGTTAATCAAGTTAGCGAAGCGGGAGTGTAAGAGACTGCTAAGCTGAAAGTCGCGGGTTCGATTCCCGCTCAAGTCAAACATTTGTGTGCGTGAACATGGATGTTTGTCTTGGTCTGGGTGTTTCTATGTATAATATGTATGTATTTACAAAAAAAATGTATATATGTATGTTTATCCATTATCTAGTACCCATAGTACAAGCTCTGCTTAGTTTGGGACTAGATGGTGTTGTGTGAATGTGGTAGAATATATATAGTTTACCAATTAGGTAAAAGTCAATTTTTTATCCGTTTTTTCTGCCGCTGCAGGATTTCATGGTGTGTGAATGAAAAATACAAAGTTTTACTACTCAGTTACCTTTGTGATTATCTTCGTGTTTATCGTAAAAGGCGACTAAAGAAAATATACCTACGTAGCAAATAGTACCTTTGGTATTGAAAGAAGAGACACCAAATTCAACATAGTACCGTATACAAAAACGTCTGGCCAACGTGGTATCGAATCCTCCTATTAATCCCAGCACTGCGAAGGGCTAGAAAATTTACCTATATGTTCTCAACAATTAAATTAATATATAATTCTGATAAGCTATAAATGTTTTTCACTATAATTGAACAAAAACTATAGAAAATATGTCGGTGTTTGAGGTGACTCCAATGAAACATGTTTCTCGTTTCGTGTCATTTATTTGAATACTTAAAACTTATTAAATACAAAATAAAGTAAATGCCTAATTGCGCAGTACCTAATTGTAAGTTGCAAGTTTGCAATATTCAGTACACGTGAGGTGTGAACTTATTACTACAATAAATTCGTAATATCAAATTTCATTACTTTACAACTCCCCCGAAAAAGGTCTGCTACCCTTCCCCTTTTGGAGAAAAATTATGTTTATTAACTTAAAATAATTATAAGTTTTTATAAGAAAAATCAAAGCTACTTAAATTAATTTATACTTAACATTAAAGAATACAATCGAAAGCTTAAAATTAACTGAAATACCCCTTAGTGTTATTCTTATGAATAAGATATTCCTTATTATCTTTTAAAATCTTAACATTAGGTGAAACTTCCTCAATAACTTCATAGGGACCGTTATAGATGTTTTGAAGTTTATTTCCAGTTTGGTTTTTTATAAGAATAAGGTCACCCTTTTTGTAAGTTACGGAGTAAGTTTTCTTGTCATACATTAACTTTCTTTTTAATTTACTTTCCAACAAATTCTGCTTAGCATCGTACTGTGCTCGCTGTAAACGATATTTCATTTCTTTTGGGTAATCATTATAATTATACAAAGGTTCAACTGAATTTCCAAAATCTGAGGGCAATTTACAACATTTACCAAATACTAATTGAAATGGTGAGTATTTTGTTTCCGAATGTACCTACTGTTGTATTGTAAGAAAATGACCAAAAAGGTAGCCAATCACTCCAATCAATGGTATTTCTATCACACTGAATGCGAAGATATGAGCCTAAATGCTTATGACTATTTTCCAGTGAGCCTATCGTTTCATGGTGATAAGGTGTGGAATTTAAACGTTTAATTTTTAGAATTTTACACACATTTTCCATAATATTAGACAAAAGCTCTGTACCTTTGTCTGTAATAATTTCCTTAGGCACTCCGTATCTCAAAATGAAATTAGAAACAAATATTCTTGCTACTGATTCAGAATCCTTACTCTGCATAGCATATACCTCTACGAATTTAGATAAGTCACATTGCAATGTTAAAATATACTTTTTATTGTTTATATCAGTCGGTAATGGACCCATAATATCTAACGCTACTCGTTCAAATGCTGAGCTTGCAGTATTCGTTATAACCATTGGCTCTCTTACGAGGCGATTAGAAAACTTATTATATTGACATTGCTGACACTTTTTAACGTAGTTAATAACGTCATACCTGGCCAGTAGTAATATTTCTTTAAATTGCTTATCATTCTGTTTATCCCTGCGTGACCGCTAGTGGGTAACAAATGAAAATCATTTAATATTATTCTTTTATCTTCGTGATTACTAATTCGTATTATATCTGTAATAATTAAAATTTTAGGTACCTTAATATTCAACTTTTTCATATAACTTGCAAGTATTTTTATATTCGCTGCATTTTGTCTACTCTTTATAATTAATATTTCATATATATTTTCTCTTTCGCACAACGATCCTAAATCTCTCGCTAACTCCGTCGGGGTAGATAACGATCGAGTATTTAGGTATATAGTACAACTTGAAGGTACATACGTGCAATATTTTTTATCAGAACAATGAGAAATCAAATTCTTAAATTCTTTGTCATTTATAAAAAATAATTCTATCACATCATTTGGTTTTTTAAGAATTTCTACAGTCTCAGGTTGATCAGGCCTGCTACTGGTAGAAGATTCTCCTGTCAAATTATTATTATCTGTAGATATCTGGGACGTAAGCCTTTTTCTTTGTGCTCTCGTCAACACAGAAACTACTTGCTCTCCAATAGATTTTAAATCGTCACAGGTCAACGACATCGGGAGTCGACTTAATGCGTCTGCAGCTACATTATTTCGACCCGGGATGTGCACAATTTCAAAGTCATATTCTTCAAGATATAATCTAAACTTAATTAGTCTGCTGGAAGGATCCTTTAAACTAAATAAATACACTAATGGCTTATGATCGGTAAAGATTTTAAACCTTCTGCCATACAGATACGGTCTAAAATGCCTTACTGCCTATACGATAGCTAGTAGTTCTTAGTCTATAATCGGGTATCTACTTTCTGCGGGCGATAAGTTTCGACTCGCATAAGCAACGACGTGACCATTACTATTAGACAAGATCGATCCTAATCCCGTTTTGCTAGCATCTGTGCGTAACTGAAAAGTATTCGTTTCCGAAAAATCGGGATACTGTAATATAGGCGGTGACATTAAAGCTGATTTTAAACTTTGAAAAGCTTGGTCACATTCGTATGTCCATTTAAATTCTACATTCTTTTTACATAATTTATTTAATGGATGCGCAATATTGAAAAAGTTAGGTATAAATATTCGTCTATAATAATTAGCAAATGCTAAATATCGCTTGACTTCGTCCGCGTTCGATGGAACCGGATACTTGCGCAAGGCCTCGATTTTGCTGTCGTCAGGCAGAATGCCATGTGATGTTATTCTATGACCTAGATATATTATTTCAGTGCGCAAAAACTCGCATTTAATTGGATTTAATTTTAAATTGACTTTTCGTAAGCGTTCTAAAACTGTAATTAAGTTTTTATTATGATTTTCGATGGATTTTCCAATAACAATACAATCGTCGAGATAAATAAAAGCTTGTTTATAATTAATACCTGACATAGCAATAGTCATTAATCTTGAGAAAACGCTGGGAGATGTTTTCAATCCCATAGGCGAACGCTTCATCTGATACATTTTATCAGTAGTGAAGGCCGTGTATTTGCGTGAGTCTGGGTCTAACTCTAACTGGTACATTTTATCTACACTGAATGCTGTATATTTTCGCGAATTTTCATCTAATGATAATTGATAATAACTTTGTGAAAGGTCTAGTTTTGAAAAATAAATGCTACTTGAGAGAGAATCTAAAATATCTGTAATGTTTGGTAATGGAAATTTGTCATCTTTAATTTTATTATTTAGCTGCCTATAATCAATAACTAATCTTCATTTTTTCTCGTTAGATATATCAGAATTTTTAGGAACTAATAAGACTGGGCTGGACCATGCTGATGTCGTTTCTTCTATTATATCGTTTGCTAACATTTCGTCAATTTGTTTTTGTACCTCCTGCTTAAGAGAATGAGGAATCCTGTAAGGCTTAATATAACTAGGTGTAACGTTGTCTTTTAAGGATATCGTATGCGTCATAATGTTTGTGGTGGATAATTTATCACCTGGGAGATGAAAAACGTTGGCATATTTTGCACAAATATGTTCGATACTACGTTTTTCCTCTAAATTCATATTCGATAAATTTAATAACTCAAATAATGTTTTTACGCGATTTACACTATTTGCATTTTCTGAAAAACTACAAATCTCAAAATAATTTATATCGTAAATAGCAAGATCTTGAAAATCGCATTCTACTTCCTTATCTGTAGTATTCAATATTCTCAAGGGGATACGACCATTATTTGGTTTCGAAATAATGCCACCTACAAAAACACCTTGCTGGACTTCTTTTGATAAAACTACACAATCGCAACTTGATGCGGTTGGAATGAACCGTATTACCTCGCACCGAGGCGGTATCGAATGTCTATACCTAGCATTATAATTTATTTCAATAGGAATGTTTCTATTATTTTTTAAAAGTTGTAATATACTATCTCTATAGTTAATAATTGCTTGATAACGCTTTAAAAAATTATCTCCTAAGATGCCATTTGCAGTGCAAGACATATTCTTAAACACGTAAAATTTTTCACTAAATATCTCATTGTCATAAGCTAAATTTAAAAAGATATAGCCTTCCGATTCTAACCTACCACTTACACTTCTAATGGTAATTCTATCATTACGCAATTGCTGCAATAAGTGAGGATATTTACTAAGCCATTCGTACTTCAGTACACAAAGACTGGCTCCGCTATCAACTAAAAGATTAATTACGTCATTATCGACTAAAAATCTTACTGTACTACTATTATTAAAATTAAATGAAATGAAATTTCTCGGATTATTGACGAAAAAAATCGTTCGATGCGCTATTGGAAGTCACTGTTTGGCTCATATTATTCGAGGTACTACTACTCGATGGTTCCTGGGTACTAAATTGTACTGGAACAGAGGGTCTGTTGGGCTTAAAGTCAAATTGCCTATTATTTTGACCTCTATAAAAAGTTCTACCGCGACCGCGAGTATATTGTCCGCGATAAGACGACAGGTTACCTGATGCCGGTTGTCTCGCGTTACCGCGTTTGTAATTAGACGGATAGTAATTATTACGAGATAGAGTATTATAATGTCCGCGAAAACTATTATTAAAATGTCTATGACCGCGATTTGAGAAATTATGACGTTTTATATTCATAATTTCGAATGACGAAGACAAGGATTTTTCGTCCATGGCAGTCCTAATGGCTTCCGGTAAAGATTTAAAATTTCTAGCGGCTATAACAGTACTCAATCTGGGGTCACTCAAACCGTCAGCAAAACGTTTTAAAGCAATTTTTTCATTCGTCTTTTTGAAAGAATCATATGCATTTGGGTCATCTTCTGATTGAGCGATTGTTAAATTCACAAATAACTTTTCTAACTCGTTACCAAATGACTCGATAGACCGAGTACCCTGTTTACATTGGTGTAATTTCCATTGTAATGCTACTGCGGATTTATTTTGAATGAGGTATTTACGCATGTCAGCTAAAAGGCTGTCAACTGTATCGTAACTAGATTTCATGCGTAATTTTGCACTTTCCGAAAGTCTGGTTTTAAGGACAAAATCAATTAGCTCTTGAGTAGATGTTTCCAAAATCATTTTGCTATACAATTCAATGCAATCAATCAGAGACTTAGTTACAGATTCCTGTCCGGTCATTACTGGCAATAAAGAAATTGCAGTTTTTAAGTTAAATTCCTTTTTTGGAGACATTTTTGCTAGCTTGCTCTCTTTAGAATCCGATAAACTAAGAATTTTATTGTATATAATATGAATATCACTTATTATTTTATGAACAGCAGTGATATCACTCGTACTAATTTCCTCGCGTTCAATTTGTAAGTGCAACAGAGACTAAATACTTTCCAAAGAAGAATACAACTGTTTTGCTTCTTCTATCTTTTTCTGACCAAGATTTTGCTGCCTTCTTTCAGGTCCTAATTTAACTAAGTAGTCTTTAAAATAATTTAATGAATTATGAAGTTTATGTAACTCTAAAATCAAACTCGTCATAATACGAAAGTAAATACTAACAAAACCTAATTAAGTCATAAAACCTAAAAGTATTAAAAAATAACATTCTTTATATAGCTGATAAAAACGAAACCTTTGCGATGGAGTGCGCGTGGACCGATGCTGACACGTGGCTGGTGACGAACGGGGGGCTGGCGCTGACGTGGAGGTGTGCACGGCGCGCGGCGCTGGTGCTGGTGACTCAGGCTGCAGTTGCGTGTGTTGAGGGGTTGGGCCGGGCTATACCCTGGACACCTCCAAACCTTCTTTCTTCTTTCTTGTTAGACGGCACTGGTGGTCAGATCAGCGCGAGAGATAGTGGCCAAGTTGTGTCTGTTCAGCTCTCGTTGCATGGTGCGTACGTGGTGCTTGTTGCATTTCTTGAGGACGTAGTAAGCTACAGCAATTACCAAAATAACGACGACTGCGGTGATCAAGAATTCTATAGCCTCCAAACGTTCAGCATGGTATTGTGTAGTCGTTGCCGAAGCTTCTCCGTTGGCGTTCTGTGCGATCACAACTTGCTCTTTCGACGCAGATTTTCCCATCGTATGTCTTCGAAGTCTTCTTTCTTCTTTAGGGGTCTTGCTTCTTCTGTCTTGAAATCTTCTTTCTTGAAATTTTCTGTCTTGAAATTTGGTCTTCTTTCTTGTAAATGGGTCTCGGAAACTTCTATCTTCAATCTTGATAATTGGAATTTATAAACGGTACCAGTGGCAATGGCAGGGTCGCCATGAAATATGTCGGTGTTTGAGGTGACTCCAATGAAACATGTTTCTCGTTTCGTGTCATTTATTTGAATACTTAAAACTTATTAAATACAAAATAAAGTAAATGCCTAATTGCGCAGTACCTAATTGTAAGTTGCAAGTTTGCAATATTCAGTACACGTGAGGTGTGAACTTATTACTACAATAAATTCGTAATATCAAATTTCATTACTTTACAGAATTAAGTTGTCACATCCACAAACAGCGAAACACCGTCACATGTCAGAGGTTGGCACCGGCATCGGCGCAGGGAAACGTTTTAAAATAAAACGACCGCACCGAACAAAAACAACGTATCGCATATCGCATTACTGGGGGTTTTCAATCGAATGTAAACCGCTGCCTACTAAGCTGAGATGAGCGGAGCGAAGGAAAATATCGTCATGTTATTTGCTAAAACTTTTCGCTTCGGAGAGCGACAGGTGCTGATTCGAGATAAAGTACAGACGTTATGCTCTATCCCGTGACACGGTAATATAATCTAACAGTATTGTAACTCGGCCGTCTTCGTGAGTTATATACCTACCAGACGCGCCGCATGCGAGCTGCGGCACGATAGCGGCTGTGGGTACTGTAGGCACAGTCCGCCCAGTCTAATGGGTACTCTACTCGAGGCGCGTAGGTATAACTCGAGTTTCGTGCGTTTGTATGGAGTTACAATACTGTTAGATATTATTACCGTGCCCGTGATTTCGGTATGACCTTCTGAACGCAATCTGCATTAGTAACGGCCGGGGCGGCCGACCCCCGCCGATGTGTTTTATCGGAACTTAACACCTGTGTGATATGAAAAGGGAATGTAATATGTTGTAGCTGCTTCGCACGTTAAATATATCTATTGTTATAACGCACTAAAACGTTTCATATCGAAACACCTGCTTCTAATGTTTCAATATTACATAACAATACTATAACTCGAATATACGTCGTACTTATATGAATTCAAGAAAATTGTGTAGGTACATGAATAATCAAAATTACAAAAGCCAGGCATTACCTACGCTCTTTTATTTGCATTACGCTTCTTCACAATATACTTTTTATTATTAATATCATAGGTACACGTATACAAATATGCAAAAGCTTAAATACGGTTAAATCAAGAAATCTTAATATATAAAACCTTGGGGACCGTAGGGGTGCACTAAGAAGGGATTTCCCGAAATTCCCACGGGATCGGCCAAAACGGGTAAATTAAAAAAAAATTGCCTGCGTAGCTGCTGGCGTCCTCTATTAGACCTATAAAAATGGCATCTAAGCATGTTGTTAATATCTACTAAGAGCTTTTTGAAAGAAGTGACACTACAATCAGAAGAGTTGTGATATTTGCAGGCCACCTAATTATTATTTCAGTACAATACCTAAATAGCACGTATAGTTGGAAGCTGCCATAAGACAATATAGGAAAGCATAATCCTAAAAAGATAAACACTACCATGTATCGCAACTATACTCTCTCCAGTCGACACAAATGATTCATGACTCTTTTCCTTTGTTGCAGTCGACACTTTTCTATTCTCAGCAACTCGTATCTACAACATATAAACAGCATCTCAGCCGTCCAAGAAGACGTTAGCGGGTAACACTTTACCGAGAGTGGCTTCATAAGTCCGTGGCGGCTGAAAATTAAACAGCCGTCACGATCGCCTATCCTCGTAGCGAGGGCATTCCGCAATAAGGTGAACTTTTAAAAGCGATTTTCTAGTCGCAAGTGCGATTACTCTCGGCGCGTCGACGGTGCGCGACGCCCGCAGTGTCGCGTTGTCGTTCGAACTAACTTTTAATGGTGGCCGGTACTCGGTTTGCAAAGTTAGGTGGTTTTGAAGCGCAGAGATGCGGGTGCTACTGACCCGCCCTTCAGTTTTATTACTTCAACGGGTTATTAAATACAGCTTCGCCAAGTTTCGGCACAAACACTATCGATGGTGGCCTCATTGTGGCCACGTCTGGGTCCTTTATGCTTAACGTTTCGACGGTAGTTACATTTGTAGCACAACAAAGTGGAATTGAGTTAGTTTTTATAATTAAGTTAATGGATACAGAATGAATGACTCAAGTTTTATAATGGGCTTGAGACGCTGCTGAAAGCCAGTAGCAACAGCACTCCTCAGTTGGTATATACCTAAGCACTAAGATCAGCGTTATATGAATCGTCGATGGCATCTCAAGAAATGAAGAGCTTTTCTCTGCCCAGATGATGTGAGACGTTTTTTGCATCAACACATTTTGGACATCAGATAAATCAAATGGACGTTATACACTTCCTTTGCTTTCCCGCATGATAATGACCGTGATTACGCAGCATCGGCGATGCATCATCACCCGTTGTTGGCGATCACACCAGCCCGAGCCGTGAGCCGTACGGCCGGACGAGAGATTATCTTAATGGCGACGACGTCGAACAGAAATTATGTATTCGTGAGGCACAATCGGGCCAAATGAGTGGCCAATCAGCCGCCAACCGTGCACATGTAAACGGCACATTGACAGACGTGACGACAAACGGAATCGATAATTTCCATATACGCGCAAACACACGCACGCACGCACATACACACACACACACACACACACACACACACACACGCGCGCGCGCACACGCACACACACACACACACACACACACACACACACACACACACACACACACACCAAAAAATGTATGAGTTGCTAGCCCTACAGACCACGCATTTTTGTAGGTACCTACAGTATAAGTTATGCGCAAAATAAATAAGCCTTTTTACGAAACAAGTTCTAATTAAAACCCCAGTTTTAGTCCTAGTTTTAAATTAATAAAATTTACTTACGCACTAGTTTATGAATAACAACTTTGACACAGCTGAGGCTAGGACTAGGTATATTTAGTATTTGCTATTTTGTAATAAAATACCTATTATGATACCTGCTGACATCTTGAGATTTTAATCACATCGCATTCAGAGTAATTGTGTAAGCAGAACCGAAACGTACGCAATTGTATTGTTGGAAAAACATTTCAATAAAAAAATCATTAAAATATTATGATGATGAAATATGACAATCATAACGTTAATTAAATTTGTTATTAAAGCAAGAAAACACACACATGTATGATTACAATTACATTTTGAGCAATGATACAATAAAACAATGCTACCAACTTTAATTAAATAAAATATCTAATAATATTAATTAATACCAATGACAAGCATTTCTTAGTAATAAGCTAGTATTAACACTTGGTATTAATTGAAAGATAATAATATGGTATTTAATCACACACCTATTTCAGAAGATTTTCCAACAAACAAATAATTAGACTTATTTAATTTATTTTAATAAATAAATAAATTAAACATTATTACGTTAGAAGTAAAACATTATGAGGCCGACATAATCCATGTATTTCAAGGTGAATGCAAGCGCCATAATGCAACGTTGCGCGGCGACAATAGACATGTCTCCTGTCACTTAGAAACTAAATACACACAGTGACAACCATTCAACGAGAATAAATCACATACGCGTGTACCAAAAGAGTTACACAGTATTTCGTAAATCCACAATTATACGTAAATACTTCAATAATGGTGAAGGAAATCGTGAGGAAACCTGCATGTCTCCATAATTTTCAAAAGACGTGTGATATCTGCCAATGACTTGACTAGCGCGTGAGAAGAGGCATGTGCCCAGCAGTAGGACAGATTAGGGAACAAGGTTGATGACAATCATGCAGATTTCAATAAAGAGCTTTTTTCTCTCCTAAGAAGGATCATCATGTCAGCAGAAAGACATCTACTGCTGGATATAGGCCTCCCCCAAGACTCTCTATACGGACCGTTCTGAGCCACCATTCATCATCCAGCCGCTGCCCGGGATTCCATTAAAATCGTCAGTCCACCTTACTGGAGGGCTACCCCTGCCTAAGAAGGAATTATCATCATCATCAGCCCTTTATACTGTCCCACTGCTGGGGCATGGGCCTCTTCTCACTATGAGAAGGGTATGGCTATAGTCCACCACGCTAGCCAAGTTCGGGTTGGCAGACTTCACTTGTCTTTCGAGAACATTGTGGAGAACTCTCAGACATGCAGGTTTCCTCACGATGTTTTCCTTCACCGTTTAGCAAACGATAATTAACAATTTAATACGCACATAACTTTGAAAAGTCATTGGTGCGTAAGAAGGAATACTTAAATAATAATCCTTTCCGTTTCGACTGAGTGAAAACTCGTGAAATATTTCAGTTCTACAATAATTTTCAGAACTCTGTATACGGCATCCGATACCACCAAGATGTAAATTTCTTAAACACATATTTTTATACTTACAGGTTAACATCAATCTGTGATATTATCTTATACCAAAAGGGAAAACTGCGGCACATATGTAGGATGTACGAAACATCAAGTGGTGCGGACGATGTAAATCCCAAGTTTCACAACAGCAAACATGCGGACATCTCACATCGCGAGATGTCCAGCTAAGTGCAAACGCGAGGATATACAACAAACTTAACAGTTCCGAACACCGCTACCATCGTATTTTCCTTATAAACCGCCACTGCTCGCAATAAATACACCTAGTTTTTCTTTCATTCACATAAAAATGATACTTTCCTTCATACGGAGAACTCAAGTAAAACAAATGCTTTCTTGTTTGTGTTTAGTTGGAGCGGGCACTGAGCCACCGCACAGCCGCCGATGCCAATATATAGGCAGAAACAACAAGCCCTTGTTATCTGAAAACATTCTACACACAACTGTATTTTGTTGGGCTTATAAAGTTTTAATAGGAATAATGGAAATAACATTATTCTCTGTTTATACAGCAGACGCCATATCACCGAGGCACAACACAGAACATATAGCTAAACTTTTGGATACAGTGTCGTTTGTGCGATGATGCTATTTCCTACGTGAAATGCATGTGGTTAAATTGTTAAACTATTTTACTTGAAGATTCAGCACTAAGCTTACACCAGACTTTACATAAAGCACTCGATATTGAATTACATTTGGTTCAACCTATAAGAGTTCTTAGGAATAAAATTCTAGCTAGCACCACGTCTGAAACTGCGCCCCATTGAGGCTAGTCTTCTGATATGGATTTTAAATAAAGTTAACGAAATTTCAAAGTAGAGCAAAGGTGCTCTCGTATGTTACTTCTGTGCCGATATAATACCTACCAATGTAAATAATAAAGAAAATTATTATGTTCTTAAGATTTGTATAAGAAATTCTCGCCCATTCAACCGCCGCATATTATGTATACTATAGGTGAATTTATAAAATACCCAAGACAAGAATTCGGGTAGAGCTGTATGATTATAAAGTCAAGACAAGGGTTGACATGTCGCCGTAGGCTTACAGCTTGTATCTGCGATATGTAGGAGAACATACATACATATGTAGTTTATTTCAGTGTGACTATAATATACTTGATACTAGAGCATGAGCACTCAAATATGTAGGTGCTCAACGATAAAAAAACAACTACCTCATACTTGGATAACAGCTTAGAACTAAGCACTTAAATCTAAAGCCTGCCTGCTTATTAACTTCAATGATTAGCTCCATGAATAAAGCATTAATACTGAATATAATAGGCTACTTTATACACTATTCATTATAATATTACTAGCTGACCCGGCGAACTCCGTATCGCCTTTAAGAGTTTTTATTTAATTCCCTTTTTTCCAAGGCCCTTTTCCAAAGTTACCATTGACTTAGCACTTAATCTTTTATCATTTCAGAGTCTATAAATGATGAACAAACAAACATAAATTTTAATATAATATTGAATTCCCCATTCCTTAAAATATCGGAGACGATACCAATATCGACTTTAAAAAAAAATCCACCATCCACCATCTTGAATCACGAAACAGATGTTGTATTTGGATTCCCCATCCCTTTTAATATCGCAGACGATACCCATATTGATTTTTAAAATTTTTCCCATCCGCCATCTTGAATCACGAAATAGATGTTGTATTTGGATTCCACATCCCTTTTAACACCGGAGACGATACGTTATCTTTGATCTCGAAATAGATGGTGTTTTTGAATTCCCCATTCCTTAAAATATCGGATACGATACCCATATCGACTTTAAAAAAATCCCGTCCGCCATCTATAACTTCCTATCCGCCATCTTTGATCACGAAATATATGTTGTATTTGGATTCTCCATCCCCTAAATCATCAGAGACGATACCCATATAGATTTTTAAAAATTTTCCCATCCGCCATCTTTGATTTCCCATCCACCATATTGAATCACGAAACAGATGTTGTATTTGGATTCCCCATCCCATTTAACATCGCAGACGATACCAATATTGATTTTTTAAAATTTTCCCATCCGCCATCTTTGATTTCCCATCCGCCATCTTTGAGTACGAAATAAATGTTGTATTTCGATTCCCCACCCCTTAAAATATCGAAGGCGATACCCATATTGATTTTTAAAAATTTCTCATCCGCCATCTTTGATTTTCCGTCCGCCATCTTGGATCACTAAATAAATTGATTGATTGATTGAAAACTCTTTATTGTACACCAGAAAAACAAAAATATACAAGAATACAGTGATCAAATTATAAGCAACTTAAAACTAGGTACAAGGGCGGTCTTATCGCAAAATGCGATTTCTTCCAGACAACCAAATGGAATACATAATTAAGTGACTGATAGAATGGGTAGGTATGTACTTAGAGGAATAGTGTATCCTAAAGAGCTCATCAAAACTAAACTAATAAGAATACTATGTACTTACATACTAATATTAAAACATACATAAATATATACTTTATAAAATATATAAATAGATACTATAAATAAATACAATAGATATAAATACCTATATAAATAGATACCTTAAAAAAAATACAATATCAGTGCAAGTTTAAAAGAGTAGTCACGGAAAATCTGCTAAGTAGTGTTTGGTGACAAGTTTCTTAAATAATGTCAACGATTGAGCCTGTCTTATTGTCTCCGGCAACAAATTCCACAATCGGACAGCCTGGACAGTAAAAGATTTGTCGTAGAAAACTGAAGAATGTGCAGGAACTTTCAACCTAAGATTCTCCGATGATCTTAAGCACTTTGTATGTGTGTCATGGAGGTATTCAAAGCGAGTTTTCAAATACATGGGAAAAGAAGGGTTGTATAGAATATTATAGAGAAGGCAGAGAATGTGAGTATTCCGGCGAAGGCGGATTGGCAGCCACTTGAGCTTCGTGCGAAATTCAGAGATATGATCATATTTGCGTAAACCAAATATGAATCTTATACAGAAATTTAGGAGCCGCTCAAGTTTATCAAGCTGATCATTATTGAGATCGAGATAGCTGGCATCGGCATAGTCAAGAATGGGAAGAAGAATAGATTGCACAAGTGCAATTTTAGTGGCAGTTGGAAGGAAATTACGCAGTCTTCTCAATGATGCTATGGCAGCAAAAAGACGTCGGCTGATGTATTGCAGCTGGACGGCCCACGAAAATGTTGTGTCTATGTATATCCCCAGATTCTTAACATCTTTACGAAAAGGAATAGAAACACCTGCAAAAGACACCTGGGGAAGCACAGACCAGTTAATCCTAGATATCAGTCTAGAGCTGCCAACAATTATAGCCTGGGTTTTAACAGGATTAACATTAAGACCATACGTTTTAGTCCATTCTGATATGGCAACTAGGTCCTGATTAATACTGGCGATGCCTAAAGATAAATTTTCAAGCTTCGCTTGTGAGTAGATTTGCAGATCATCTGCATAAATTTCATATTATTAATCAGCGTCCCGAAAATCTCGACAACGATAGCCATATAGATTGTTCGTTTAGCCTTTTTTTTCCTTTGACCCAACCCTCCCCCTTCTCGTTTGACCATTTTATTACTTTTGTCTGGCCTCTAAAAGTTGTGGCGTAATTTTATATAGCCTACAGCCTTTCGGAATAATTGGGCTATCATAGGCAATAACATTTTTTAAATCCGACTGCTAGTTCCTGAGATTAGCCGACATTATAATTAAGCCTTTTTAGCCTTTTGCCCGGCCCCAAAGGGTCGAAGCGTTATGTTTCCGAATAACTGGGCTATCTTATACAAAAATAATTTTTCAGATCCAACCGGTAGTTCCTGAGATTAGCCCGTTCAAACAAACAAACTCTTCCGCTTTATTATATTAGTATAGATATGCGAACAATTTAATCACCGTGCACAATATGACATTGTGTAGGTATGACGTGACAGTACTGACAGATATGCGATAGCACATGCGCAGCAATCAATTATCAGCGCATGCGTTCTTACTTCCAAGAGGTAAGTTTGTGCCGTCCAAACTTCTACCCTCCCTACAATCCCTCCCAGTTTAATTTTTACAACTCATGGTAGCCTATATCCGTCTCCATGGTCCAATATATGTATCCCTATATTAAAATTCAACAAAATTGGTTCAGCCGTTTTAGCGTGAAAACGGAGCATACATACATACACAATTTCGAATTTATAATATTAAGTAGTGATTATCAAAGGGTTCCTTCTGACATGAAGCCCGCTGGGCGGCAACACTGAGACTTCAGGTCCGGAAACCTGTCAAAACTGCCATCAAACAAAAACGTATATCAACGCGCACGCGAATTTGAACTTTATGCAGCGGTAATCAATTACGAATCGACTCTACGTTTTAGTTAGAAAACGTTTGTATGGAAAAAAGAAAAGGGCTGTTTTTAGGGTTTTTCCGGCAATTATTAAAATTTTTCTCGCCGTAAAAACCATCTTTGAACTTCAACGAACATTTAAAAAAAAGAATTGGCCAAATTGGTCCAGGCGTTGTTGAGTTATGCGCTTACCAACACATTTTGCGATTCATTTTTATATTATAGATATATAGCCTGCTCAGTAATTCTCAGTGGCAGAAGTGGTAGGCCGGCCCACTATTAAGTGAAACTTCGTCGTTACAGACGAAATGTGTATATCATTAACTTCTAACTAAACATTCAGGGGTGGTCCTATAATACAGTAATAGATAGATAAATGTTAAAAATACTTCTACCTACTTTCTGTCTGTGCATTTACATTTCGAAGTGGTAGAGGCAAGCTGGTGCCGGCATGTAGAGCCGCAACTGAAACCGCTGTCTCCAAAAAGATTGACGTAAGTAACCGTATGAAAGTGGCATCTTAAGCTCCTCTTCCTATCTTCTTTGTCTTTTCTATACGCAAAAAGGAGAGATAGGAATGTATATTAGAAGGAGAAAGCGAGGCCAGTTTTAGCCTCTTCTGCTTTTCACTAGCGAGGGAAACGCTGGCGTTTATAGGCAATATAAAACACAGCTGTCTATCAACTCCTTCTACATTGATGTAAATGAAGACGATGAGACGTTCAAAGGGCGCTCGTACCACGTAACAGGTAATAGCTGCTATCTGGAGCTAACGTGCGCCTCGGTGTGATCTTTGAGCCGCGCAGTGTGTACGTGCGAGCGATCTGTCACCGTGCAGTTGAGCACTATTGCAATCTTTGAATGATACGTTATTGCCGTACGTGACTGAGAACGAGTCAAATATGCCTCGAGTCTTTAGAGCTTGCTTATGAGCTCGATGGATCATGTGTACTCCTGTACTTGTGTGCTACAGGCGACGCGCTGTCCGACGATACATGAAACCTGTGGCGCCGACACTCACGCCTCACTTATAAACGGTTGAGGCAGGTCGAAAGTCTGCCATTATGATTTGTGAGTCACCTGCAAGTCACGACAACAAAGCTTTATAAAGGAATTGCAAAGCACGGGTTACTTTGTAATCAATGTAGAGTAGCTTTGTAACAAAGTGTCAGCTGCGCTCAAGGTAAGAAATGTAGATCAGGTGGGAGTTAGTGAGCATCCGCGTCGGCGTGGTCACGTCGTACCATGATAAGACGAACATGAATAATGCAGCGAACAAACAAAGTGCACCGATTGCTATGAAATTCCCGATTCATTACCGACGCGGATTCATTCAGATGCCGAACAAGTGTTGTAATCATTCAACAAGGAGTGAGGCGCATAATGTAAGTTTTAATGAAATAAAGTACAGCTCCATAATGAATGGAATATTCATCTGTCGGAGCGGCAGCCCTGCCCCGCGCAAATAATAATGATGTCCAGTTATTGTTATGGCTTCTATGTAAGCTGAATAAATTGTAGGAGCACAATTTGCTACATGGGTCGGCAGTCGGCAGTGGCAGTGTGACGTTTAAGTTATAATACTTAATGAGCGCGCCGCACCACTGGGTACTATGTATTCAGATAGAGCTCATTTTTAGGGTTCCGTAGCTAAAAGGTAAAAAACGGGACCCTATTACTAAGCCTCCGCTGTCTGTCTGTCACCAGGCTGTATCTCGTAAACCGTGATAGCTAGAAAGCTGAAATTTTCACAAATTATGTATTTCGGTTGCCGCTATAACAACAAATACTAAAAATAAAAAAATGAAAATATTAAGGGGGCCCATACAACAAACGTGGTTTCTTTTTTCAAATTTTTGCTCAAAATTACTAATGGTAACAGGTAGACGCTTAAAACTTTCACAGAATATGTAGTCGTATATTACCAACCTTTCAAAAAAAAAATTAAATAAAAAAGTAAATAATAAAGGGGGGGCTCCCATACAAAAAACGTAATTTTAAGCAATTTGTTACTCGATCTTAATAAACAGGTAGAAACTTAAAAAAAAATTTAAGTATACATATAACAAACTTGATTTTCTTTTATAGATCATGGTACGGAACCCTTCGTGCGCGAGTCCAACTCGCACTTGCCCAATTTTTGTATAAATGAAACGCGCTAGTAATATTCATTATTTCGAGGCAGCGAGAGGAGATACAATTAGATTTAAAAAAAAACATGGTTCACCAAGTTGCACGTTAATATTAATTATGCCCAGAAACACAAGGGCTTTAGTATCATTACGAGTATACAAGTGGCTTGACCAATGATAAATATCACCGCAAACGAAAGTGTTCAATATCTTGCATTGTAAGGATCTCATGATTGTAATTGAGTCAACAACGACAAACATACGGCACCTTCGATATACGCGCGTTACATATAATAGAGGAATATACCAAAACTAAGTTTGATTAAAGACCAGATTGCTGACATAAACCGAGCACTGAACTACTGGCATCGGATTATATAATCTGCCACGTTTTCGAAGATTTAACGTATAAATTATTAACATTAGACATAAAGGTCAAATCCACCTCATTATAATAAATTATTATGTATTTAAATTAAACCACTTCCACACCATAAATTCTCGGAATATTCAAGAAACTCGAACGAAATAAACAAGTCAGCTAGTAAATATATCTGTAGCACAACTATTAGTGAGCACACAGATGCGAGTTGAAAGTAAATAATACACAAATAAAGCTGAGTTAAACCGATGCAGGTGGATGGTGTGTTTGTCTGGACCTTTGCCCCGGTGGCCGGGTTTAGCCCCGGTCGCAGTGGCCGGTGCCATACGCGACGTTCCGACGAACGAAGTGTACACGCTAAGAGGACTCTAGCGGACCGCGCCTCTTATTTAATATTGACATTTCATTTTCGAAAAGCCAAACCTGTTTTGAAGTGTAGTTTTGTTCAAAAAATATTATGTAGGTATGCTAAAGGCTTCAAATGCGCAAATATTGTAGTGCCCACTTGAATATCTGCGCACAGTTAACATAATATTAGAATGGCTTGTGTTAAAGATGATTACCAACATTGTCATGTTTTCGACACTCGTCTCTACTTTTTATATGATGTTACTAGGAGAAAAGTATTTTTACTTAATAACATCGAAGTAATTTTGACAAAATCTATGGCATGAAAAATTTAAGACAGACATTACAAAAGGTAATGACGCTAAATCGACCCATGCCTGCGACTAGAAATAGTCAAAATATTCACTGATACAGAAAACAGAATAGCTCTAAAATGCTTAATAAGTAATAACATTGCACGTTTTTAACAGGTGGCTTAAGATAGGTTCTTCTTTTTGTTTTCAAAAACACTCAGTAGTCAGATTAGTCTGCAGCTTATACATAGTGAGGGCTTCAACTGAAACACTGAATCTTAATGTTAAGAAACTTAAGCAAGTCGTTATACACAATTTTAGTAAATGAGTAAAACAACGGTAAGTACTCAATATAGCTTGCGGTTTAATAACCGCAAGCAATTAATAATCGCTGCCTCGAAATATTTGCGCATTTGAAGCCTTTAGCATAACTACATAATATTTTTTGAATAAAACTACACTTCAAAACAGGTTTGGCTTTCCGAAAATGAAATGTCAATATTAAATAACAGGCGCGCTCCCATCTGATCTACAGTAGACTATGTCTAACTCGAGTAAATAGTTGTTCGGAACAATTTAGATAAATTACACCGGAAGTATGAACGGGAGCAACACATCATGAGGTTTTCAATGGATTATGAAAAAAGTTGTACGAACCGAGAGCGGAACAAACATAAATGTAAGTAGTTAAGTAGCGCCAACAACTGAACCTCTATTTGAAAAGCGCTTCGCATGACGAGGTGGCCGAGAGGTTAAGGCGTTGGACTGCTAATCCAATGTGCTCTGCACGCGTGGGTTCGAATCCCATCCTCGTCGATACGACTTTTTGATATGATACAATATGAATTGTTTAAAAAAAGACAAATGGTTTGTTGACAACTGAATATCAAATAATGTTCGAAGAAAATGCCTTTTATAAATTGGATAACAAATCACGTTTTACAAAAGAGACATATTTTTCAAATACCCTTAGGCAATGATCTCTTATAGGTACAAAAGAAACTGATGACAAAGAATGTTCTCAGCCAGGTTGCAAAATATTCGCTTCAAAACAGAAAAACAAAATGTTCTAATAAAAATTTAAGACTGTCTGTAGCGTGAATTGAGTGAATATCCCCGCATGTAATCCGCTTTGTTCCAAATTAGATAAATTATACCACAAAAAGATTCTCACAAAAGAGACCCGAGAATGGGACGGCAATAAACATTGCGAATGTCAAATCCAGTCGGAATGCTAAATCGACACGTCTTAGACAGCCGAGCCTGCCGAGCCCTCGAGCCCTGCCGGGGACACTCGGCGGAACTCCCTGCTTTATTTATTTCGGAGAAAATATATACAAACAATACATTTTGTTTATATTTATATGACTTACCGTTTCTTTGAATTAAAAGGCAGGATGTGATTTCTGAGCTTTGATTTTTGTATAAAGAATAATAGCAAACATTTTCTTTTTACGAGAAAATGTTTACATGAATATAGCATGTTATTTTATCCAGTTTAATTATAAATCAGCTGGCACAGATAAAGCAAAAACATTGTTTATCTAATCCGGCACTCAGCGACGTTTATGGGAGGAGGGCTCGTTGTTCCAACTTTGTTTTATCATCGTTAGATACGGAGAGAATTTGTCAAAACAAAATTAATTTTTACATTTTAGTAAGCATTTTTAGTGTCACATTTAAAAAACTATCTTAGCTTCTACGATGTGTATGTAGACTTACGCCTACATTATTTTAATATTTTTACCCTAGATTAGCAACCTCAAAATAATCAGTCCAACGTTATCCTCGTTGCATACTAAACTTTCGCCTTGATTTTAGTTTGCTAGGTTTTAGTTTATGGCTAGGCCAAGTAATATCTGTCCTAAAATTTAAACCAAATCATATAAAAGCACAAAACAAAGTAATTACTCAACGTGTTGGTTACACGCAACACGGCTATATTTCTGAATTATTGTCTCCGTGGCAGAATGACATTACAATTACAACACGACGCGTGACGTTCGCGTTCACATCACATATGGCTGGTTTCAGAGAGACGCGCGCGGCACGCGCCGTCGGCCAGCGCGTCTCAACAGCGCGTTTGGCGCGCGGACCACTGTGAAACGAGTTCGCGTTTCTCATTGCAATGTATGAAGCTTCGGCAGCGCGGCCGGCGCGCGCGTCTCACACGCGGCGCGTTTGCACTGCGTGACTATGAAACGCTACTACTAATCTAGTGTAATTGTAAGCGCGCGCGTGTGGCCGGCGCCGGTCAAACGCGTGACTCTGAAACCAGCCTATAAGCCAATTAACGTAAAGCAGCTAAGATGGCGAGAGGGAAAGTGGAAATAAAATAAATAAAACGGAGATTTAATAACGTAAGACGTCACGTGTCACGGCGAGCGCCGGTGGTGGTGGTGGCTGAGCATGTGTGTGTGTATGTGGGCGTGTGTGACAGTGCCTCTAGTGGCCGCGGATTGGCGACGGCTAGGAAATGGCTTTGTTTCCTCCGGCGAGCCACAGGCACGCGCCCATCCGCCGGGAAGTAAAACAAATGAATATCACATTATAAGGAACCCACCGAACAGACGGGAGCATTGGAAATAAAAATACGAAACGACAAACTGTATAAGAGTCGTGTCTTGTGGAATTAAATCGAGGTGGATCTGTTCGTTTGTACGCGTCACGTAATGACTTGTGTTGTTTCACAAAACTCGAAGGGTTCGCTAGCGGCAATGCGAGGCTTTTTGCGTCTAAAAAGCATACAATTTTAAAATTTGTTTAACTCTATTAGCTCCAGTAAGAAGATTTGCGTAAAATCAAGGCTTTGTCTAAAATATTAGGTGACTTAAAAAAACATTTTCAAGTTTATGTAGATTATTCCTAGAAACGATTTTGGAACTAGATTGTCTAGATAGCGTGCGAGCTGGTAAACTACGGACACGAACCTTGTGTTGTTGATATTTGATCACTGAAAATTCACACAAATAATGACGAAAGTTGGTTTGGTCGCACGTTTTGTTTACACAAAAACTGATTTAATCTTACCTTAATAATTGAGGATTGAAGATATGTTTAAACATATTATTATGTACGTATATATTTATTTTGCCTCCTATCATCATTCTCTATAGTATGCAATCTTTCACTATTATAAGTTTACAAAGATATCGCTTCTTGTATTAATATATTAGTTCTATAGACACATACCGATTATTACGTTGTGTTATATAAGTGCATAAAAAATGTAACACATGCCTACTACAAATAAATTTTAACGTGACCTGTTTAACTAAAAATTTTCCAACACATGGCGACAAAAGTATCTAAGAACATTTTACAGCAATCGCTGATTTAAGGCTGAGGTATGGATCCAATTATGCTCATTTTGTCATAAACTTAACATTCATCACTTGACCGGTCATCCAGTAACGTCTTTGTATAAAGACGCGCTTGAAAGTATTTTCAAATCATGTAAATGTACAAGACTGAATTTGCACTTTACAGGGTAATAATAGCAAATTTAACACTGTGCAGGGTAGTAATAACAGTTTTACAAAATTGCTTGCAGTTTTGCATACATGTGTTTAATTGGCCGGTTTGACTACTTTAGTTGCCAAGCAAGATTTCACATTAGACATATTTAAAAAATTTACTAGCGCCTGTCGTAATTCACATATCAATAGTCGATCATTGGCTTAGCTGAGCTCGCGTCAATACGTACCTACTTCTGATTAATTGATATTCGCTGAAAAATATCAGCTCGCTTATTTCCCTGGCGGCTTGTTATGTACGCTACTTTATATAAATCCCAAATGTACTCTTCAGCCCAGGGGCGGCCTTACCCATTGCGAGGCTCCGGGCGGCAGGTCTTTGCGAGGCCCTTTGTCCAGTGGCGGCGCTAGACCACATGTGGACGTCGGCGACATTAAGTTCGCGAGGCCCTTTAAATCGATGGCGAGGCCCCGTTTCCCGTTTACTATGTAGGTAGTAAAAAAACCGTTAAAATTAAGTGAGCCAAATAATAAAGTAATGTATGAATAAATAAATGACAATTAAAAAATTTTCACCCAACACAGATCTTGTGACGCACGTGTTCGAAAATAATTAAAGTCATTATCATCTTCTTAGCTTTTTCCCGAATTGTTCGGTGTCAGCTACCTAAGCCAGGATGATTGGCCAAACGAAATTAAGAATGTAGCTTGTATAGCTTTTTGCGAGGCCCCCTCAGGCGCGAGGCCGTCGGCGGTCGCCGACGTCGCCGATGCCTAGCGCCGCCACTGCCTTTGTCCTTCGTGAAAAGTATGTGATGCGAAAGTAGGTCTGGTTATTTGGTTTAGGTATTTGTCATGTTTATGGAGAAATGCTAAAATTATACAAATAAATCAAAGGACCATGGGCGGAATCGTCCCCACCCATCAACAGAAATGAAATGTAGCTCAATCGACACATCTTGGCAAGATGATATTTTTTTACTACGGCGACGTTGCCCAAATACATGGGGTTGTCATAGTAATTAACGTTTAAACAAATATTTTGTTGACGCATTATTGACAATTAATTGTAAAATACCTACTCATTTATCTGTTATAGGAAGTTATGGTACATTCTACTACATTCACACAACACCATCTAGTCCCAAACTAAGCAGAAGCTTGTAATATGGGTACTAGATAATGGATAAACATACACATATACCTCTTTTTTTAAAATAGGTACATCCATATCATATATAGAAACACCCAGACTAAGACAAACATCCATGTTCATGCACACAAATGTTTGACTTGAGCGGAAATCGAACCCGCGACCTTCGGCGTAGCAGTCGCTTACGCTCCCGCGGCGCCAACCGGTCGTCAATATAGTATATAAATACACCAGTAATATTAACACTCTATTACTATTGTTATTTGCCTACTATGAGCATTGTAAGAATGAATATTAGAAGATAATGAATTAAAATTATTCATTCATTTATATTCGTTATGTTCTAATTTTTCTTTAGTCTCTACTGTCCCACTGCTGAGCAAAGGCCTCCCCCTGATCTTTCCAGCTCTCTTGTCGCCTGCAATCTCAAGCCAACTCTTGTGGTAGGGATCTAGGTCATCTCGCCACCATTTTCTGGCACCCACAGTGTCGAGATTTTTGCCCAACGATCCTCATGTATACGGCTGACATGGCCTGCCCAGTTCCATTTAAGGTTCGCAGCCTTTTTCGCACATCTTCAACTTTAGTTTTTTATTTTCGTATAATTCGTTCATAATCATTTAAATATAAGTATATGATTAAAAATACGTTATTTTTATTTTGTATCGTTACTAAATCATGTTTTGTACTGTAATATAACCATAATGTTAAAATAACTTGCAAGTGTAAAATGAAAATATAGGTTAATTAATAATAATCAATTATTTTTTTATGGATATACCTATCCCATGGATTTAAGTAAAAAGAAGGATTTTAATCAAATAGTGGATACTTCAGGTACACATTGATATCAGTTCCATGTGTTTTGGTATATGGGGACGGAGCCCATACATTTTTGCCCATAGTCCTTTGAGTTTTAAAATATTTTACATTCAAAGATTTATCTACATAATTAACAAATACAGAGATGATCAATTTTAAAATTAATGTTTGCGGCTTTTCCTAAGACTAAAATCTTTAATTAAAGCACAATAACGTAACGAATAAGTTACGTCATTTTCGATTGAAAGAATAGCAAGGGCTGAAAGCCGATCTTGTGTCATCGAATTCCTCAAGTATGTTTTAATAATTTTAAGCCTCGAAAAACTCCTTTCAGCAGACGCAACTGTAACAGGTGTGGTAGCAATAATTCTCAGGACCATTTCGATAGTGGGGTAAAATTCAGTTTCTTTTTTCTCGTATATTTTAGCACAGAGATAATGTCATCGTTTTGTCAACTAATTCATTCATTCAAAACTTAATTAAAAATTCATTATGTGCGCTGAGAGATTTTTTTCGATAACCGCAAGCACAAAACGTGACAAGACCGCGATTCGAAGTTAACAAGTGAAAATGTACGTAGATCGTAGTTAATTTTGGGTTAGGATAAGTAAAACTGTACCAAGATTAAGAAAAATATAGAATAAAGTACGTCTTATGGTTACAATAACCCAAAGATTAGGTACTTCTGTTTTACACATTTGTACTTATAAACTTCGAATCGCGGTCTTGTCATTTTTTGTACTTACGGTTATCGAAAAAATCTCTCAGTGTACATAATGAATTTCTCAATTATGTTTTGAATGAATCAATTAGTTAACTAACTTAATTTTAATTTACCGTTACGTTATAACCTTAATAAGTAATTAAGGATCAAAAGCTTTAAATAAAAAAAAATAGTTAAAATTTCATATTTTTTAAATTTTCTTGGGTTGTTGCGCGAGGCCCCTGTAAGAGCGAGGCCCTGGGCGATTGCCCTGTTCGCCACCCCCTAAGGCCGCCAAAACATATCAATACTGGATAGATTCCGTGAATATTCATTGAGAGATAGGGCTGCTGCGCGTTTACATACATCACACGCAAAGTGAAACAAAGGATGATACAAAGTTTTCTCCTTTATGTGCCGTATTTTATAAGCTCCTATAAACTATTATGCTGCAAAAGGGCTAAATTTAGTCCCGCTAGACTAAAAACAGGTTCGTCTATGGGCGGCGTGTACAAAGGAGCATAATTAGTGTAGCGGGGCATCACTACAATATACTTATTTTAGTCGGCGCCGCCGCCGTCGGCGGAGAACAGATTACACCGCTCCCGAAGCTCTTTAACTATTTGAGCTCATTGCGGACGACCGGCTTAAAAACTAAATGAGATTTTTAATTTAATTGCTACTTGTTTATTCTTATTACTCCTGCAAAGAGTAAGTAGATGTACAGTACTCACACAACATTCATGAAACAGTTATAATTATATCAAAAGCAACTATGTCAAGGACTGTAAGCTGTAACGGCACAAACTCTACAAATTATAAATGCAATATGTAATGTGTTTTTTATTCATATGTTAAGTATCATAAAACTTGAGTTACGTTTATAGTTTTAATAATATAGTTTTACCCATTCCCACATCATTCGCCCCATTTAATTAGATACGTGGGTGTGGTAAAGGGCCAATAAGGAAAACACACAGCATATCGTCGGTCGAATCACGAAAAGGCGTAACTGTGTATTAGTAAATTTTACAGCAGAGCCATTTCTATGAAATCATCACGTTATGCACTGTCATAACTTTATGTCTTAAGATTTAATGTGCTTGGTATGATATTTATGTAAATATGTGGCTAAGATTGATCATATTATTAACTGTAGTTTCAGTGTACTGTAGTTAATTATAAGGATATTTATATTTTTTTGAAAAACGTTTCACTTACGCCTTTTCGTGATGTACCCCTAATATCAGTCATTTCACTTACGTCCACGTAGGTATTGCTTTAAGTGAAATTGAAAACATAGGTATGCATTAAAAAAAATTCTTTCATCAAATCAAGTGATGTATTATTCTCTGTGTAAAGTAAGATCACCTAACGAATGAATCAATCAGCCTATCGCAGTCCACTGCCGAACATAGCCCTCTCCCAACACGCGCCACAGTACACGGTCCTTAGCCTTCCGCATCCAGTCTGTCCCAGCCATCTTTATCAGGTAGTCGGTCCACCTAGCTGGGGGCCGCCCTACCTTACGCTTGCCGAGGCGTGGTCTCCACTCTAGGACACGCTTGCTCCATCGGTCATCAGTCCTTCTACAGATATGGCCAGCCCACTGCCACCTGAGCTTACTGATTCTGTGAGCTATGTCCGGATTCGGATTTTATCCTTCAAAGAGACGCCAAGTATAGCCCGTTCCATAGCTCGCTGCGTGACTTTTAGTTTGTGGACTAGTGAGTGCCCACGTCTCGGCACCGTACGTCATAACAGGTAGGACGCATTGGTTGAAGACTTTGGTCTTCAGGCATTGCGGTTGCGAAGAGAAAACTCGACGTAGCTTGCCAAACGCTGCCCAACCCAACTATATCCTGTGGTCGATTTCTTTCTTGAAGTTGTTTCTACCAAGCTGGACTACTTGCCCAAGGTCGACATACTCTTGAACAACTTCGAGCATCAATCCGTCGACATAAACCTGTCCCGGCACAATGTGTTCGTTGAACATAATCTTGGTTTTATCCAAGTTCATGCCAAGACCGACCCGTCGAGAGGCTCCATTTAGGCTGTGCAGCATCTCGCTCAGCTCTTGCAGTCTCTCTGTCACGATAACAATATCGTCGGCAAACCAAAAGTGGGATATGTACTCGCCATTAATGTTTATGCCCAGTCTAGTCCAGCGTCTTAACGACGTCTTCAAGTGCGTTGGTGAAGAGCTTAGGGGATATAACATCCCCCTGCCTCACTCCTCTTCGCAACTCAACGGGGCTAGTTTTACTGTCCTGGAGCTGGACGGTCATAGTGGCCGTGTCGTACAAACATCTCAACACCTCGATGTAGCTTTGGTCTTCTGTACAATCTGCCGAACACTATGGATGTGGTCTACGGTGCTGTAGC
Source organism: Euclidia mi (assembly GCA_944739405.2). NCBI lineage: Eukaryota > Metazoa > Arthropoda > Insecta > Lepidoptera > Erebidae > Euclidia > Euclidia mi. The sequence continues at coordinate 5,791,264 of OX123181.2, read as the reverse complement.
CTTTTCGAAACCCGGCTTGTTCCGGTGGCTAGAAATCGTCGAGTTTTCTGGCGAGGCGGTTTGTTAGGACTCTCGAGAACCACTTGTAGACGTGGCTCAGGAGTGAAATAAGTCTATAGGTTTTCAGCAGGGTTTTATCACTTTTTCTGAAAAATAGAACCACAGCACTCCCACTCCACGCCTGAGGTGTTAGGCCTTGGTGGGTAACGGAATTAAACAGGCTCGCCCGATCTTTCAGAACTGCTGTCCCACCTGCTTTTAAGAGCTCTATGGTAATTCCGTCATCCCCTGGAGACTTGTTGTTCTTAAGCTGCTCGAAAGCCACTCTAACCTCGCCCTGGTTGATATCAAGGATGTCCTCCGTGTAATGGCGCGTGAGTTGGGTCCTGCGGTCATCATCGCAGGGTCTCGTAGGTTTAGGCATCTGTGATGTGTACAAATCCTTGTAGAAACTCTCAATTTCAGCGAGAATCTCGAACTTGGAGGTTACGGTTTTGCCATCCGCAGTAATGAGTTTCGACAGATGAATTCTCCCAAGCTGGCGAGCGAAGACTTTGATGCCTCGATTCGGTTCAATCGTAGCCGTAATGGCGCGGGTATTGAAACATCGGAGGTCACGTCGCACCAGCTTCCGGTTCTTCCCGTTAAGGTTTCTTCCATCCGTCGAAGACGTCTGCGCATATGACATTCCTCTTCTTTGCCTCATAAGTTCGAGAGTCTGGAGCGAGAGTTTACTTTGATTGTTAACGCTTTTTTCGGGATACACCCTTCTAGACACGTCCTGTAGCGTTTTGACCACAGCGTCGGTTTTCTCGTCAACAGTGTCATGGGTTTCCAGCAGTTACAACAGAAACGAATTTCGACAGGTCTTGGTTTCACTCGCGCAAAATTATGTTACGCCTCTTCGTGAAAAAACATTATTATGCATGAACAGGCGTAACTTGCGATATGCCCCTTCGTGATTTTTTGAATTAGAAAGAAAAGTAGATAGGGCTTTTCGCAACGGTCTATAAGTGCGGTTTCATTGCAGTTTTGGCTACGCCTCTTCGTGACATACTGAAACTTGACCTATAAATGTCGATGGTGCTAATATCTCAAAATCAAAAATTTTGTTGGATAGGCCCTTTCGTTATTTGACCGACGACATACCTAATTTCTTTAAGAAGACGGAAAATTCGACGTCCAACCCGTCTGGTAAGCGTGCTATATGTAGCAAGCCGAACCTTCCTATTGACTCTCAATGCTTATGATCAAGCAATCTCAAATAGAAGGGGCTTATGTCCATGTGCGAACTAAAAAGGTATGATGATGATAGGTTTAGTTTGGAGTTAGAATGTTGTTTTAACATTTATTTTGCGTGTTGCCAACCCTAGCACGGATGCACATTCGACCAATCCGTAGTGCGTTCAATGTAAATAGCAAACACCAGTAAAAATACAGGAGAGTACGTGCGGTAAAATAACGAATACAGAGCCGCGGCAACGCGGATGAGTGGTGCCTCTCAATACATTGATTACTACGATACTAGTGTATTTACTCCGGCACAAGGAACAAACAATATCGAAATACTCGCCTGTTTATATTACCTCGCTTTATGGCACAGTTTTTATCTTGGAAATAAACATGGC